>JAWPHD010000841.1:0-389243 GCA_037043455.1 Cyrtodaria siliqua
CGTCAACGCGCTGAATGTAAATGATATGCAAGAAAAAATAATCAATCATGGGGTATTCCGGTTCAGATAGGGAAAATTCTGGGACAAACACCCGGATACCATAAAGATTTTTATAGACTATAAGTGACCCATGCGTTAATTCCAATCGGGCCTCAATCGTGAAAAACTCGGCCAATCGCGTCATTCTGCGGGAGCAGTGTACGATATGTTGCGAATGGTCGTGACTCTGAACAATCTCTACCCAGAGTTGTCGTTCCTTGCATACACATACACCTCTAGTCAACGTCTCATCAAATACCTAAGAATCAAGGCAAAACGATGAACAACGATGGATTGACTGCACTAATAATTTTCTGAATAACTTGTATGAAAGGCTATAATTACAAAAAAACAACCACAGTTTTTGGCATGAATGTTTAAATATACAGTAAATTATGCTCAGAATTTATATTGCGGGTAGAATAAAGTTTGTACTTTGGCATCACTCCGCCGTCAAAACATCAAAATACTCTGAACAACCTACCCTTAAATTAAATTTCTAACTTAAAACATATATCAAAAATGGTAGAAAATAAGCCGTGTTTCTTTCGACTGTTTTTACGTAGTCTGGGTGTCATGATGTTGAAAAGGTTCTGTTCGCCATTTTGATATTTTAGCTATGGTCATGTGGACAAATTATCATGCGGATCGCAGGCTACTTTTCTTAGACCGTTGACAGTGGTCTATGTATGCCTCTTGGGAGAGATGGCCTCTGGTATTTAGTCAATGCTACGTTGTGGACGTCAACAATGAAGTTTTGGGCACTAGGCTCCATTTTCGAATCTGGCTGGTTTTTACACGATTAGAAGATGTTGAAGGCTGTAGGTATATCCCCGGAGGATTAGTAAACATATATCTACAAGTGACCAAATTAGTTTCGTTATCCCTGCTAATTACTCGGCATTTAAGTATTGATGAACAGACAAAGTGCGTTAATGCTGGGCAATAGGGTTGCTGAATGCAGGGTATTTTTTAATCCTTAGTACTTTCTAACTGTCTTAATTTCAAAAAAGGAAAAGAAGCGATACATCAATTAAGATCCTGCCCGCGTGTACTAGTGTTATCTAGGTCTCTTTGTTTAATATCGAAGAGTACAGATACATGTGTTGTACTTTTAGAACTGTCTTCTGTAGGTATTATGGTTATACTCGTTATTCGCTCCTGCATCATGCTCATTTGTCATGTCTGCCGGGGGAAACAACTTCAAAGCTACAGTCATGAAGTTAACATAACCACTTTGATACAAAACAACTCTCCTAATGTACGAGACTCATACCTCCTCACTAATACGGTCCCATTGGGCGGCCCCGAATGTTGATAACAAGGACTGACAATGGGAGGAAATTATGGCGCGGCCCCTAACACCCGATCACCCCATGTCTAGAATAAAGAAAATGGCATGCGTTATTAGAATTTAAAAAATGATGCATATAGAGTTACATTCGGCTACATATTGTTAAAAATGCACCGTGGAATCAGGACGGAAAGGGGTTATGGCCTCTCACCCTATCGAAGCAAGCTACTCAGTATTCAGTAAATGCAAATAATAGCAGAAGGTGAAAAACGGTGTGGTTTCGTAAATTACTCCGTGTCTCTATGTACCCGTCGGAAGCATAGTCTTCCACAAAATTGGTTGCCGGTTCCTTATTCGCATTTTCCGGGTCCATGTTCCTATTATAAGGCTCACGTATTGTAATTACTTGTTTGGTCTTTGTTTTATGATAAACGGTTTGAGGTCGGTTTGTTTGTTTGGTTTGTTTGTATGGTGTTTACGTCATTTGCAACACAATCAGGTTATATTGACGGTCGATTTTTTTTGTGGTGGCGGCAGACCACCCACTTTTCCTTGATAGGAACCAGTACTGTCCTCCCGCCCCATCCGTAAGAATCGTAACTTCCTCACTTACAAGTCGAGCTCCCAGTTGGTTTCAAAACCCCGCAGCGGTGAGAGGCGGAAAAGGTTTACAAGCGCAACGTCTTAAGTCGTACCCACTCGGCCACGGCGACGCCTCTGTTTTGGAGGTCGGATTCATAAAAAATAAAACACTGAACCGGAACCAGGCTCTGGAACGGGAACCAGGACCAGGAAAAACAAATATATCTCATTCTGTGTTGACTTGAATAGTTTTTCGTACGTATAACACATATTTATTAATATTGCTGCTAATAAATTAGTTAATACTCAAATGATTGACGTTACAAATTGTTTGCAAGGCTATACATGTTTGGCCTTTCGATGGCCCAACCCATCCCACCATGCTCAGCAATCACAATAATGACACTTTGCGCGGAGTATCAATTTATGGACTTTGAATCAAAGAGGAGAAACTCTTTGCCTGAACGGTGTTCTATTACTGCAGCTATACATGAATCTTAGGGCTCCATAGGTAAAAGTAAAACGTGAATTCCGTGAAACAAGTTCAAAGAGGATTTTTTTAAAGCTTTTAAACATCTATACTATGGTGCACACTGTTTATGTTTACATGCATAAAAATGATAATGCAGTCATAATTTGCCTCCCTTTGAAATTCATGTGATTGTATACGAACAATTGAAAGGAGATATAATTCATCAAGTGAACTTTGTGTGGAAAAAACAAAATGATTTCACGTGAGGGACAAATTGCCTGTGTCACTGGGGGACAAACGGCAATCTTGACGATTTATCAAGCATGAAAATTAGATTCTTGATTTACAGCTCATCAGTATCATATTGATTTTAAACCTGCTAGCACCATAATTAACATTTTCGTCTTATTCAACCTTAGGCTTCATTGGAGAAATATAATCAACATTTATAAATATCAAAAAAAAGTTACTTTATACTTTTATAGCTGGTTTTATAATTAATATTAATGATTAAACAAATCCTATTTAAGTAAAAAAAAACACCTAATGGGCCGCCGTCACTTTAACAAATCAAGATTGCCATGTGTCCCTTTAAGATGGACAGGGTACCTACAACAGCGACAGCACTGGAAGCCAACAGTTCTGCAGCCGACATCGCAGGTCAGGTAGGAAATATTTTCAAAATGTATTACAATTGGTTACAGGGCAACACCAGCTATGTTGGCGCGCCGGTATTCTAAAATATCATAGAAAAAAAATAAAGAGTACTTTGCATTACATTGTACAACGTATAGTATAGTGTTATTATGTTATATTCCCCGAATGTTTCGACTGTTTTAGTGTTTTCACCCAACGAAACCACGCAACTTATGTTTGACTGGTTCGAGTTTTCGTAAAAACGAAACTGGAATCAGAAATCAGATAAAATTCAAAGCGTAGATACGTCCGTGTTCAACCATTCATATTTGGAGGACGTATGCTAGAATTGTAATTTTATTTAATACACAAAAAAACACACCAAAAAAAACACAATGAGAACATATTAGAACAGTGTTTACATTATATTGTCGTCAACATTTGCAATTAATAGACTTAGTTTTTGGCCGCCTAAATTACATTTTGGAAACTTACTTTTTCAGGTTGGTATACTTCCTCTGTGACATATTGGAGATTATTCCTGCAAGAAAAAATAAAAAGGAGATATTGGTCAAGACATTTTCCGTAATTTTCCATATAATAGTAAGTATTTATTTGGGATAAAGGAACGGTTTGTGTTACTTTCGTATTTCCATGTAACATTATCCCTTTATTTGATAACAGTGACTTACGGTGTCTTGTTAGTGCATCTAACCATCTACCTAGGTCGATGGTAAGATGCCGATGGTCGATGGTAAAATGCGATGGGTAAGATGCGATGTCGATGGTAAAATGCAATGGTAATATGCGATGGTCGATGGAATGATGGCGTGGTCGATTGGTAAGGATGGCCCTAACAGACACCGTAGTGACTGCTACATCCTGGACATATGTCAGCCATTTGATCTCAAACAAGGAGAGCTAAATAGGTATATAATTATATATACATACACCCTTTCTGTAACCCTGGTAGTTTAAAATATTAAATAAAATACTAGGTAACTTTAAAGGGAACATGTTATGTTGCCCTGTATATTTTAACAAGTGAGCCCCACATTTTCATATAAAATGTAATTGAACAAACCAATGATACAAAATTTATCCCAAGGTATTTTATATATAAAAGGCCATAATCTAGCGGTATGTTTAGCTTATGAAAAATTAAATAATTTACCAAGGAAATATATTATTGACGCAAAATATGTATTCATCATATCTGTTCGCCCTATTCGCGTAGCCTTTGGCATCCCGCCAGAACGACAAAACAAAAAGACGACAAAAGGCTGTATTTGTCGTCTTGTCCGTCTTGGCGCCCTCCTAGAACGACAAAACGAAAAGACGACAAAATGCTGTAAGTTTTTGTCGTCCTTGTCGTCGTTTTCGCCTCCGGTAGACATGCGCACTGTAATGAAATTAGAGCCAAAACATTAAAACTCCCAAAAACTTCTTCTTCAACAGATGTGAAGCAACTTTTCTATTGAAAGGAAAGCTACACGTGAAAGGTATGGTGTTAAAATATATATATTTCTGCGGGTAGTATGAGCATCTGTAAAAACATAGGAAGTGGTAGTTTACTAACAAAACATAGAAATATCCGTGCGTAGCCCCAGATAGCAATGCATATGTTTGGCCTAACATCACACCAATATCATCACTTTCGTTGGCCCTGCAATGGTCCTTTTACGTTGGGCCTTTTGATTCTGCTCATCGTTTCCAGGTTGGCCCTACAATGTTGGTTTATTGTTGGGCAAATGCCTTGTGATAATAATAAACAATTGGCAACATCAAGCCAACTGTGATTTGATTGTGAATAGTTGGGCCAAAATAAGAAACACTGTTGGCCCGCTGTTGGTTTTTTATGTTGAGGCCCATTTGATTCGTACTCATTATTATCCACGTTGGGGTCCCAATATGTTGATTTATTGTTGGGCCAATGAATTGTGGCAATAATGTTAAGTTGGGCCAACATCAAACCAATCTGTGGAAAATAGTTGGTCCAATATCATTTGCAGAGGTAGCTAAATAGCTTTTAAAATATGATTTTCATGTAGAAAAACTCAACTTTTGGCTCTAATTAATTACAATGCGCAATGTTCTACCGGAAGGCCGAAAAGACAAGGACGACAAAACGACAAATATAGCATTTTTGTTTTGACTTTTCAGTTTTAGTGGCGGATTTACACGCACTAAGTAATAGCTAGAGTATGGCCTATCATCCGAGTTGGTTGATTTAATAGATGAGACCTTACTCTATTTATTTTGTAGCAAGTCCTTTTCCAGTTGTCTGGCCATAATCTAACTTCCAATAACCGGTAGTTAAGAGTACACTATTTATTTTTCAGTTAAACGATTTACCCCTGTGAAAATACAAAGGGAATTTCGGTGACCATGCTACAATACTAATTGAATTGTAACGATATTAAACTGCTGATTAAGAGAAAATTTGGTTCTCAACACAGTAGGTCTCTTGATACTACTGGAGATATTTTAATTTAATCGTTGGATACAAAGCTAGGATTCTCGTATCCTTTCATGTTAGTCGTCTATTAAAGTCAATGAAACAACAGTCACTCATATGAGATCCACTACAGTATATCTTAACAGTTGCAAGCCTAACTTAACAGCTGTCAGTTTGATTGTACTCCTATATTCCGTTTGCTGATTAAAAACAGCGCTTGATCTGCCATGGGTGCACACTCTTTTCTAACAGGAATATACCACTTAGAAATCTCCATAGACCGGGAGGGTTGAAATGGCTTAAATGGCATCTCTCATCGGTAAAGCATTTATATGGATTTAGATAATATAGTAGTAAAGCCTACTTGGCTCGTGTTATACAAACACGTAATGCCGTGAGACGAATAATGGACAATGCAAGAGTTAAAGGGATTGGAGGCGATCTGGAAGCATTACTGGTGTCAAGACAAATACGACACCAGGTGTCAGTACAAATACGACACCTGGTGTCAGTACAAATACGACACCAGGTGTCAGTACAAATACGACACCAGGTGTCAGTACAAATACGACACCTACCATCACAATGGGTTTTAGATTCATATTCTATGTGCTTGTTTTCAGATCCTTACTGTCATAATTTGTATATAATATATGTGGATATTACGAAACAAATATTGTTTAAACCAATGTGCATATGCACTAAACTAGGACCCCTAATCCGTACGATTTAATTATTCTTATTTAAATAGTTTGGAAGCGTCTCCGTGGCCGAATGGTTAACGACGTTGCGCTGTAAACCTTCGCCTCTCACCGCTGCGGGTTCGAATCCCACTGACTTGTGAGGTAGTGTCGATTCTTACGGATGGCGGGAGGTATACAATACTGGTTTTACCCAGGAAAAGTGCGTTTTCTGCCTCCACCACAAAAAATCGACCGTCATATATAACCTACGGTGTCCTGTTAGGGCCATGTTGCCATCGCATCTTACCATCGATCTAGGTCGTGGGTCGATGGTAAGATGCGATGGTCGATGGTAAGATGCGATGGTAAGAGTCGATGGCCGATGGTAAGATGCGATAGTCGATGGTAAGATGCGATGGTCGATGGTAAGATGCGATGGTAAGATGCGATGGTCGATGGTAAGATGCGATGGACCATCGACCATCGCATCTTAATTTAGGTTTTTGCATATTGTAAAATTAAAACATTTAATAGGTAATTTTAAACAGGTTATCACATTTTTTTCAGTTAAAAATGTTTTTAACGCGGTTTATTGTCGAAGTATCCGTTATAAAATCCTGCTAATATAAGCTTTCCCATCGCTGAATGGAATTGAGGCGGGAACACGTAATGGAGACACTAATCAAATTTAGTATATTTCCACGCGCAATATTTCCTGGCTTAAATGGGTCACTCGTAAATCTTGATATATGTTTCCTGGTCCCCGCAGGTTACACAGAACATTCGTCAGGTTGTATATATTATTATCGCATACTAATTACTATTCCCTAACGTGTTATACAGAATACTCTGTGTCAAGTTTGATGTATTTTTACGTACACTATTGCCAGTTCCCTAAACGGTTCAAAAGGACACACGTCACTTTTGATACATTCTGATGCGCAATTATTCGGGAAAAGTCCATCTTTTCATACCATTTTAAAGTAATTAAAACCTAGTAGATTTCCGCAGTCAGTTCTTTAGATTGTGTTAGCAAACTGGTTTTCTTGTTAGCATGTTTTACTCCAGTGGCATTTGTGTAAACATTTTTCAATTGGACATCAGTTTATTTTTATTTTTATTTTTTTTATATATACATATATATATATATATAAATATCATGCATGTTTTTATACCAACAAAATAATGGTCGTACTGATAAGTCTGAGGCTATTCATAATCATAAGCCTTCGCGAGTCGCCATAGGCTAAATAAACTTTAAAATGGCTAAATTTTGTCAAGTGTTTTAGTCAACTTGATTTGGTTAAAGTCGTTTTGGTCCATACATTGAACTTTTGGCATTGGCAAAACGGCAAAAACGGCAAAATTGGTTAAAGTCGTTTTGGTCCATACAATGATACAAATGAACGTTTGGCATCGGTAAAATGGCAAAAACGGCTAAATTTACCTTTTCGTGGGTACAACCATGCTTGTATCAAAATGCTTGAGTGGGTCGAAGTGTAATCATAACAACTGCTATAATGTTAATATTTAAATTGAAAGAACGGCTATAAAATGCATACCACCAATATATAAAATATTTAAAATAATAACAAATAAGAACGATAACAACACAAACAGTGTCTTAGCACGTTTGAAAGTTTTTCTGTCTGACTATACAGTAGAGTCAGGCCGACATGCCCTTGTCATTACGCGCCTTAATTCCATTAAGCGATGGGAAAAGCTTATATTAGCAGGATTTTATAACGGATAAAACATGTTTAAAAGAATATTTTACTGGATAAAATGCGATTACTTGTTTAATATTGCCTATTAAATGTTTTATTGTACAATATGCAAACTTTTTAAGCCGAAATTAACGTTTTATTTCATACCCCAGCCAACCCCGTTTTCACTTCTTGGAGAAGGGGTTGGTTGGGGTATGCAAGTTAATATTCGGACCACGTAATCATGGTATCCGGCCCTTACATTTGTAAGGGTTTTACGATATAAATTAAAGTTTAAACACTTTATTGTTTATCTATGTGATTTATGGGCATGTTTATTTTCTAATATTATTACAACACTTAGTAGTCTATCTAGATCACGAAGTGTGTCATGGCTTTACATTGGATATAAAGGCAGCTACTTAATGTATATGGATTTGCAAATATGTTTAAAGTAAATAGTTTGGGGATGTCCCGAGTCTCGTGTGATATATATACGTTATGCCCCGTTACGATGTAATGCCTGGTGAAAAAAAGATAAGAATCGACATGATCAATGCGTGATTTATATAGTTGTGTTTTATCTTGAGGTCAGATGTTTAATGAGGACAGACGAGTACATTAGCCCAAATACCTAATACAATTATTAGATGGATGGATGGACGGAAGGACGGACGGACGCGCGGACGGACGGACGAACGAACGTGATGGATGGGTGGGTAGGAGGCTGGTAGGCGGGCGGGCATGCGGTTTGGAGGGTGTGCGGGTTTCGGTTTGGGTGTTTTCGGGGTTGGGGCAGGCAGGCAGGCACAGGCAGGCAGGCAGGCAGGCCGGACGTAACGATAGGCAGACAGACAGACAGACAGACAGACAGACAGACAGACAGGCAGGCAGGCAGGCAGGCAGGCAGGCAGGCAGGCCAGACAGGCAGGCAGGCAGGCAGGCAGGCAGGCAGGCAGACAGACAGACAGACAGACAGACAGACAGACAGACGACAGACAGACAGACAGACAGGCAGGCAGGCAGGCAGATTGACAAGACACCAGGCAGGCAGATTGACAAGACACACACACACAACACACAGACAAGTGACCATTCATGGTAGCATTCAAGAAACAATAATGTTCATTTAGGGAAAACAATTTAGCAAAAACATTATTTCAGTGAATTAGTGGCAAAGAGAGTGCAAACACATTATCCACCTGTCAAATACTTTATCAATCTGTCAAATACAATGTCAGGTGCATTATCTATGTTATTGATATACATACATGTTTACAAAGTTTACAAGAGCAAAGAGCAGCAAGTCGTTTGTTTTATCTAAAATGGATGATTTGGTAAATGTCCATTTTATATGTTACATAATATTTCAAACCAAAATAGTTAATATCTGACAACGCATGCATGATCCCGTGATATCTCAGTCGACAGGGCGGAGGCCTGCAGCTCGCACGCTCTTATGGTTTTCGCTGAATATTTTATACTCCCCATATATGCATTAATCGACTGCTAAATAGTACAGACAGTATATACGTAAACACGTGCAAAGGCCTCCGTGGACGGGATAGTAAAGCCGCTGCGTCTAACACGTTCTCGCCTCCCACCGCTGCGGTTTCGAATCCTACTGGAAACGCGACTTGTCAAGTGAGAAAGTGTCGATTCTTACAGATGTTTGAGGTATACAGTATTGGCGTTTACCGAGAAAAATAGGGTGGTGTCGACCTTCATAATTATGTGCTAAAAATTACTAAACCACCATTAAAACAAACAAATACTCGTGTATGAATATCTTACCATCCGTCATACGCCCAGAGAGCCTGATAAAATGCAAGTGCAATCACCGATGGTGATTTGACGCTTCCCTCGAAACTGTTGTCGAACTGTAAGGTATGGCCTTAAACAGAAAATAAATATAGTTTTTTAAAATTATATAAATAGTTTTATTTATTGAATACATAAAAGCATTAAACCAATAAAAACACGCAATAGAAGTAAACACAAGCTGATAATAGTGGCATTGATTTCTAGTTGGAAATAGATATTGTTGTTTTAAAATTTAAAGGGACACACGGCAATCTTTTTTTTTTTAAAAACACTCACGATGTCCAGTTAATTTTGTTTTTGTTTTGTTTTTACAAATAACTTGCATAATTATGTTCGTTCAATCATTAACATTACTTCTAAGAATAGTGTAAATCAACTAGTTTTTTGTATATTATTAACTGTTAGTTATAATGCAACAATAATATAGTCAAACCTATGGCACAATAAGACAAACAAAGACGAAAAAAAACTCATCATTTTATTCAATTTTATGCAACCATGTTTAAAGTCAAAATAATGCTTGATAAATAAATCGAGACATTCATTTTAATGCTTGACACAACTCCAAGATTGCCGCATGTCCCTTTATGCCGCGTTTCCCTTCATGCCGCATGTCCCTTTATCATTTAACATTGTTTTAACGCCCTGTGTTGGAGTATTCTTCTCCAGTTCTCCTCCCTCATACTTAAAAGGACATAGACAAATTCGAGATGACAACAGAGAGCTGACACAGTGATTACTCCTACTATTTTAGTGTCACAGACATTGCCCAATCAACTGAAATATTATTGGCGTTCTGTGGACAACGCTCTTTGCGAGAAAGACGCTTCGATGCCCGACTATGTCTATTTTACAAAATTTCCAAGGACTAGTTTCGATTTCCTCAATAAATCATGCACCCCGCGAGATTATCCAATCCGTCAAATCCCCTAGCTTTCCGTCAAATTCAGATTGTCGAGTTGATTGTTACAGGTAGCTGTAGTACAATGGAATAGTCTGGCTAGTTGATTGTTACAGGTAGCGGTAGTACAATGGAATAGTCTGGCTAGTTGATTGTTACAGGTAGCGGTAGTACAATGGAATAGTCTGGCTAGTTGATTGTTACAGGTAGCTGTAGTACAATGGAATAGTCTGGCTAGTTGATTGTTACAGGTAGCTGTAGTACAATGGACTAGTCTGGCTAGTTGATTGTTACAGGTAGCGGTAGTACAATGGAATAGTCTGGCTAGTTGATTGTTACAGGTAGCGGTAGTACAATGGAATAGTCTGGCTAGTTGATTGTTACAGGTAGCTGTAGTACAATGGAATAGTCTGGCTAGTTGATTGTTACAGGTAGCTGTAGTACAATGGAATAGTCTGGCTAGTTGATTGTTACAGGTAGCGGTAGTACAATGGAATAGTCTGGCTAGTTGATTGTTACAGGTAGCTGTAGTACAATGGAATAGTCTGGCTAGTTGCTTGTTTATACAGGTACTCGTTTTCCCGCTAGCTGTAGTACAATGGAACGGTCTCCTGGACAACCAAAGAATGCCTTCCAGGAAGCAGTACCACTCTCTCTCACTCAGTGCCGTAAAACTCTTTTATATATAAAATCACCTATTCCTAGTCGAACTTTTTTTTAAATATAACTCTTTCATCTTTCTCTGTATATATTTATTCTTTCTTTTATCATCGTTTATTACTCGCCCCGTTTAGTTCCGTGGCAAAGAATAGGGCCACTGCAGATCCCGTTGGATGAGTAGGCAGAAGGATAGAACCCGCGCACCACCCACACACCCACACACCCAAATTCATGTTTATTTTATCATTTTTTGTTCATGTTCATTAAAGGTCTTCATCATGACCCCTCATAAACGTGGCTCCAGCGTAAATGGAGTGTCTACAATAGAATTTGCAGCATATCTGCAGTTCTGCAGGTGAGAAGGTTCTATGCCCATTCTCCATATTTTATCTCGATGTAAATGGCGGATGAGCCTGGCATGTTCATTCCTGTTGCGCCATATAACCTTTCATGTGTTGGTGCGCCTTAAAACCCCAATTCAATTCAATTCGTGTATTACTTACAACCACTTGGCGTGCACCACTGCACCTGCACATATTCTTCGCGAGAGTTTGATGCAGTATTAGTAGATATATAGATAGACATTTTATTTAAAATCAAGTGAACACACAATTATATAATAACATGTATGAATACATTACAGTCTACTTGCTCCTGTTTCACACTTTTTTTTTTTTATTACCATTATTATTAATTTGCGACATGGTTCAACTTAAGCATCCAACTGAAAAATTCAAAATATTAAACTATTACGTGGTCCCAGTATTTACTTTCATACCCCATCCAACCCCTTCTGCAAGAAGCAAAAACGGGGTTGGCTGGGGTATGAAATAAAAGTTTAATTTTGGCTTAAAAATTGTAAAATAAGTAATTTTAAACAGGTTATTGCATTTTTTCAGTAACACATGCTTTAAACGTGTTTTATTGTCGAAATATGAGTTATAAAATCTGCTAATATAAGCTTTTCAATCGCGTAATGGAACGTAATGATTATTGTATCACACATAAGGGGTGCATGTAAGTTGAAAACAGTTCCATATCTCTATAATTGTTCACTTGTTCTAACAAAGTTGAATAATACTTGTTTGCGGGGATCTGGAATAATATAATGTATAGTTTTGATTAAACAAGGAGCTCTTCATGTCGAGAATGTGAGTGTGAATATCAATGTTTGCCTAACATTTGCCGATTAGATAAAAAAGTAAGTTGTACAGGTCATGGTTTGATTAGATTGCATGCAGCGATGGAACTATTTAATCAAATTCGTGTCCTCAAATAATTAAAAGTTAACGATGTGTACCATCCTGAGATAAGAAGGAAAAAAACGCGATGTAATATTCAAATTGTACGGAATTCCGTTAGGGCCATCGCCTTTTAATGTGTTGATCTGAAACGCGATACTCGATAGTACGATGATGAAAACGCGAAATCACGAAACTACGATAACGAAAACGCGATAACGCGATGATGATAACGCGATACCACGATAACGAAAACGCGATAATACGATAGTACGATGATGATAATGCGATATACTATCGTGTTTTCACCATCGTACTGTCGCGTTTTCACCATCGTAATATCGTGATATCGCGTTTTCGTTATCGTAGTATCGTGATTTCGCAATTTCATTATCGTACTATCGCGTTATTATCATCGTACTATCGCGTTATCATCATCGTACTATCGCGTTATCATCATCGTACTATCGCGTTATCATCATCGTACTATCGCCTTCCGGTGCGCATGCGCATATAAGAATTTTCCCTCCATGTGACAGTGATATTTCCCAAGGATATCAATGCTAATTAAATGAGTCTAACAGAATTTATATCTTCTAAGGAGCTAGCTAGAGTCTTCCTTTTCTAAAACTTGCTTTGATAATATTGTCACCGACAAACTGAAACGACACATGTAATAAGTTCTATTTTAAGTTGGGCGCTCAAACTTGATAGATTGTATTTGTTTCAAATGGTTCAAACAGATAAGCAAATAAAGTATATTTGTTATTTTATATGTAATGTATATAGTTTGTATACAGTCAATATTTGATATAACCACGATATATACGTATATATTTTTAAATGAAATAAAGATATGCCCATTACACATGGTTGCGTAATTCTAATTATATCCATTAAAATAAAAAGACAGAATTTATATGATATTATTTTTGTCCAAAATTAAAAGTTATAAAATGTCAAATTTTAAATGGTATTATACCATCAAATGCGCAACTGAGACTTACTATACATACACAGACATGACAGTAGATGGACTAGAGACAGAGTTTATTCTCGCCGTGAAGTATTGGACTCCTAGGCGAAAGTAGAATATAATTTGAGAGGTTAGCGGCACAAAACATTGCGGCAATTGTTGATATTAAAGTCAATGCAGTTGTCGTATGATACCGGCATTAAGTTGGTTCATATATCAAAAACAAAATGAGTTTGTATAAACTCGTCCATTTGTACTGCTGTACTTGAAGATCTTCTATTTTTGAGCACGGAAGGCGATGGTGCGATAATGATAACGCGATAGTACGATGGTGATAACGCGATAGTACGATGATGATAACGCGATAGTACGATGATGATAACGCGATAGTACGATAATGAAATTGCGAAATCACGATACTACGATAACGAAAACGCGATATCACGATATTACGATGGTGAAAACGCGACAGTACGATGGTGAAAACACGATTTCAGGTCTCACACCTCTATTATCTCCCTTGAAAGCTCACGGACCTAGAGACAAAAGGAAAACAGAAAATAATTCTAACTTTTTCTCTATTTTAGGCAATTTTTAATTTGACAAAGAGGTTTTTCTTTGCTTCAGCATACATCTGCAGTGTAAAAGACTGATGATACAGAAAATCACACGTTGATATGAAGTTGCATTCAAAATTCATAAGCATTTGACCGAAGCACCACAAAGTCAGCTAGATAGTGTATGAATTTGGTATTTTTCATAGAGGTTGCATAAATATGAGCGAGGAAAAAAACCAACCTGGCTAATGTTTGTATTTTTTTGTTTTATTTTACAGATCTTAGCAGTCCTGAAGATATTAAATCAACAACAAGGTCTGCTGGCACGTTTTGAAGGTCATGTGTTGGAAACAGCTATACAGTAACCCTATGTGAAATTAATTGTGGTGTGAGACCTGAAGCAGCACATGGAATTTGTCAACAGTCAACAGAGTTTGCATCGTGATGCAGGTAAGGGACCCTGATTTGGCATTTTTTTAGAACTATGTTTGTGTCAGCATCATTTGCAATGGCAGCTGAGGATAATTTAGATTTTTTTAATAAATATTTGATGATTTTGCAAGCCAAGATTGACTATGGCCATGCAAACAACTATCTCGGATGCATGTTTTGGGACGAGTCCCAATTTGGTGTGAAACAGACCGACTTTGGAAGTCCGAAATATGGCAGACAGCAAATAGTTTTGCCAGGTGGGGAGTCTACCAGCATGCATGCTCACAGACTAATGTATATTTGCACGCATCAGTTTTTTTCAACCCGTGAATCGGGAGTAATAGACGTTTCCCACCTCTGCCATAACTCATTGTGCATCAGGTCTGATCATCTTTCGTTGGAACCACCAGCTATCAACACCAGTCGCAAGAAATGCAAACTTAGCCATGTTTGCAGTGGTCATGGCCAGTACCAACATTGCTTATTTTAAGGTTAGCTTTATTTCATAGTGGGGATGACAGACAGACTTTATCACTGATTTGTTTTTACCCCACCCACCTTGAGTTATATGTGTTTGCTAATTTTATGCTTTGGCGTAGGATATGATTTTTTTTGTGTTGCAGATGTTCCCCAGAGGCATGGAATGATTCTAAAACAGTATGTTCTTCTTCTAACAGGTTGTTACTTACCATTTGCAAGAGGAGGTGGTGAGGTGGGTGGGTGGGGAAGGTTGAAGCTCGTCTAACATGCCTTTCTTATATGTTGCAGATTCATGCTGTTCATCGTACTTGTTAAAGTTCGCGACACGTTTCATTTACCTTGCTGATTTGTACTTCTGTGTCCTTTGGCGGGTTCTGTCATACTCACTTTTCTTTTGCAGACGTTTCAGAGCTGTGAATGCCTTGGTTCGAGCTGGAAGTGGAACTCCCAGTGCCACCATCTTCGCCATGTTGGAGTCAGCGCGACCCTCATTTACTCGAAGACCTGCGCTAAACTTACGAGCTTTGGCATTTCGTGGGTAAGTTGTGTCTTTGGGATTGGATGTATTAAAGGCTCGGTTGATTGCTTCATTTTTGTTTGGTGTGCTCTGGAACCTAGTCTTCTTTAAACAGTCATCTCCAAGCCTCAACGATAATATCGCCTCTCTTAACAGTTTTCTGTCCTCAATCGACATGTCAAAATATTTTGCATTTCCTGGAATAAAGTCCATCTTCCAGTTGAATGGGGGCTTACCGGAGCACGCAAAAGAAAGTTTCGAGCAGGTTTCTCCGCATCTAAACCATGGAGATATTTCACACATTGATAAGAATGATATCTTTACACGGTATTATATGTTTTGAATCATTCCAGTTCTCTTTCGGGTATCTGGCATTGATTTTTCTTTATTTGATATCTAATTGATATCTAGTTGATATCTAAAATGTATTGGATATCATTAATGTTCCACTATAAGATTTGTAAGTGTTTAATGAAGAAAGTGACATGACTGTTATGTTTTACATATTCATAAATGACCTTTCATTGTAAAAAAAATGGTCTTGATATCTGGATATCAAATATCTGATATCTCAATTTTTTATTTTTTTTTAGGTATCTAAAATGTTAACGGGTTCAATGGTTTACTCCACATGTGAAATATAGCGTCTGTTGTGGTTATATTAATTATTTAATTAAAGTTATCAGCATTCTTATTTCCGGTAACTGTTGAATATCATCTTTTTAGTGAAATTAAATATTTTTAGCTCTACTGATCCGTCCGTCCGTCTGTCTGTCTGTCCGTCCGTAAACTTTTTTTTGTAACGACTACTCCTCTGAAACTACAAGATGGATTTTCATGAAACTTTACAGAAATGTTGCCCATGATGTCTAGTTGATCCTAGCAATTCATGTTGATGTGAAATCCAAGATGGCCGCCAAAGCTAAAATAGATTTTTAAAAAACTGGTTTGTAGCGACTACTTTTTTTTTTGAAAACTGTAAATGAGATATGGGACTTTTTCTGACATGTCGAAAATTATTTTGATTCGACATTAAACATGGCTGCCAGCTGCCATCTTTGTTTGCGTAGAGTTAAATAATAAAAACTACGCGACTACTCCTCTGAAACTACTTGACGAATTTTCATGAAATGAAACTTCACAGGAATGTTGCTCTTGATGTCTAGTTGATCCAAGCAAAATATTTTAGGCCGGGCGGAAATTCAAGATGGCCACCACGGCTAAAAATAGATTAAAAATAAATAAATTGTAGCGACTACTTCCTGAAAACAAGAAGTGATATTGATATGGGACTTGTTCTAAAACGATCATGACATGAGGTTGGTCATTGTCGAAAATCATTTTCATTCAACGTTAAACATGGCTGCCGCGGCCATCTTTGTTTACATAGAGTTATAAGCTTGTAGCGACTACTCCTCTGAAACTACATGCCAGATTTTCAAGAAACTTCACAGGAATGCTGATCTAGCTATCAGATACCTATCAGTAGAGCTTTAAGGTCATTGTGGTCTTGTTTTTAGAATTTAATCTCGTTACCATGGAAACCGATTTTTTTTTTCTTATTTAGGTTACACTGGATTATCATTTATGGTACCAGCTCATAGAATAATATTATTTTAATCATACTGTATTATAGCAGGTGACCTAATGGGATTATGGTGAAAATTTCATGAAGATTCAAGCAAAAATGGTGGAGTTATTACAAAAATACTATGTGGGGTATAATCTCTTTATGTACTTTTATTTTGCAGCGAGCACTTGTGTAATAACAGCGATACACTGACTCCACAAATTTCAATTATTTCACTTCTGCATTTGATGGAAGCTTCCTTTTGGTCTTATTTTATAGGTATTGCATAGAGCTATTGTATGTATTGTTGTAAATGATATTGCTTAATTTTTTTTGGCTCTTCAGGTCTCACACCTCTATTATCTCCCTTGAAAGCTCACGGACCTAGAGACAAAAGGAAAACAGAAAATAATTCTAACTTTTTCTCTATTTTAGGCAATTTTTAATTTGACAAAGAGGTTTTTCTTTGCTTCAGCATACATCTGCAGTGTAAAAGACTGATGATACAGAAAATCCCACGTTGATATGAAGTTGCATTCAAAATTCATAAGCATTTGACCGAAGCACCACAAAGTCAGCTAGATAGTGTATGAATTTGGTATTTTTCATAGAGGTTGCATAAATATGAGCGAGGAAAAAAACCAACCTGGCTAATGTTTGTATTTTTTTGTTTTATTTTACAGATCTTAGCAGTCCTGAAGATATTAAATCAACAACAAGGTCTGCTGGCACGTTTTGAAGGTCATGTGTTGGAAACAGCTATACAGTAACCCTATGTGAAATTAATTGTGGTGTGAGACCTGAATATCGCATTATCATCATCGTACTATCGTATTATCGCGTTTTCGTTATCGTAGTATCGCGTTATCATCATCGTGTTATCGCGTTTTCGTTATCGTAGTTTCGTGATTTCGCGTTTTCATCATCGTACTATCGAGTATCGCGTTTCAGATCAACACATTGAAAGGCGATGGCCCTAACGGAATTCCGTAGTAATTGCGACACGGGTGTTGTTGCGACAAGGGTGTTCTTGTTAAAGCGACACACGACAATCTTGATTATTTTCTTTAAAACTCGCGACGTCCCTTAGTTTTTAGCTTTACTGGCCAAAGGCCTATGCCATGCTCTTTTGACCGTCGTCTGATAACTTTTTGATGTCAACACTCTAGCAACTTCGTTTTTTATCCGATCTTTACCAAACTTTACCAGATTATTAATATCAATGGAAGCTCGGACGAGTTTGAAAACCAGCCAGATCAGACCAGTAACACCGGAATTATTGCCCTTGAATTAACGTAAATTGCTATATTTTGTCTTGTCAACACTCTAGCGCCTCCATTTTCACCCGATCGTTAACAAACTTTACCAGATTATTAATATCAATGAAAGCTCGGACGAGTTCAAAAACCAGTCAGATCGGACCAGTAGCACCGGAGTTATTGCCCTTGAATTAAAGAAAATTGCTATATTTTGTCTTGTCAACACTCTAGCGCCTCCATTTTCATCTGATCTTTACAAAACTTTACCAGATTAAAACCAGCCAGATCGGACCAGTAACACCGAAGTTATTGCCCTTGAATTAACGAAAATTGCTATATTTTGTCTAGTCAACACTCCAGCGCCTCCATTTTGCATTCTACCTTTACAATACTTTGCCAGATTGTTCATATTGATGAAACTCGGTCAAGTTCGAAAACCAGCCAGATCGGACCAGTAACACCGACGTTATGGCCCTTGAATAATTGAAAAATGTGAAGTTTTTGATATCGACACTCTAGCACCTTCATGTTTCATCCGATCTTTACCAAACTTTACCAGATTGTTTTAATAGGGCCTTCATATTGCCGTATTTCAGCAAAACTTTGCATGGCTCTTTAAAGGTTTTAATGCACATACTTTGTATGAACTAGTTCTGCTGAACCCCTGGCCTGATTTCAAAGAAGTGAATTGAATGTTGCTTAACGGCTCATCAACACATTATAGGTTATTTAGAGCCGCCCCAGAGAGAGGATGAGGATACATAGGAATCCGGGAACCTGCCCTACTCTTATTATCGAATAGATTTCTATGGTTCTTTAACGTGCTCGATGGATAGACCGATACACGGGACCGCCCGGTTTACGGCCCCATCCGACGGACGATTTCAAAGAAACTTAACAAGGATGATAAGTATCAAGCTTAGTTTAAAGTCCTTTAAAGGTTTTACTACTTAAACTTTGTAGGGACTAGATCTCCTGAACCCCTGGCCGGAATTCAGTGAAACCTTGCAGGGATACTCAGTAACAGGACTAGTTCTACATTCCGGTTGAAAGATTTTTGTCAGTGTTATGGCCCTTTAAAGGTTTTACTACATAAACTCTGTCCGAACTAGTTCTCCTGAACCCCTAGCCGGATTTCAGAGAAACATTGCAGGGATTATCAGTACCAGGCCTAGTTGTGCATATCATCACCGTGTTCTGGATGAAAGATTTTAAAGTATGGCCCTTCAAAGGTTTTAATACACGAACTTTGTCCGGACTAGTTCTGCACCCTGGATTTCAACGAAACATGGCGAGGATGATTAGTATCAAGCCTGATTATGCATATCGTTGCTGTTCTCCATACATTCGTCATGTTCCAGTTGAATGATTTTTGGAGGATTTATGGCCCTTTCACCTGTAGGGGAGACATCTGTTTTTACTAAAAACAACCCCTAGTTCCAATTTAGTATGGTTAAATAGGGATTGACAATTATAAAAAAATTGATGGGTTTTGACCGCCAGCATAAAGGAGCCCGTCTACATGCCGTCAAAACCTATTTAAACAATTGCTGTGCCTCGAGTCCCTAAATAACCATACCAAATTAGAACTGGGGCCTTCTGTTTAAATTGTTAGCATGGGTCAAGGATTTAAGTTTCTGTTGTGGGTATTGTTGTGTGTTTTTTGCAATGTTTTAAAAGAAGTACTGATGTGAATTTTATGACGACAACCCTTGATATAAGGGTCGTTTTAGCAAGTAGAGCGTCCACAGGCCCACTTGTGCCTCTTGTTCTATATTCTTACATTTTTGAAAAAAAATAATGTTAATTATAAGAAAAGTTCAAAGCACATTGTTTTTGCACATTACTATCTGTTGATTATATTGCACAAAAAAATTATTTAAATCTAAGGTAAATTAACGAAGAAAACACAAAATGTTATTATATGCAAGCAGGTTTAAAGTCAAAATGACACTGGATTAATAAATGGAGATGCTAATTGTAATTCCTGATACAAACTTCAACATTGCCGTGTGTACCTATACCACTATGCTTTGAAAGCACCTAGGTGTCGGAGTCGGCACTTCCAGCCACCTCGAGTTTGGCGTGTAAGCTGTGTTTACAGTATGAATATAATCTAAAGGGTTACCTAATTTATTTTGGTTCCTAAAATCGTCGGGGTTCCATGGAACCCAAATTGTGACGGGATGTTAAAGTGAAATGCTTTTATCAAATTTGATTTAGCGTTTACGCTGTGTTTAGATGTATAAAAATTATATCTGTTAATTTCTCGTACTAGCGCAACCAAATTTAGGCATTAAGTTACCTTATAGTATTATCTAAAGGGCTGCAACGGTGATTTTACTTCCTATCATCTCTGAGCTCCCATGTTACACAATAGCTCTTAAAATGTGCAATGCCCCATTTCAAATTGAATTAAGGGTGTAAACTGTAGTTACAAGTCTATATCTATTTTATTTCTTTACCAAACTCAACCAGTTTTGGACATGGGCTTATTATAATATAATCTATAGGGATGCATAAGTAATTTGTTTCCTTCAATTCCGGGCTCCCATGGAGCATACATTTTACAATGGCAACTTCCACGCACTCAACAGCCCAACCGCCTATCTCCCTTTTAAACAAGCAAAGAATTGTAAATGAGACTTCATTATGACAATACTAGGCGTGCCGGCCCGCCAAGACGACAATACGACATGGCAGAAATCAGCCACCATACGTGCCTTATGCGATAGAAAAGCTACTCTCTAAGCAATTGCTTTCGTTCCAATCCTTTTTCGCATGTTCTATAATGTACATTTTAATGTGTGTGTAATAATTATAGGAAATAAAATAAGTTTAGACACACCTTGTGCGAGCCTGATGAGGCCTCCCACTATGATGATGCCGAGCGCCCCGAGCTTGGCGCCGGTGAATAGAATCTGTACTTTGTTGGTGAGACTCACGCTCAATGAATTGATCAACATCAATGATACTGAAATAACAAATGTACTCATTACAGAAACTTAAGGAAAAGCTCCAGGTGCGTCTTCTCTTAATTTAATTGCATGAACTTTCAACTTACGTACAGTGCATTGGGGGTGTATAGAATCATCGGTAGAAAAGAATCATTTTCAGATTAAATAATATTTTCTGAGCTCAAGTATTTTAGATTATTTAAAAAATGTCCAGGCTTTGAAGATATATCATATAAGAATACATTAACGCAGCGGTGAAATTATTTGGTGCATTTTTTCTTGCAAAATATATCACTAAGTGCAACACAGCTCAGAAAGAAAAAGTGTTTTCTACCCAAATGAAGTGTGTTTTTGAAACGAAAAATTCATACTGTCACAATAAATTGAGATATAAATATTTGCTATTATAAAATAATCGAAATTTTGACTTAATACTTCGAAATTTCGACTAAGTAACTTGAAATTTCGAGTTACGTATCTGGAAATTTTGAGTATAACTCGAACCTAACTTACTAACGAAATTTTGAGTTAGTAAGTAGAAATTTCAAGATACGAAATTTCGAGTAACTAAATTAAAAAACAAAAACAGACTGAAACGCACCTGTAACTAATGCTCTTCCGTAGAAACTACATATAGAACAGTGAATTAGTTAAATGTGACTGTTACCGTATCAACAATGACACGTAAGAAAATCTCTAGACAAACCAGACCACTGCTTTGAACTAAACACACTTTTGTATAATTAAATAGTAGAATGTGTATAACTAGTTATGCCCCATATGGCGGAATCTGTCTCATAACAGATCAGAAACATCAAAATTTGTTAAAACTAACGTATTTTACCTATAAACTATTCAACATACCGATTGCTACAGCAGCTACGAGTTTTATTGGAATCTGTGCCGTGCCACAATACGGAAAAAACGCCGCCGTGTATTCAGCAAAAGTCAGACATATTATAGCAATGGAGGATGTCCGAATTACGAGGACGGAAGTCCAAGCAAACAAGAATGCTGGGATTGGACCGTATGCTTCCATGATGTATGCATACTCCCCTCCCGATTTCTTGATGAGTGTACCCAACTCCGCGTAACAAAGTGCACCTAGAAAGTAAAACATTAGAAATAAGATTAATTTAGGCGTTATATGATGACATTTTTTACATTATTATATTTAAAGCTTTGTCTGAATATCAGTTCTCATTCATGGTGCAAGTGTTTTAAATTCCAGAATAACAGATGTTAGCTCAGTTAAGTCTTTGACTTACGTTGCAAGTCCTACCGGTGAATTATATTTAATATTTATAGTCTACCGAAATGTCCAATTAATGTCCCTATCCCGTCATCAACATGCACATTTTACAAAATAGTTACACCGTTTCTAAATCTGTTGACGACGACGTATATATAACTTTACATTATATAAACAGCTTTAACCAGTCAGATCAGTGTAGTGTAAATTTGGCATTAATTGGCGGGTCGTTCTTTTAAACGCTTGTATTCAGTGAATTCCATTTCTCTGAGCTGTACTAGGCATTGTAAGGCAAACGCCGTTTCATTCGGTTGAGTTATTTATACATGTATATGCAGTTATCTTTCAATCCGACGCCACTGTCATTTTTCTATACTGCAGAAAAATGTAATTCCAGTAAATATATTTATAACTACTTATAGTAACGGCATGTCACGTACGGTTGGGCTGAAATAAAACAGTTTACCAAGCATTGCCAGGATCCCACTTCCGGTCCACACCACAAGCGAAAGTCCAACAGAACCGGTCATCTCCAAAACTCCCTTTGGCGAGATGAATATACCCGAACCTGATCAAAGTAAAACAAAATCAAATTTATGTAAATATATAACTTACCATCAAGGTACCAAAAGTACCAGACACACGACTAAATGTGTCCGCTATCGGCTTATATTGTCTCGTGGTGGATTAGCTTGTATGTTTAACCTGAGAAACATATGAGTAAGTGTTGGTCTATACGTGAATAGGGACTATATTGATTACACAATCAGAATTGGTGAGCATTTTGTCGACAAACATCATTTACTTGCAATAATTGAAATGCTTATATATAAATAACAATTATACGGATATCAATTTTATCCTATTTTTTTTATATAAACTCGATGTATAGTATGATACCTACTCTCGCAATATTTTACTCTGTAACTTAATTTTAACATTTACTATCACGTTAAAGCAGTGTTGTTGTTTTTTTGTCTGAATGCTTTCATTATCAGTGTTATAATATTAACACTACTTTGAAGCGCATCTTTTCATAGAGCATGGTCTTAGACAAATTCAATAAAAGAATGACGCCGTGTTACAGGTAAATATGTAGGTATTCTGTGATATTCGTGGTTCGTGACTGTATTTGACTTAAATAAACTCGTTGGATAAGCAGATATGATACAAATTCAAATTTAATTTTAATTTTATTTCACTCAGTTTCCATACATAGTATACAGTGATTTAGATTTAATGGCTGCATGCTAATTACAGAAGGTCAAATGTTGAGACTAATAAGAAGAAAATATACGAGAGATATTTTCTAGAGAATAGAATAGAATAGAACAGAACAGAACAGAACAAAATAAAATAAAATAAAATAAAATAAAATAAATAAATAAAATAAAATAAAATAAAATAAAATAAAATAAAATAAATATAAAATAAAATAATAAATAAAATAAAATAAAATAAAATAAAATAAAATAAAATAAAATAAAATAAAAACTAAACTAAAGTAAAGTAAAGCTAAACTAAACTAAACTAAACTAAACTGAAATAAAATAAAATAAAATAAAATAAAATAATGAAATAAAATAAAATAAAATAAAATAAAATAAAATAAAATAATAAAATAAAATAAAATAAATATAAAATAAATTAAAATAAAATAAAATAAACTAAACTAAAATAAGCTAAACTAAACTAAACTAAACTAAAATAAAATAAACTAAACTAAACTAAACTAAAATAATAAAATAAAATAAAATAAAATAAAATAAAGTAAAATAAAATAAAACAAAATAAAATAAAATAGATTAGCTTAGATTAGAATAAGCATGGGTCATATAGCATATGGTTCAGTATTTAAGAATGTTGGATGGTTGAATGATGTTTTACGTCATTTTCTGTACATTTTGGGGTATGTATGACGGTCGATTTTTTCGTGGTAGAGGCAGAATATCCACTTATTCCTGGGTATAACCAGTACTGTATGCCTCCTACCAGCCGTAAGAATCGTAGTATGTAAGGACACAAAAGGATATTCACAGGCGTATATATGTATACAAATTGTCAACTTAATACAAACACGCAGGTGCATTATGGTTGTTATATATTTTATCTTGTTAGTTTTACAAATACTTTGACACCACATAATATAATGGCCGCTATTCCGATTAAACGCAAAACACAACAAAAGAAAGAAACACATACCCAGAAAAATAACAATAAAAAATAAAATCGGACACCTCCGATGCTATTTAACATGTTTGATATGAAAGGTTAATACATGTAAATGTGTACGTTAAGCAAATAATAATAATAAAAAAATATGTTACTCAGTAAAAACCTTTTACAAATATATAATGGTGAGATTACGGGTACATTATTAAAACTCTACATTTTCCATTAAATGCAAGCAAAACAATATGCCCGCCAATGGCATACATTTTATATAAAAAACACACACAAAAATGCACACGCACATTAAAATGAACTATAAAGGATGATTTTTCTTTTCATGAAATAATCGTTTATATCATTTAACCTGGAAATGTCTATGTCGCATAAGAACGAAGTCCTACAGACAATTAGAATATGTTTGACCTAGAGTATACTTTCTGGAAGTTAACCATCCGGTTAAGTGTTTTATTTAAGATATTCAGATAGTATACTAATCTGAATCCCACTTTTCAGCGATTTCACGATATGATATGTGTAAGAAACGTAACCATTTGCTTATTATTTCATATTAAAATTGTATAATCTTGAACAGCAAGTAAATGAAACAAGAAAACATTTAAGATGGTAGCTGAGCTAAAAAATGGAAAACGCTCTAGGCTGTTATGTTACTCTAGAGAAAACGGGGATATAAATATAGATTCATTATTTCCTCCAAGGTACAGGAGAGTATATAAATATAATAATAGCATAAAATACAATTTCAAAATTGAACATAAACCAAAGTCAGCATATATATACATATATAGAACAAACATATGTACATCAAGCAATACATGTCGCATTACCGAATAGTTTACAATCAGATTAAATTAGTTATGAGTATAGAGTTTTAATAATACTATTAAACAAACCATATATGACATGTACTACCATATAGATGACTCTTGCCGAAACGAAACACAAGATGACACAATGGTACAATATACTCAGTTTAAATTAGGAAAACATACATAAATGATTGGTATATGTGTTCTAGTCGGAGAGGACGGAGGTAATTAGTGCTTCTTTCGACGATTAGCATGATATTCCATTTAATGTCATAACAATTGATCACAATTTAACTATACTACACAGTTGTTTTGTAGCAGTAACGATTCGTACTGTATTTGCCTCATGTCTTTCATGAAACGACTTTAATTTTGATTCTGTTCTTGACTGCCGTTACACCATTTGGTGAAGTTACAAAGTTACACCTTGCTCACATTGTACAGTAATTCTGCAATATACGTCAATCACAAACTATTGTTCACAACTTGTATACTTACATATTTATCAACAAATAGTTATTGTATACTCGGTATGTGCCAGGAATGCAGACGCCAGTTACAAAACACCTTCTGTTACATACGTATAAGCAGTGTGTTAAATCAGTTTAATGTCAACACTTATGAAACCTTACTTTTCGTTTCTGCATAATTAACTGAACGCGCTAACCTCATACATTGGTGTTATAATAACAAGAAAAGTATAACGCATTCGTTATATGTAGACGATTTTTAATAATGGGTTAGTTTATGGAGGCTTTGTTCAAGTCACATACATGTAGTCGTCGATATGGAGATGACAGGAAGGTAAAGTGAAGAATTAAAAGATAATGTATGAATACAGATAACTTAGGTATACATGTTAAAGGGAACATATTCAAGTATTTTCAATTAAACGATTTACACCTAAGCTATTACACATTGAATTTCAGTATATAATATAAAGTCATATTTACTTAAATTTTACAGGTGATTATCATATGGGCCCTATTTGTGTTCATGTTTTAGTTGTATTCAGGCTCAAAACCGCCTCGGAGTTGTCGTTAAGACAATCAACTTTGCATTTTAAATGAATTACAAGTGATCTTACCGAAAATATTTAATTTCTTTACTTCTTTACTTCATTATAATACTCAAATATAAATGGGTGCCGAAACGCCTAGGGTAACCATTAAAATAGATGCCGAAATGGTTTGATGCCGAAACGTCTAGGTACCGATTCGTCTAGGTGTCAAAATGGTTTGGTGCCGAAAAGTCCTGAATCGATCTTGATCACACAGACGCAAAACCTTGAGAATTGTCTGCATTTATTAATAAGCAGATCATTGGGACCCTGCTTTAATTAGACAAATATACTATTTCGTCTATAAAACACTCACGCGTTATAGTTGTAAGCAATGTTTTAACAAATCAGTGACCTTAAAGAAGAAAATGTAGCGAAGTTAAGTTTGTTCAAATAGCTTAACGAGTTTCCTATATGATTCTTTGATGAATCTTGACCCCTGGGGCCGACTTTGACACCAGGGTCACCATTTCAGTACATTTGATAGAGGAATATCACGCGTATGCTACATGCAATATATAAGAGCTCCGTGCTTTGTGAGTGCAGAGTATACCTGTTTATACAACAGAATACAGATCGAACATGTATATACAACGGAGAATACTGATAGAACATGTTTATAAACGGAACACAAATTGAACATTAAACAACATGCACGACATATATATTACATATTTACAGTAATCATAGAATAATAAAGTTATTTGTAAATGAGGTGTTATACCACATATTTACTTTATTTAATGGACAACATTATACCCCTAGATATACCTTTAATATAAAGTTAATTTAGTGCATAAACAACATTTTCTTTTACTTTTACCGTTTACCAACATGTATCAAATATCTAAATATCTGTTTATCTAATAACCCAGCAATAGTACACGACTCTGACGAAATAATGTATAACTAATGACTAATATTATTATCTGTTCAAAACTGTATGCATCTCGTGGATGGCCGTTACACTTATAGTAAGACACTCTGTGCAATCATCCTCACTAGTGAGCACAGACAATAAACCATTGAGCAAGGACAATATTTGATCTATAGGGCTCCAAGTAATATGAAATATTTAGAAATCCATAATACACTCCTATGTTATAAATATTGTGAAGGCTAATATAATTTCCAATAATTTACCAAAGTTGTAAGATAAAAAATAAAACTAGTTCAATAATAAATGTCTATGTAAAATGTGAAATCTCTATATACAAACTTTGTAACCCCGGGACGGTTCCATTTTTGACCCGGAGGAGATAAGGAACAACCCGGAACGGTGCCAATTTCGATCCCGATGAGTCAATGAACACACACTTGATAGTTAAGTATTTAGCAATAAATTCTACAAATAATTGTCAACATCTATGGTGCGATTCTTGAGAATTCTGTTTTTAAGTTTTGGTTATTTTTGTTTTTAGTAACAGCGGCTAGTTTTAGATTACGATTGACTATTTTTTTCTTCTGTAAGGTACTTCTTATTGCAGAAGCAGTTCATGGCCCTATGGTTGGTGCATACATGGCTTTGACATGGCTTTACTGCTTCTTGTCATTTATTAAACACGTAACTGTTTGACAACAAACACAACTTATCTCAGGTATGTTTACTGATTTTTTGGGTGTTAGTTCTCTCCTTTGTATACTCCATGTAACTACTTAGCCATAGGCTAGTAGCTAATGATGATAACATTTTTGACCCGACATTTTTGACCGACATTTTTTACCCGACATTTTTGACCCGACATTTTTGTACCGACATTTTTGCATAACATATTTTAAATCACTATTATCACTGGCGTGTCCAGATTAAACCAGATAATCATATACTCTGTAAAAAAAGTTTTGGACAATGGCAGTGTTCGAACCCGTACAATGATCGCTGAACCATGACATTCGACCATAACCCTTATTATCTCAGTTGATAATTCACAATAGATCAACAATCAACAATAATTATCGTTTACAATGAAAGTTTGCGAAAAAATAATAATCTTTTTTTTGGTTACTCGAATATGTACGTAACTGTTACTTTTTATGGACTTTGCAACATTTTTTACAGACCCTTTGTGTGTTCGCGATATTTTTTAAAAATCAAATCTTGTTTGGAATTTAATGTTTCTGGTACCAAATTAACCGGGTAGGGTAGACCTTGGTTACTAAAAAAAGATAATTCTGTCAACTAGTTTTATTTTTATATGACTTTATATACCCTGGTCCAAATCTTTTTTTACCGAGTATAGTTGTTCAAATATTACACTACATTTTAGAATTTTTTAAACTGGAAGTGTTATTATGAAGTCAAATCTATCAGTTTTTAAAGGGACACGCGGACATCTTGAATATTTTATCAAGTTTTAACGTAAGTGTCTCGATTTATTAATCCAGTATCATTCTGACTTTAAACCTGCTTGCACATAATTCAAACAATCTGAGTTTTCATGTTCCTCTGATTATTTTACCATATGCTAAAATATATCATTGGTGCAATATACTTAACAGTTAGTTATATGCAAAAGCAGTAAGACCTAAACTATTCTCCTAATTACTATTAATGAGTGAGCAAATACATCGTATGTAGAAAAACAAACGGGAAGCCGCCAGTTTTTATAAAATCAAGATTGCCTGTGGGTCCCTTTAAATAACGGAGTTGCCAGTCAGTATATCTTCCTATAATTGTGTTGACAATGCGGCGCCAATCAGCCCTAAAAGCAAAACACTGTGACAGCAATCAGGCCTACCTACCAATAATTGTGCCGACAATGAGTGATACGCCGCCAACAAACCCGACTTCCTTCTTCATTTTAACTTGCTCTATCACGATGGATCCGTATTCTGGTCCCTTATCCGGAGACACCCCGTCCTTGGTGCGTTGACGGACATCATTCTCCGGTGTTAGATACTGCCCACTTGACGTGTCGTCTGCAAGATATCAAACAGTATAACATATAAGTTGTGCACAGGCAACGTACTCTTAAATTTAAATTTATAGATATACCTCATGTTTTTATGTAGACATTTTGTTTGGTGTAACACCAAACATACGTTTCACCAGAAGGATCAAAGTTCAGTTCAGTTGACTCTTTTTTTTTATTGAGCAAGCCTAACCCTAACCCTAACCATTTGCAAACGAAAATATAAAAGTATGTCCAATTGGCGATCTTAAAATGCTCGAAGCTGAAGCTGTCGATTTTACAATTTTCGATACTGATATATGCAATTATGTACTAAGGATTTTGATGTTTTTGTTGGTCCTCAACAAGACACACTTCTAAATGTAGATTTAAAAGCCCAACAGGAAATGAAGCATTCAAGGAACACAACTGAGCCAACCAAACACACGCACACAGAAACAAACAAATAATTACAAAGACGATTAAAAGGAAAGATATGACATCACAAACAAATGGTTGTCAATAGGGCTACAGCCTTGGAACGGCAGTAGCAAAACAGGTCGCTTGGGTTTTAAACCAGGCTCTAGGATGAACCAAACCTAAATGCATTCTTTAAACAGGTCAAATTGCGATAAGAAAATAAACAATTATGTTCTTAGACTTTTAGAATTGTGTAAAACATGTAATATTTATATTGTTCATGGTAGATTTGGGGAAGGATACATTTAAAAGCTGTCGTATATGCAGAAATGCAAGCTCTGAAGTCTATGTTAAAGCAGCTGTGACCAATTTAAATATGATTTTTAAAAAAAATGTAGTTCTAAAGTTTGATAGCCTACTGAGTGATGTTCACTATGTATTATGCCTTACAATTAATATTTCTCAACATACTGACCAAACCATTGAGCAAGATATAACAATACTAATCAGAAGCAAACGTAAAGCTTTATCATTAAATGAGATATTGACATGAAAGGACCACAATGGAAATAAGGGAAAATCATTCCTCCCCTTTTTTATGTTATCCTTAGCTTTGATATGCAAAGCATGGTTTATATCTCATGCATGCATTTTTTTTTTTATGGATTGTGTCGTTTTTTATAACCATGTATGTACATCTGTATATTTGCCGAAATAAATCTAATTAACATCAATGTAAGAACTGAGTGTATCGTTTAAAGGGAATGTAGCGCCACAGCCAAACCACAGGTACCGGTTTAAAAAAAAAAAAAAAAAAAAAAATATATATATTCTATTAAATACTGAAGGTCAGCATCGAGGAAATCCCAAAATATAGGCATGCATCTCAAAACAACAGCTGCAGTGTTAGTTTTTGAAGTCCCACAGAGCTGTCATGTGCTGCAATCAACTCGGGAATAAATTATCTTTCCAATAACATACACTGTCGTATGTCCACACCACATAAGAAAAGCTCTGGTGCTCGAAAAACACAGAAAACGTACCTGTTTTTAAAAATCGACTCTAAGCCAGTCCGTATTATTCGCCTATACAGACCCCCGTAGACCGCTGTTTAGCCTTTGTAGAAGCTCCCGCAGACATAACAACTCATCGACACTATTCCTTACGCACAATATGTCTTTATCCGTGCAATAAATAATGTCCAAGTACCTTTCCGACGATCACAAGTATTTAACAAGTATTTCTGCGGCTTTGCTATCAACTTCCGGCATTCTCAATGCAAATGGCGTCGTGGGATACTGAGATTTTTGAAAACGTACCCTGTGAGCCAAACTATCTTTATTATTGAGAATTCTGAAAAAAATGAATAAAGGTGAAAACATTTCCAAAATCGGATGATAAACAAAGAAGTTATGATTATTTGAAGGTTCTGTTGAAACGGATGTGGAAGCCGCCATTTTGAGAGCTATGACATCACAGTTCTAATGACCATATATGGAATATTTATAAATATGAAAAATTACTGATTAATAGGAAAAAATGACAGCTACTGTATGAAAAATATGTATACTTAATGGCAATAATGCTTTATATGACCAGTAAAGGATTTTGCATTCATTTGCAGCGGCTTTCTTTGCTTTAAATGATTTTGATCAATATTCCATATATGGTAATTTGGAACTATGACGTCATAGTTCTAAAAATGGCGGCTCCCATATTCGTTTTATAACAACCTTTAAATGGTCATATCTTTTTTGTTTATCATCCGATTTTGATAATTATTTTACCTTTTTCCAAGTTTTTCAGAACTCTCAGTAATAAAGCTTGTTTGGCTGTGGCGCTACATTCCCTTTAAGCTTTCACATAATTCCATCGTTTGCTATAGATAGATTTATAAATATTATAGTAAATGACCGTACTTCATTGCTTATGAATACTGCTGAAAAGTCCGCTAATATAATTAATAAGCATAATAAAAAAATATCTGATGATAAACCATGGTTCAACCATACTCTTCGTAAAGCAAAACATTGTATTTGGCGTGTTAAAACTGCTTAAAGTAGAACAAATATGGTATGGTGTAGCTGTCATTTTAAAAGCGTCACCTGAACAATTACAAACACCTTTAAATGGCATACTATATTGCACAACTTGGAATCTGGATGTCAATCCTAACAAGAATAAAGTTGTGGTCTTTAGTAAATTAAACATCAAAGACATTCCTGTTTTATATATTATAGCCACCCTTAGTTGTTGATACATAATTAAATTATTTGGGCATCATCTTCAACAACCTTAGCATTTTGTTTAGTGCTGTGTGGCGGCCGTAAGAAGTCGCCCCGACTACACATCAGTAGTGTTACTATTTACTGGTCAAGCCCATTCTGTGTTGCTTTAGAGTAGAATATCGCTTAAGCCAGTGCTAAGAGGCGTGAGAGGTGTTGCATCTTATAATTACATCTCATGAACAGACTCAATAAAACCGAGTCTGCTATTTTTCTCTCTTGTTTGTGTTTGTTGCTTCCAATGGATCACTTTTTCAGTATTAATTGATCAGGCTAGAAAGCAGCATTATCGATTGCCAAATTAGGAAAATAGGGTTACCTCTTACCTATAGTTATTAAACTTAAACTGTTTGATACAATAGTCGCACCCATCTTGTTGTATTGTTGAGAATTTTTTTTTTTTTAATATTGGCATTATTGAATTATCATTTCAGGTATTCCAAATCCATTCTTAAAGTCAAAGGATGCTCGCCAAAAAGTATTTTTTATTGCAAATTAGGTAGACTGCCTTTGAATATTTTCATGAAATCCAGAATGACATGTTTCTGAGCTAAAATTATATTCTGAGAAAGTAAGCCGACCAAATATACTATGTTGATTCTGCTGGTATTTATCATTATTGTCTGAATCGTGGAAATCCAATTTTCGGAAGAAAAAAATGTAATGCCAATGAAAAAAAAGTGCAAAAAATGCTAAAAAAAAAAGTAAATACATACAGTCTTGGAGAAATACACTTGATGAACAACGTAAATGTCTTAAATATAGAAGGAATAAGAGGCTATACAATTGAAACTTATTTGTCAGTCTTAGACCTATCATTTGAATCTTGTTTTTATAGATTCAGGTGTTTGAACCGTCGTATGCCAATTGCATATGAGCATTTCTTTTGAATATTAAGACATAATAGAAACTGTATCACTTGTGACACGGTGAAATGGGTGATGAATTTCATTATTTGTTTTACTATTCCGTTTTTAAAGATCTCAGGAAACATTATTTACCTTATGATAAATTTAAAAGTCATAACTCGATCAAATATAGTAACTTGATGAATAATTGTGACAAAAATATCCTTACCATACTTTGTTTCTGCAAAAAGATTGTTTCCAATTTTGACGATATTTGTAAACGTGTTCTTAAACTTTTGGTTTACTCTTCTTGTTATTATATAATTTGTATTGTTTGTAATTCAACATTCCCCTCCTGTGGACTTGAATTAAATTAACAATAAACTGTTACCTACCCTGCCTGAGACATTGTGATACTTCATGTTTTATTCAATGACAAAAAGTCTTGGAACGAATTTAGAGCCGTGTCAACGTCGTATGCACGTGTTCGTGCCTAAACAGCTTCAGATAATGGAGTGCATTTTATGTGTGTACGTACCATCAACATACAGTGTGCTGCATCCAAGTCTGGGTCACTGGATCAATGTTATGTACTTGTTCGTGTCTGTTAATTAACTCTTAAACTGCTTCAAATTTTGAGTTGGATACATACATGAATGGATGAATGAATGAATCGTGTTGTAAGGCAGGTCGACAGAAATAGGTCATATTGTGCGCTGATGACGTTGATATATTATGGTTGTTACAGTATCATTAGCCTACCAAAACCAATCAATTTAGGTTAGCAAGGTGGCCATGTAGTTTTAGGCTTCTACTAATATCATAAGGACTGTTGGTTCGAATCCGCTAGAAAGTGGTTAGTTCAAGAGTCTCTCTATGCCCCCTACGTCTATTGTTCGGATGGTCCTTTTTCACGATCGACTTGTATCAAATGAGTTCTCTCGTTAAATAAAGTCTTTAATATGTTCTTATAATTTTGTTTCATGAACTCATTCATGAAATTTTAAATGAAAACAACAAACAAACAAAACTCCTCGTATTGATGGAAAAACGAAAGCTCGTCAATTGGTGCACACATTTTACCAGCTGCATTTAAACTACAATGTAATGGTCTAACGGCTAGAATCATATTGACCGACTAGATTTTGAGTTCGTGACCCATAAAAACAGGCAATTATTCGCATATATCATTAAATTATACGAAGTTTCAGGTGACCATAAAACAGCGGTTGTATGGTTGTATCGCATGTGTATTACCGGCGGTCACTTAAGTATGTACTAGCACACTTACGGAAGTTCTTATATATATGTTAAGTACTAATATAACTCACACATCATTAACAAACCAGAATGATGCTGACATTTTCTATTGAAGAATGGTTTCAATAAACTGTTTACATATCAATATGCTTCATTTAACAATGAGCATTGCTTACAATTCATGGTTATGCATATAATTGGAGGGAATCGGCGGGGGCGGGGTGTCAATTTACCCCTCCCACTGTTGGTTTTTGCTAAGTTTTATTCGACCTCATGAATATTCATAAAATCAGGGAAATATTCGCCTATTCCATCAAACACTGCGGTTATATGGTTGTATCACATGTCATTAGCGTTTTACCATCGGTTACTTTAGGTATGCACTAGCACATCTATGGAATATTTTGGGTGGGGGGGGGGGGGGGGGGGTGGGGGGGGGGGGTGTCCATTTACCCCATATGGTTTAGTCAAGTATATTAATTTTAGAGAAATCCGGCAAATATTCGCCTATACCATCGACTAATACAAACGTTCAGGTGAAATAAAACAGCGGTTGTATGGTTGTATCGCTTGCGGTTAGGGTATTACTTTAAGTACACTGAGCACAAATAAAAAAAGTACCCACTGTTAATTCTGGTATTTCCTATATGCCAGTTTTGAATGAGTATAAAAGCTTAAACAGAGTTTTAATAAAACCTTTGTTTTAGCTCGACTGGTCAGAGATCAGCAGAGCTTATGCCGTGGTGCGGTATCCGTCGTCCGTCTGTCCGTCCGTCTGTCCGTAAACTTTTATTTGTAGCGACTACTCCTCTGAAACTACTAAATGGATATTCATGAAACTTTACAGAAATGTTGCCCATGAAGTCTAGTTGATTCTAACAAAAATTCATGTTGATGCGAAATCCAAGATGGCCGCAACAGCTAAAAATAGATTTTTAAAAAATAAGTTTGTAGCGACTACTTCTTGAAAACTATAAGTGATATTGATATGGGACTTTTTCTAAAATGATCAGCAAGACATGATGTTGGTCCTTGTTAAAAATCGTTTTGATTCGACGTTAAACATGGCTGCCAGTGGCCATCTTTGTTTACATAGAGTTATATAGTAAAAACTTGTAGTGAATAGAAACTACTTGACGGATATTCATGAAACTTCACAGGAATGTTGCTCTTGATGTCTAGTTGATCCTAGAAAAATTTCAGGCTAGCCGGAATTTCAAGATGGCCACCACGGCTAAAAACAGATTTAAAATAAATACATTTGTAGCGACTACTTCTTGAAAACTGTAAGAGATATTGATATGGGACGTTTCTAAAATGATCAGCATGACATGATGTTGATCCTTGCCGAAATTTATTTCGATGCGACTTTAAACATGGCCGCTAGCGGCCATCTTTGTTTACATAGATTTATATAGTAAAAACTTGTAGTGACTACTCCTCTGAAACTACTTGACACATTTTTATGAAACTTCACAGGAATGTTGCTCTTGATGTCTAATTGATCCCAGAAATTGTTTAGTTCGGCCGGAAATTCAAGGCTATAAACAGATTTTTAAAAAAAAGTTTGTAGGGACTTCTTCTTGAAAACTGTAAGTGATATTGATATTGGACTTTTTCTAAAATGATCAGTATGACATGGTGTTGATCCTTGTCGAAAACTATTTTGATTCGACATTAAACATGGGCGCCAGTGGCCATCTTTGTTTACATAGAGTTTGTATAGTAAAAATGTGTAGCGACTACTCCTCTGAAACTACTTGACGGATTTTCATGAAACTTCACAGGAATGTTGCTCTTGATGTCTAGTTGATCCTAGCACAATTTCAGGTCTGTCGGAAATTCAGGATGGCCACCATGGCTAAACATACATTTTTTAAAACAAGTTTGTGGCGACTACTTCTTGAAAACTGTAAGTGATATTGATATGGGACTTTTTCTGAAATGATCAGCATGACAAGATGCTGATCCTTGTCGAAAATTATTTTGATTCAACATTAAACATGGCTGCCAGTGGCCATCTTTGTTTACCTAGAGTTATATAGTAAAAACCTCAACTTGTAGCGACTACTCCTCTGAAACTACTTGACACAGTTTTATGAAACTTTACAGGAATGCTGATCTAGCTATCTAAATCTATCAGTAGAGCTTCAAGGTCATTGACCTCTTGTTTTATATTTGTAAGCACACTTAATTCAGAACAAAATATTCAAATAAACAATTCAGTTAAACAGTTTCAAAGTTTGCCAATTAATAATATGTTATAGATGATACAATAATTTCAAAGGGAGGTAATTTGCTAATTATAGATAATCAAAAGCTGTTATCTACAAAAGCCGTGTTATGATTTTTTTGGTGATTTCTTTTGGTAAATATTATCTCGGACAATTTTAGATATTTTCCAAACAGTTGATTGTTTAGGCAAAACTAATGCATATAAACATGAATGACACCAAAAACAAGTTGCAAAAACAAAACGTCATTGTATCACTGTAACAAAAACGCCGATACTACTGTCTAACCTAGCTGATATAAGCTTGCTTGATAATAGAAAACTGGAAATGAGGCATACCTTCATTAATTGTAAGACATTATAAATGAGGTCAATGTGATAATGTGCCATGATAACAAGTCATGATTACTATACTGAGCAATTTAGCACAAAAAATCCATGCCATTCCCGTAGACGAGATGCGAAGCAGTGTATGTTCCAGGTCAATGATGAAGTCACATACATGTGATCAATAATAATGATACATTATGTCTTTTGTAAACAAAGTCGGTGATAAAAAAAGCAAATATGATAGGAACATACTTTATAGGTTATAGGTTTATCAAAACTTACAAGTTTGGAATGTATTTGTTTTTGAAAACTACATCCTTACCTAAAAATTCTTATATCTTCAGACAGTTATATCAATGTTCATACGTTTAATCTTATGTCCTTAAACTGTCGTGCACAACTTTTTTGTTCGGTTTATATTCTCATTAGAAACACTGTCTCATCAACTGCATTAAATTCAACTCACACCTCGTCTATGGGAGCGCCTGGTACGTTATATCACACCTCGTCTATGGGAGCGCCTGGTACGTTATAGTTCGTTCTATATGCCTTTCTAACATGTGCCTGTTCAAATCGTTGCCCATTACGAATGTTAAAAATAACTTTGATTTTAAGTACAAGGCAAACGTCATTGAACAATGCTGCAAAGTTATACCGTGTGTATTTGTAAATCGTTATTAACAAATATTAAAATATGTCAAAGCAAATTGTTGCTTTGCATATTACAAATTCACTGAACATTGATTATACAAGTAGTGCACCAATATCATATTTAAACGCTATCGTAGAATAACGAAGACAAAACTCAAACCCCAACTTGTACTTTATTTAATAATGTCTCCGCCCCTACCACCAATGGCAGGAAAGACATATTGTGTTTGACCTTTCCGTCCGTCCGTCACACATCTTGTCCGCGCTACTACTACTAAGCGACATTTTGACGAAATTTAGTACGAAGCATCAATATAATGTCTGTCTGTTCAAATTTTTGAACCTGAATGATCACTATGGATTATGAGGCGATACAATCAAAGGTCAAGTTCACCGTGACCCGATAGTGAAACACCTTCTCCGCACTGACACTCCAAAGATGACGCCGACAACACTTTTAAAGTACACATGTCGAAGGCCATTAACTTCGTCAAAAACATAACACATATATGCACTACTCATCATGTTTATGCTTCATACCAGTTTTCTTTAAAAACCCAGCAAGTCGTTTAGGATAAGTAGTGCGGAAAAGTTTTGTGACGGACGAAAAGGCCAAAAAGAACTTGTATGGGAAAACATAGTTATAAGGAAAAATAGAAACAGTACAAGACACCAGAAACATAAAAAGGTTGACGCTATGGAACGGTCAGTCATAAAAGTCCGCTTGGAGTGAAAATATATTCCTCCATCTGCCCCTTTAGCTTATACAGGATTGTTTATGCTTATTATAAGTCCTTATGTAGATATAGTGGCTAAAGAGCGTTTTATATGATGGGGCGTGGGGTGGGTGGTGGGGAAGCGGATAACTCAATATGAGCTAGGAAGAATTGAGAAATGCGCAAGTTATGGCAAGCTTTATCTTCTTTCACTTACAAATTGCATACCCTTGAGTTGTCGACACCCATAATATGCTTCTTGGGGACAGGAATATTTATATCGTGTTTTATAATGTTGACTTTATATAGGAGATTGTTTACCCAATGATCATACTGTGAATGTAGAGATATTGACAATTTAAATATTATAAATATAGCAAATATGGATCGGTTGAAGGAATGTGAAAGAGTGTATTTAACATAGCACTGTGCGCAAAGGCCTTTTGGCGAGATACTGTCTGAAAAGTAGACATAAAAGACGAACAGGAAATGTAGCATTCAAGCACCGCAGTCAACCAAACATAGACACAAACAATACTTATACATATGAATAAAAGGCAAGATATCACTAACAGAAAACGGTTGACAATAGAGCTACCGCCTTGTAACGGTCAGTGGCAAAACAAGGACACATGGCGGGGTGTGGAGTGTGTGTGTGTGTGTGTGTGTGTGAGTGGGTGTGAGGGGTGGTGGGGGGGAGTGGTTACACCAGGTTTTAGGTGCACGAAACCTCACTCTTACCCTATTTCACAAATGAAACCTTTAACATGACGCAAACGGTAACTTTTAACTATATATTCATATGTTAAGGTATGTTTGTGACAATGAAATAGGTATATCTATCACATCACGTCGTTTGCCGAAAGTCTAGATTGGAATAATAATAATAAGTATGACACAAGATACAACAAGAAATACAACAAAAAAAGCCGACTGCAAAGCTTGCCGACTTCCTTGACCGTTGATTAGAAACTGTTAACGCTGACGTCAACCATATGGAAACGTTTTAAGGGTCACCAGTTGTTGCGTTAATTACTTGCTTGTAGACTTCGAAATACAACCACTCCTTGCCATGATGTTGAACTTTTGCTCTATATTGTCACCTAGATCAACAGATGATGAGACATTATCATGTTTGTTTTTCTAAAGGCGCTATATTATGCCACCTAGATGAAAATTTGATATCGACATTATTATGCCTTTGTATTAAAGGCGCTATATATGTCACATAGATCAACAGTTGGTGACGTCATTAACATACTTTACTTTCCATAGGTGAGATACTTGTCCTCAAACATTGTTAATTAGCGAATTTTACGAAAACAAAAACCCCTCTGTGCAAAACAATCTTTAGTTGTAATATTATACTGTTGCAGACAAGGCGTCAAAGGTATATGTGTTCTGGTGGATGAATGAAAAGTCTATTTTTTTTGCTGTTACGATATTTATAGTGATTTAACGACAGTGATATGTAGAGAACATTATGTTATCGCGTTTATTAGGCGAGACTTAGAAAACAACGAATGGCGAGCTCTGCCGAACCATACTGCGTTTTCGTAATGTCGAGACTATGCCGCACCGTTCTTTGTTTTCGTAATGTCGAGGCACTGCCGAGCCATTTCTGCGTTTTTGTAATGTCGAGGCTCTTCCCAGCCATTCTGCTTTTGCATAATGTCGATACACTGCCGAGTCTTTCTGCGTTTTCGTAATGCCGAGGCTTTGCAGAGCTATTCTGAGTTTTCGTGTAGAGCCCAATAAACTTGATAGTAAAAGGCACTGGCATATTCTTTTTTATCATGTAGATTACCCATAATTTTACGTTTATCGAGGATGCCGGCGTATTGTTTTTTCTTCATGTCGTTATATCTCGTTTTATGACGTCAGATAACGTTACGTACAATAAACGCCGAAGTAGTGTTCCGAGGTATTCTGAATGTTTTAGCTTTATCAGTCATTATCTGATTGCAGCAACACATTTTAGGTCAACCCTATATCAGGCGGAAAAGTACATGTCTGCATGATACATTATAATAGGAAGAAAGTACATGTTCGCAGAAAATTGTAATGACTTTGTCATCGGTTGCTAAGAACGTTCAACAGAATGCAGCAGCTTGTTTAAATTAATAACAAAGAGATTTGTACGTAATAAATAGTTTATCCACCATTGTGTAATCATGCCTTTGAATATAAAACAAGTAGATAATGTGTTGCGTATGCTAAGGCGACATACGGTATATATATTCTTAGATTACGATTATGAACGCATACATGCTATGTGGGGTTTATCTGATTTGTTGATTGCCTGTTACCGTGTTACTCATAACGCCACTATTAACACTGAAGGTGAAAAGAAAATTAAGCGTTATGCTAAATTATCTTATAGACATAATTAAATATTGACACATTCTCTCGCAAAGCATATAACCAGACCAACATAACCAAACACCCATTGGTGCATTGACCAGTATACTTGTTCTCGAAAAGCGTCTAAACAGAGAAATGTACACTTCTTAACATATAAAACGAGGTATTCAAGCCATATCGACGTCAAACATTGACATTTTCTCTTTTTGTTAACACCCTATTAAGAAACAAACGACAGCTTCAGACAATCTTAAACATAGCTTAAGCTTTCTGAAATGCCCCATGGATTGAATATATCCTATCTTCCGTTAGATTTGCCCTTTTAGCTCTTTAAAGTATCTATCCCGGCAACAACAGTCACATTTTTCAACATGTACACTATTTCTAAACCTACTGACGACAAGGTGTATATATATAGCGTACAGATTGACGACAAGGTGTATACATATAGCGTACAGATTTTGCAAATCCAAACTCTATAGGCACGATATAAACGTTTTAACCACTCGGCCAAACCCCGAAACTGGTACGTTAAATTAAGAGTTACCAACTCATAATTCATTTTACGCATATTCGACATTTTTTAGTATCTTAAAACCTATACTTTTAATCGTCACATATACATGTATACATTAATATATGACCTGAACACCTGGATAGAGTTTTGATAAAAATGTTGCCGTTATTTGGCGGGTTTGTTTCTTAAAAACAAATATATATATATATAAGCGGACCTCAAGTTTACGATATATTCGGAGATGTTCCGGTTTTGAGTCTATGGGATAAAAACCTGCTAATATAAGCTATCCTATCGCCTAACGGAATTAAGGGCGGGACCACGTAATTCATTGCGGTCAATACTAATATGTCTGCTGGTCTATTTATACAGCTACTGAACACTTAACATTAATGTAGTTTGATATCATGTGCAATGTTTACCAGTGGTGTCTGTGTGGATGTGACCATTTAATTTTTAATTTAACATATACAATACCTAGGCGATCAAAACAGTTTAAATATATTGCTTAATTGTATTTGTTTAGTAATGCATAGCACGTCAATCATGTTATTGTTACAGCTTTGATATTGTTTACAGAGGGAAATTCAAAACCTCTTCATTTTAACGGGGTTTGTTACGGAACAGACAGCGAGTTCGTAGCTCAACTCGTAGCTGTAGCCACAGGTACCGGTTTAAAAAAAAAAAAAAAAAAAAAAAAAGTATTTAATAGAATATAACTTTTTTTTTTTTTTTTTCTTTTTTTTTTTTAAACCGGTACCTGTGGCTGTAGCCCTTTCGTCAAACCGTTTGTGTTTATGATTTAACATTGCTTCGTATCAACATAATAGTTGTTGTTTGTTTTAATTTGTATTTTTGGTTGACTGCGTTCTGTGAAAGCTACATTTCCTGTTCGACTTTTACACCATCTTTTGTTAATAATTGTTATCAATAATAATAATCATGATAATAATACCGTTCATTTTTTTTTGTGATTTTCACTATTAATGTTATAGAAATATTCGCATTATATCACAGGAAAGATATCTAGGCATGAAATTCATATGCTTTACATATGTGCCACATATGTATTCCACATATGTATTTCATATGAAAGTAACACATGTGTAATACATAGGAAAATAAACTTTACTAAAAATTAAAAATAAATTAAAAACTTAAACAGATTGTTGAACTGTTTTCTACACTATTCTACACAATGTATGTAAATGCTATATGTATTTTATGTATAGAAGTTTCATATGAAATACATATGTATACATTTCATATGTGGCACAGGTTTATTATTTTAACATGAATAATATATGTGATACATATGTGACACATATGTATATTACATGTCAATAACATGATGCACAAATGAAAGAATTAGTCACAGCATTTACCCTGTGTACATGTCTTGTACATTCCATAATATGACAAAACAACAACGTTGTATTCTGCTTAGTCAACAGAAAAAACAACAACATGATAAACACTGTGGAAGGAATAACATTCAGAGTTCTTTGACACTGTAAACTGTAGTTAACTGCAGGCTTCTTTGACATTTTAATAGAGGATTGACATTATAAACTGGGATCTTCTCTGGCATTAAAAACTGTGGATTCATTTGACATTATAAGCCGTGGCGTTTTCTTTGAACTTTTAAACTGTTTTCTTGTTGTTGTTGTTTTTTGCCATGTTTTTTTTTTTTTTTTTTATAACAAACAATACTTACAATGTCAATAGGAAACAAGTAATTCCGTATCTGAAGGGGTTCCTGTGTGCATAAAAGGTCCCATGACATTCTCTTTTGAATCTAAAGTATGGGGCCATTTGGGAAAAAAGAAAAATGAGGGTGATAGCCTGACATCATGGTGTGAACCGAAAAATCCAAGATGCGTTCAAGATGGGCCGCCATAAATTGACAATATCATCTAAAATAGTATGAGAGTGAACCTTTGGAAACGGCCGAACACGATAAATACGAAATATTGCAGACTCGGTTTGATTGAGACGGTTCATGAACGGTAGTGAAATATGCTTGCTACCGTTCACGCCACCTAGCCCCGGGTTGAGCAGAACTGAATATTGTGGAATCACCGAATCGAAATTGAAGTAAGAAAAAATAAACATTTGAACATGTAGCACTGGAATCTAAATATAAGTATTGGGCTCAGCGATCTCTAAAGATCGAATGATTTCAAGCGCGGGGAGACGTTTTACTGCCGCCACAATGCACAAGCAACGCTACAGTGCTATATAAAAGAGTATGAGAGTGGACCTTTCGAAACCGAATACGATAAATACGAAATATTGCAGTCTCGGTTTGATTGAGACTGTTCATGAACGGTAGTGAAATATGCTTGCTACCGTTCACGCCCCCTAGCCCCGGGTTGAGCAGAACTCAATATTCATGAACTCAATAGTACCGAATCTTTACCACCCTGAAGATGGCATGCATAAGTAAGTTTGGCTTTTTTAGTCATTGAAACCCAGAATGTGTTCATATTTACAGGCACTGGGGTATCTTTATGAACTGTATTGAACTCAGTAGGCTTTACCTTTGTTCTTCTGATTTGCTCCGTGTCTTTTATTGATCTCTTAATGTATGCGTCAAATTAATCCCTTAATGACGTTCTTCAGCAACTTAAACAGTGATCATTAGATAAGTTCAGAGTTTTTCGGATGCATTGGCAATCGCCGCAACATTGACGCTGAATGTATATGTACAACGAACTCAGTCTTTGGACCGAACGTGGTGCAATCTGTTCTCGACAGTACGCATCACGTTCGATCTTTTAAGGGTATGCTTCTTCTTTGTGAGGCGATGGAAAGGCTTCGGTGGTTTTAGTTCTATAAATGTAACTGCCAGAAACTGCCTCTGACTTTCACAAGAATGTTCTGATGGGAAAGTTTCAGTGTGTAAATGACCGCTGGAAAATTCGAAGCAGTAAGAGCTGACCATTATTTAGAATAAATAATTAGCCGTTGTCGAAAGAGTAGCGCAGAAATTGTTGGACACTTTAATAAGAAAGAATTTATAGCACAGTTGGAAAGTATTTATCATGACATGTTAGTAGTCTGTATCGTGAACTTAGCGGATGAAAGCTATTCTACAATGAATTAGTGTCTAAGAGACAAAAGCCCGAGAAACGTGAATGATATGCTGTCCTACAATCCATTCAATGTCACCGCTGATACCGAAAAGAAATTACACAATGTAATAATATGATGGCGACTAATACAGAAGAGCTACGAAAAGATTACTTAATGTAAAAGAGACAAGTTCACATATCCAGCTATTGCAATTGTGTTCAGCGGAGTCATAGTTAGACCTTCAATCAGCACTAAGTCGGTCAATAACATAAAATAATGTAATTAACTACTATCATTTAGAACTAAACTTCGAAAAACATTATAGCGATTAATCACGCATGTTGTTTACGCAACACATGCTGGTGCCAAAAGCTTGGTTATCCTGTTGACCGACACAGATGTTTTGGTGCTAGCTTTCCATTTCTGGGCCACACTCCAATCTCACGGACTTGATGAGGTGTGGATGAGAACAGGCGTATGATATTCAACAAGGCATATACTTATTCGTTTTATGACTTCAAAGAATGAAGATCTTCGTTGTGTACTTCTGCAGCACTGAGTGTGATACCACCATCAAGTGGAAATTAAACTGGCAGCACTGAAAACAAATCCGACCGAGTATGTGAATGATTTTGGAAAGACGTTGAAGACGCAAATGGAGAAGACATCTTAAGTAAAGTAGAGCAGTATCTAGTCGAATTACTTATGCACAAAACATCATCTGTATCGTCACAGCAGGCGATGGATATCAGTGAGTTGCCTCCGACAAGTTTTGCTGTACGTGGGCAGCTGTTAAGGTATTTGCACAAATTCACTGCCTAGACAACACGGACGTTGATCCAAATATATATGGATATGAATAGAAGGATAGATTACTTCTACCAAGCAATCATGATTGGCTTTACCTGGAGAACTTGGTGTTGAGTTGCAACTGTACATTATGCTCAACTAATTGTTGTGTATGTGGAAAACATGAAATGTCATGTTGTATATACTGTAAATACAGAGAGGGAATAACTCGGAACCAGACTTGTAGCAACCCTTTTGGTGTCATCGTTGTGCCAGTACTACTAAATAGAAGCAATAGGACCATATTGAGATTAAATATTGATTGACTCAGTTGTGAGATATATGAAATTGCATAGCCCTATTGTCAACCCTTTTGTGTTGTGATGTCTTATTTGGCCTTTTATTCATCTTTAAATTTGTTATTTGTTTCTGTGTGATTGTAGTTGACTGTCGTCCTTGAATGCTGCTTTTCCTTTCGATTTTTATATCTATATTTACTGAAGATAAAATAATCTGATTTGATTTACACCTCCCACTTATTTGTCATACTTAAACATACTGTATTTGTTTTTTAACATGATGATTTATTTTCCTTAATATGAAAAACAATAAATAGAGCCATTAGCATGCTAAAATTTAATCAACATATGATGATGTATCTTAAATTTAGTGTTGTTGTCAAAACCAAGTGCACAGCAAATTCCGAATTGAGTTAAATTACTTAAATACCTAAATTTAATCATATCAAAGCATGCAAACATGTTCAGTTAAATAGTACATGCTTTAAACAAATGTATTGCACAACTGTATTTTTTCCCCCCGGTTTCTGTGTTTTCCCGGTTTTCTTGGTGACAATTTATCATCATTTCCAACTGAACATTATTTGTTCACGATTTACTGCTGCTATAAACATTGATATTATGTTAAATGTGTTAACATTAGCTACAGAAAACACACTTAAGTAAAATATTAGGAAAGCTCTGGGGAAAGAAGGGACTTTATAGGATATCTTCAAATTATGGCGGCCATCTTGGACGCCATCTTGGATTGCTCGAGCCGCACCATGATGTCACCCTATCACTCTCATATTTATTTTACCCCAGATGGTCTCATACAAAAGTATACAGAAAATATGAGAGGACCTTTTATGCACACAGAAACCCACTAAGGTTCTTGATAAAGGTATGTGGAACCACAAACACAAACGGGTTGACACTAGGGCTCCCGTCTTGAAATAGTGGGGTGGCAAAAAAGGCCCCTGGGAGGTTAATCCAGGTTGTAGGGTGCACCAAACCTCACATTTGTCCTAAGTGTCATTCTATTAAAACGGGACAGTGTAAATAAAGAAATCCTCCTCCCACGTCCACGCCCCCTCCCCCACCCCCACCCACCCCACCACCAAGGTTATATTATCTAACAAACAAGGCAGCATTAATGGACAATATCAGTATAACACATAGAGGAAAAAACAAAAGCCTAGAAATCCACAATGCAAGTCCTCAATGAAACCATGTGATTCTTTAACATTAACACATTTCGGTTTCTGTTTCGTGTGGGGGTGGTTATGAAAATTGGGTTAGAAAAGTAGATTGACCGAAATGAGTAAGAATTGACCAACATGAATTCGATTTGACCAAAACGTGAGCACGATTCGGTTTGGATAAGAATACAAACAATGACGAACTCCGCCGAGCCATTTGGCGTTATCGTGCCGAGCCTAATACATTTGATAGTACAAGTAACTGACATGGTATTGTATTATCAACATTTTCTGTATGATTGGCTTGTTTTATCTATTAAACCGAATCTTACATTTGACAAGGACGCTGCCATATTGTCTTTTCTTCATGACGTTTTATGAAGTCAAAGGCCGAGATTTTTCGCCTGCATTTGCATTGTTGGTCACTGCCCAATAAAAACAAACTTTATTAGGCCCCCATTTATCAGACCAAAAGTGCCTATCTGCCTGATAAAAAATATCTATCCATAGATAGCGCGTGCTAAGACAGAAGTCTAAATGCAATTAATTTCTGTAAATTCGGGTTTAATTGTGACACAGTTCACATTATAGGTCTAATTAAACTAAATCAACAGGATGTGCTCGCCTGGTGCAGTCGAAAGTAGTTATGTATTAAAGAGTGCTAATCTTTTTTCCTTTAAAAAAATTTTTTAGTGCAGTTTTCTGTTATTGTTTGGCTGTAACTGTATTCTGGACATGTTGTTGATATTTGAAAATGCAGCTCATCATGTTTATGACAGTTTTTGATATACATTTGAGAAGTGAAAGTAGACAGGGTATGAAATTGCAAGGGGTAAAACTAGTGTTGACCTTTGACCCGGTGTTAGTAAACTCATTTACGCTATTATAACCTATATAAAAAGGACAAATGATTTCCCAGCAGGTGGCGCTTGACACGCATCTACAGTAATAACCATTGGAACACTTTCTATGAGCTGTAGCCATTGGGAATTAGCTAACCCAATTTTATTAATATATGAGACGATGCCGGTCACAAATTTAAAGGATCGACTGTTTATAGATACTACATTTTGATCCTAGGCAAACTGTGATTGTGTATATCGTTAACCAATGCATATCTGCATTCAGGGCACGTTCAGTTGCGCCTTCATTTAAATACGGAACTTGTAAGTATGGATGTCTACATTCGTAGTGGTTACACAGTGCAAAAGGTTTAGAATTGTCGCGATATGACCAAAACTTGTTAAAAGCGACATTATTCTTGATACATATATGTATACATACATACAACGTTTTAATTCATAAGTTGTTTTGTGATTGAGCGTTTATGTTTGAGTTACAAATTATGAATAACTGATGATAATAAAACACGAGAACTAAACGATGGCACTTTCTTATTGGTGCGATTTATGAAAAACGCCTAATATACGAAGCAGTAATTTATGAACAGCTGCTTTTTAAATTTAAATTCATCGGCCAATTTACGTGACTGAATTGACATTCGAATCGCCACTGGTACCTTTAAGTTTTGTGTTTTTAAATTAGTGTACATAGTTACAAGTATTAATATATAATTTGAAAAACACTACGTATGCAATAACAGGTTGAGAAAATCAAATGCAAAAATATTAAAACAGTTTTCCATGCACATACACAAGGTGACGTTACATAATGCCGAGCTATGGCCGAAATGCAAGGTAAATACACACACGTTTATAGGCTGATATAAGATTCGAATTATCAGTACTAAGGCTTCTAATGTTAAGTGTCGTTATCGATCTGATACTGACCCTCTAACACCTGAGGCCGTGGAATAGGGTTGGGGTAGGGGTGGAATATTGGTCGGTATCGCCACACTACGAAACAAACACAAATGCTAATAATGGAATGCGATGATTTAAAGTTTTTAACAAGTTCAGAGATTCACACGATGTTTTCAACATATTCCAAGGTATATATACACCACCGGATGCGTGTTTGCGTTGTGTTTTTATAATATAAAATGCACATTGTGGTGTTCTTGTTTTCATTGTCAACATTAATTTATCAGAATAATGTATAGAGAACATTTCTTGGACACTATTTGAGTCGTTTAAGTATAATTAACGTAGATAGGATAGCCAAAGTAGGAATGGGGTGAATCAGTCCACAGCCTGTCAACAATTTAATATAGAGATCCCTTCTTACATGATACATGGCCCCTATTTCTTTATTTTATTGTTTTTTTGGAGAACTGTAATTCTTTTGATATATACGTGTTTTAAAACGTTGTATGGGTACATATGAGCATTAGTTTCTCTTGGCATAAATTGTTCTTACATAAAACATAACGATATTACATATACTGCTACTAATAATAGTACTAAAATAATAATAATAATAATAATAATAATTAGAAGAAGAAGAAGAATACAAATAATAAGAATAATAAAATGAAGAAGGAAACTCAATGGTGGAGTCACACCTAGAATAAAGCTTGCGGTTTAAATGTGATGCTAATAGTTATAGTTCCACCACCCTGAAGGCACACTAGCGTGTGTACAATTACATTGTCCGAGAGTGACTAAAGTGATTAAATTAACATAAAAGCATTGTCGCTCTCAGGATTGTTTGAAAGTGTAATTATACGGCTTTCAAAGATACAACGGTCATAAAGTTTGGTCGTCCATAGTAAATGCCAAGTTGAAATACCTGACCTAGGTATAATTCGTTTGGTGACCTTTCCGCTATAAAGCCACGAAAAATATCCCACGGGTAGTGATAGTGGTATAAAACGAATTACTCTATTAATAAAGTGCTATCATTTAAAATAATACCAAACATAAGGGAGACTATTCACAAATTATTACCTCCGTATGGAAAGATAATTCTGTACATAAATGACTGTGATTCAAAATGACAAAGCACGAACCGTACCAGTCGCATTAATCAAATAGCCACATATCTGTGTACTATTGTTAGGGGCGCTTAATTCAGCTAATTTTACTATTTTTGCGAAAAAGCATAACAGAACAGATCGCATGCAATGTCTTCTAAAGAGAATCGTACATTGTTGAAACCGGAATCATTATAAAAAGCGTCACTTGCTCCAAGGCAGTCTATAAGTACATGCGTCATCTTGAACTAAAAAACTCACACCGTCTCGGTAGTTTTTCTACATAACTTATATATTGCACATTTGGGATCATGAACGCCAATCTGGATGGCTTTAAAGTAGTATACCGCCTAAACCGGTGCTAGAAAGCGTGAGATTTATACTACCTCTCATGAACACACTCAATAAAACGGACCTGCTACTTTTCCCTCTTGTTTGTGACCGCTTTTCAGTATGTATGATTTAATAATTATTAGAACTGTTCAAAGCAAAATATTTTGAATCACAAACCGATACATCAAAAACTAAATAAAACATTTCTGCAGCGTCATTTTAAAAAACACAAAAATGGGCATTACTACTAATAAATTATTCCCTCTGAATTGAGCGACTTTTACAATGCAGGATAATGCAAAATCCATTAAGAATCCATATAGTATGCAATATATTGCAATATGTTTTATATACATTTGTCACATTCAGCGATTTTCAAAGTTTTCCTTTAATACGCCTTCTAACGATTTATCAATCATATCACGAAGATGAATAACAGCAGTGAGGTCAATGCTCAACATTATATCTGTCAAACTGAAAGTCATAGTAACACGACGTGGTACCCCACCCAGTCACATTGACCAACCTTTACTAGCGCTACCCTTTGTATGCTGAACGTCAATCAAGGAAGCTAAGCGTACCATATTTTTTTGTTGCCAAACAGACGCACTGGAATTGACATACATCCCAAAGTGAAGAATATCTTGCCATTTTGATTTGAAACCCACATATTAAAATATTGAACTTAGTGGCTACACGTTTGAAGACTGTAGATAGACAAATGCCCTTGGGTAAATGTAACATCAAATGTTATAACAGTTTCTTTCTAAAAAAAAAGCACATGAGACAATGTCTATCATGTGACTGCCATTGCTGTACACGTTGTTTTATGTACCGGGCTTGCAATGATATCATTGTTACCTTGGAGTACTTGCTATTGGATTACCTTGGTAGAGACGGTTTAGATGCTTCGTTGCACAAGGGTAATAACTAAGTCGAATAAAGTCAATGTCCCCACTTTTACCAGTTATTATGAAATATTATCTTAACTTGCAGAAAGATGTTAAAATTAAATTTGGAAAATCTGAAAACATGATCATGAGGTTACTAAAGCTTTCTTAATTCCAAAAATATTAATATCCTTGTTGGAAAACGTGCTTTATTTATATATGACAGATGAGGTGCATGTCGCAAATAAATAGCTGTTGACATGCACACGAATATTCATGAATTTCATTCGACCAATTTCTATAGCTTTTCTCAAGCACACCTAAAGAGATGCCCGACACAGTAGCCATTGTTGGAGGGCGGTCTTAACGTATCACATGAAATACCTACACACGGTGACTGGGGTTTAAAGAGGACAATTAAGATACGTGGTGAACACTGCCACCGATCTAAGCATGTTAAAAGGAACTTAACAAAGATGTGTCCAGCAATGACATTTCGTCAAAGAAGACATGTTGTATACATCATGTTTAAATGTGTATGTCTTGGGTGGGTGAAGGGTGAACTGTGACTGCGATTAAGACACCTAGACACAATACTGACGTCATATTAGATCACATTTATATTAGATATAATATTGAAAAGGTTCAACTGACAAGTTATTACATTTGCGTATACAAAAGCACTGTTTTTTTTCTCCTAATGGTTTGTTTACCTTGTTCATTAAGTCAATAATTGCCGCTTTAGGACTTCATTAAATTAAATTGACAGACGCGGATAAATCGGCAAATACCGTTAATAACCCTTAGCGATTTGTTTTCCTTCAAGTGTTTGGAAGTCTTGTCTACTAAGTCAATAAATGTATATTTAGGGTTTCGTCAAGTATAACTTATATAACTAACAGCCTCTAATAAAGATAGGAATAAAATGAGAATAGAAACTGAAGTACCCTTCAAAAATCCATGTGGCAAAAGACAACGTAGACTCAATTCGAGTGGTCATACTATCGGTCAACCCATGAATCCTAGTTTGACCAACCATTGGTTTTAAATGATTTTTCAGGAGTCCGCATACTGTTAGTTTGCCATTGGTTTTAAGTTTGCACCTACAATTACTATTATCATAGTTTTAAACGTTCAAACCAAAGGCTAGTTTTACTATATATCTTCTTGTTTTAGCATTAGTAGAAAAAATGAAAAACAATAAACATGAGACACCATAAAACGTTGCAAAGAGTCATTGTAACACTATAACAAAAACGTCGAAATTACTGTCTAATCTAGCTGATATAATCATGCCTGTCCATGATAATATAAAATTTGATTTACATACTCGTACATACATTAATTAATAATGAGACATATAAAAAGAGGACAAACTGATAATGCGCCATGATAACCAGTCATGATAACTGTTCCAATTAGAAACATTGTTGTCATATAGTCAGCTCACACATAGTCTACGGTAGCGCATGGCACGTTATGTCATATAGTCAGCTCACACATAGTCTACGGTAGCGCATGGCACGTTATGTCATATAGTCAGCTCACACATAGTCTACGGTAGCGCATGGCACGTTATTTTTCGTTATAGTATACAGCATTGTAGTAGATGCATGTTCAAAACATGTGCCCTGTATTTAGTGCATTATTTAAGACTGTTGAACTATGCTTAAAATACCAGCTACAAGTCATTCAATAAAGCTGAAAGTCATAATATGCATATTTCCAAATCATTTTAATAATAGTTATTTTTTTCAAAACAAATTTTAAAAATGAGTACAACTGATCCTATATAAACCACAACACTCACACGCAATGGCACCGTAGGTCCACACTGAACAACAAAGAGCAAATTAAATATACAATGAAAATGCAAATGCACGACACAGTGAGTGTTGAAGACAGTGTTAACGACTTCGAACGGTTAGTAGGTAATATGACCTACTGGTTAACTTAAATCGACTTTAACATTGGAACAGGAAATGAGAACAAAGTCAACCAAAAACACTTCAACAACATACAAAAATAACAAGGAAAAATTGAAGCACAGTATAAGATACCATGAACATAAACGGGTTGACAATAGGGGTACCGTCTTGGAACGTCCAGTGGCAGAAAGGCCGCTAGGGATTTATTATAGATTTTAACATGTGTCCCATTACATTATTTAGGATGTGTTTATATTTAGTATAAGTCCTTTTGTAGATACAGTGGCGAAGGAGCGTTACATATGGGGAGGGGACTAGGGGTAATGAAAATGGAACAGGGACAGGGTGGGCTAATAAAAAATTTAATATTTGATAGCTTGTTTTGCTTGACAGACATTGCTGGGGAGGCGTGAGGTGGAAGACATTCTCTGACCCTTAGCCCATCACCCCCTCTTTCCTCGTTCTTACGCGTATGAGATTTAAAATATATGCAGAACTGATAGGAGCTAATAGGTCGACCGAAATTCAACTGTACGTTTTCAATCGGATTTTCTTTTTAAATAATGAAAACAAAATAGTAATAGTTATGTTCTGTTCTGTTTAAATTTAATAGAATTAACTAAATTAAGAAAACTATTTAGGGGAATGTGACGCTAATACTCATTCTCAGAATGCTTAAAATAGCTATCCCGACGTCAACAGTCAAAATATGTACACCCTTTATAAATCTATTGACGACAAGGTATATATATAACTTACATAGTTTGAGAATACAATCTCTATAGACACAATCTAAACGCCTTAACCAGCAAGGCAAAACCCCAAAACTGAAGCGTACAATTAAGAGTTACCAACACATAATTCAATTTACGCATATTCAATCACGGGTATTTTAACGGGCGAACCCGTGAATAAACCTTTACTTTTAATCAGCATATACAGACTATTATATGACCTGAACACCTGGATAGAGTTATGATAAAACGGTTTTGTAGTTTAATTATGTCTAAATTTGGCGGGTTAGTGTAACATGTCCTAAGCTAGGCAGAAGTGCGCAATTTAAATCAAGCTTTGTTATATTTCACTTGCAAGCTGCACTTCCTTGACGATACGGTGATTTGTCGACAAGCACAACATGCATCTGAGAGACAGAAATGTTTAGTTCGTGTTTGAATAATGTTCGAATAATGCTGACTTAAGATAAGCAACGGATTATTATTTGATCATACTTTTACCAATATTGCACATAAAAGCACCGGTAGATATATTCACGATGTCAATATTATTATATTTTATTCACGAGCTACTATCTGAAACATTGATGTTTTGCCATAACACAGGTAACTTATTAAATATGTATCCAAAATGTTTAGGTGCTGGCGACGATGTAATTTAATGCGTGTACATGTGTAACTGTGTTTTAGAATGAAGTATGACGTTAGATACATCAACAAATGCAACAAGTAGTGGACTGCAAAGCTTTCTCATTTCGACTTTATCCGACTTCCCTAGACAAAATTGTTCTTTCGACTAGAGACTGTTCACCTGGGTGACCTGCTGTTAAAGGAGGTGTCAACCACTCCTTGATAATGGTGTTGAACTTTTGTAGAGTGTTATAATATGTCACCTAGATCAAAGATGATGACGACATTAGCATTATTGTATTTCCAAACATGTGGTACACACAATCTGATACATTGCTAATCAGCGAATTTTACCAATTCAGCTGCAAACGAAGTTTAAGTGTAATATTACAGTGTTTCAGGCAAAGTGACAATGGAAAGTACATGCTGGTGAATGAATGAATTAATGAACGAATGAATGAATGAATAAGGAAGGAAGGAAGGAAGGAAGGAAGGAATGAAGGAAGTTAATGGCTCGTTTTGTTTGTTTCATAACATGTGTAAATTAAGTGACACTGATATATTATATTGGAAAAAAGTACACGTGTTGTTTTTGTTTTAATTGTTTATTCATATTTACTTGATCATTTATGTTTTATACATATATTGTCTATTAGTGCTGCCTTGTCTGTTAGAGCATATAACCTGGCGGGGATATTTTTACTTATACCGCCCCGTTTTACTTGAATGACAGTAGGGTAAGAGTGAGGCTTGGTGTGCAACCTAGAACCTGGTTTAAACCCCTAGAGACCTTTTTTTGCCACTGACCGTTCCAAGGCGAAAGCACACACACGCGCAAGCATGCACGCAAGCACGCACACACATGTAGCACTGGCATTGTATCATAGGGTGGACATTATAAACTGTGAATTTATGTGGCATTAACAACTGCCGGTTTAGTTGACATCATAAGCCGCCGTTTGTATTTCTTTGACATTAAAACCTGTGCGTTTCTTTGACACTAAAACCTGTGCATTTCTGTGATATTTTAAGCAGTGAGTATTTACTGTATATTATAATGTAACAAACTGTGGATATTATTTGACATTATAAATGTGCATTATAAATTGTGGATGTCTTTATTATAAAAAATAGGTTTCAAAAAAGCACTATATGGATTTGGTAGGGTTAACATTGGGTTCGAAAAGAACGATTGAACGAAATGAGTAAGAATTGACAGACATAAATACGATTTGACCAAAACGTGAGTACGATTAATACAAACAATGATGAAGGTTGTCGAGGTGTCCTGTGTTATCGTTCCGAGCCTAATACATTTGATAGTAAAATGTACTGACTGACATGATATTTTATTTATCATGAATATTGTCCACCTTTTCTTTATGGTTGTCTTGTTTTATCTATACTCGGCAAAAAAAGTTTTGGACCAGGGTATATAAAGTCATATAAAAATAAAACTAGTGGACAGAATGTAAGTATCTTTTTTTAGTAACAAAGGACTACCCTTCCCGGTTAATTTGGTACAAGAATCATTAAATTCCAAACAAGATTTGATTTTTAAAAAATATCGCAAACACACAAAGGGTCTGTAAAAATGTTGCAAAGTTCATACAAAGTAACAGTTACGAACACATTCGAGTAACCAATAAAAATATTATTATTTTTTCAGAAACTTTCATTGTAAACGATAATTATTGTTTATTATTGATCTTTTGTGAATTATCAACTGAGATAATAAGGGTTATGGTCGAATGTCATGGTTCAGCGATCATTGTACGGGTTCGAACACTGCCATGGTCCACAACTCTTTTTACAGAGTACATAAAACATTATTTTACAATTGACGTGGACGCTGTCATATTGTTTTGTTCATTACGTTTTATGACGTCATATGACATTACGAGTATGTATAATAAAGGCCGAGATTTTCCGCCAGCTTTTGCATTGTTATTAGATTACCATTTATCAGATCGAAAATTGCATATCTGCCTGATAAAAAAAATCTAACTATAGTTAAATGTAAACTCGGATTTAATTGTGACACAAGTCACAATATATATTGTATCCGCCTATTGTATTTGCAAAAAAAAACGTTTGTGCCGAATAAATATTTGAATTGGAACTGCTATATAAAAAGGAGAAACAAATGATTTCCCCGCAGGTGACGCTTGACACGCATCTACAGCAACAATCATTGGACACTTTCTATAAGATGTAGCCATTGGGAATTAGCTAAACTGTTAGATTAATGTAGACGACGATCCTGGTCAAGGAGAGAACTGTAACTATGGAGAGAACTGTAACTAATGATGTAATAACTTGTAGTTCAATCCATTTGCATATGTTGCTATGAATATTGTGATGTTGAATTTATGTATTGTAACAAGTCTGCAATACAATATTATTAAACTAAACTAAACCTGGTCACACACACAACTTTAAAGATCGACTGTTTATAGATACTACATTTCGGTCCTAGAAAAAGTGTGGTTGTGTATATCTCAAGTCAAACAATGAACATTTGCATTAACCAATGCATATTTGCTTTCAGGTCATGATCAGCTGCGCCTTAATGTAAATCTGAAATGTCTACATTCGTAGTGTGACAAACGGTACAAGTGCACTATATTAGTCATTATGTTCCATGCGGCGTATATTATCAGGTTGTTATACAGTGATCTATACAATATGGATTGTTATTGTACAATTCAATGTTATAGGCCAATTAACGAGACTGAATTAACATCCGAATCGCCACCAGCCCCTTTAAAGAGACACATGGCAATCTTGATTTGTTTAAAACTAGCGGCGTCCTGTTAGTTTTTCTTCATAACCTGCACATGCTCAATAATTTTTGGAATAGTTCAAGGCAAATGGTTTTTACATATTACTAACTATTGATTATATTGCACCAATAATATATTTAAACATTTGGTGGAATAGCGAATAAAACTGAAATTTCCTTTTTTTATTATTGATTTATATGCAAACTGCAAAAGTCAAAATAATACACAATTAATAAATCGGGGTGCTAATATTAATTATTGATATAAAACTCAAGATTGCCATGTGTCCCTTTAAGTTTGATTTTTAAAATAATTGTTGACGGTTACAAGTATTACTACAATGTGGAATACACTAAGTAAACAATAACGGCTTGAGAAAAACAACATGCAAAAAGCTTAAATTTAGATAAGTCAACAAAATAAATAAATATGTACCCGTATTCGCATCCATTCTGGAGTTATTCCTGTTTCTTTAATGTATATCCAAAATGAGAACAGTTTTCCATACACATACACAAGGCGACGGTACGTATGACCGAAATGCAAGGTAAATAAACACACTTCTGATAGATGAATATATATAAGACCGGGTGATTCTATTTCGAGATATCACGTAGACAAGACATGTAGGGCTGTAATCAAAGTGTCGTTATCTATCTGATACTGATCTTCTAACACCTGAGGCCGTGGAGTACGGGCTGGTATCGTCACACTACCAAATATACCCTAAAACTAACAATTAAATGGGTTGCTTTTCACTTTCAATCATTTTAGAGTTTCACACGATCTTTTTAACTTATTATAATTATAATCTAAGGTGTAAACTCATAATGCATTTGTATTTTCGTGTTTTTTCGTGGTGTTGAGTTAAATAGTGCCGGTAAGAATGTTTCACTGAATTTTTTTCCAAGTAAGTTGCAGCTAGTTATACGGAGGGAAAATCACAGCAAAGGTATGAAATATAAGTAAACTGAAGTGTTATAATGCATAATATGGCCAGTAACGTAATTTGCATTAATTTACATTAATTTGCAGTGATTTTGTTTGATTTAAATGATGTAATATATGGTAATTTAGAACTATGAGGTCAAAGTTTTCAAAATAGCGACTCCAATGTCCTTTTAGAACACCCTTCAAATGGTCTTATCTTTGTTTATTAACCGATTTTTATAATTCTTACACATTTTCACAAGTTTTTCAGAACTCTCAATAATATAGTATGTTTGGCTGTGTCGCTACATTCCCTTAAGTTTGTTGATTAGATGTGATTAAATACATAGCTATTTTATCAATGCGATTGGTACGGTTCGAGCTTTGTAATGTTGAATAACAGTCGTGTATGTACGGCTGGAAGTCATATACACAAGCAGAGTTATCTTTTCATACGGAGTTAATAGCTTGTGAATAACCTCCCTTGCATATAGTATTATTTTAATTAATGGCACGTGGACGCTCTTTATTAAGTTTGATAGACACTACCAATTATCTGCCACCATCTACCACTTGTTAAAATAAAATGGTAATTTCATCGCTGTATTGTTGAAGCCTTTACTCCATCTCAACTCGTGACCTTGTCAAGTGAGAAGGTAAACCGTCAAACGTGACGTCAAACGTAACGTCGTTTTTTTTATTATTCAATGCGTTCGTGAGTAAAACTGTCAAAACAATGAATTTCGTTAGAAACGGTTTAACCAGTGTTGACATTTTGACTTTTGCGGAAGTATATCTGTCGTTTAACGGTCGCAAATCGTGTTTAACGGCTCCGCTAACGCGTCGCCATTAAACAAAATTTGCAACCATTAAACGACTGATATACCGTCGCAAAATTGAAACATTTCAATACAGTTAACCCTATTTATTTTATGATAAGCAATGAAATACTGTATTTTATCAGTGAAATAAAAGTGTTATTCCACACTGTGAAATATAGAGTTTTGTTTCCACAGTAGCTGCCGGGACTACTTTTTTAATGTACAACCAACACAAATGCACAGTAACACGACTCACAAGATGTTCCAACTGTTATACTGTTAAATCAACTCTGTTAAATCAACTGTTATACTGTTAAATCTACTGTTACACTGTTAAATCAACTGTTTATTTGATTACTTTCTTTCTTTGACGTTAAGGTATGAAAGCACCAATTATTTTCCCCATAGACACCAATGTTAAAGTGTCACATATTAATGATTTGCTGCAAATTCAACTCAAGTATGGATAATGCAGCAGTGTAATGTTCATATAGAAAACTATTTTTCCACTTGAAAAATCACCAGAAAACGTGGGGTCACAAGACATGTAAGAAAGTTCTTGTTTGATTACTAAACAGGTCAAGGGTACAGCTGTTTTTATTGATCGACTGTTTTCATTGCTCACAAAGTGTAAGCATAGAGTCGAAATTTCGAAAATGTTCATCAGTGATCCAGTAAAACCTATTAATACGCTTCTTATACATATAACCACAAAATCGAATAGAAATGGGCAGTTTTCCCCTACTTATAATGCCCATTTCCATCGAAAAAGGAGGGATTACTTTTTATTATAGGAACTACATTCGTGAACAGGGCGCGTTGCCAGGAGTGTAAAACGGTTAAGCTACTGAAATTGCTTAAATAATTGTTTGTAAAATCATGAAATAAAAAGAAAAGTTGTTGTTTTGTCGTGAATAATATTTTATTTCATCTCGAAGTTAGAAAACTTTTTATATTTTCTCTCATGCTTCGCATTCTTGAAAATATAAAGTTTTCTCACTTCTCGATGAAATAAAATATGTTATTCACTCCAAAACAACAAATATCCTCTATCTATTAGAATATCCGCTGCGATATCTTACAGAATTGACGAAATGTTGGAAGAGATTCTACTGTCTAATGTTTAGCAAAAAAACAACTATTCCATAAATATTGAAAAAGCATATTCACACACACATATTTTGCAATAAGCATAATAGAATAGACCACCAACAAGAGAATATCGTATATTGGTGAAACAAGAATCATAATAATCATAATAAAGAGCGCCACGTGCTACAGGAACTCTTTGCATATTCCTCTACCCATAGTACCCGTCTACAGCTAACTAGGTAATCCTCGACTAACTTCTCCCTCACCTTCTACTCCTTCTACCTACACCTCACGTACCCCTATCCCGTTATATAACATCATATTTTGTGTAGTGTACCTCATGTTGTTATTTCATGCATTTGTTGTATGTTGTAACCTGAGTGAAAAATTAAGATTATGTTGTGTTTTGTTATGTACACGACAGTCTATAAGTATATGCATTCACAGTAACTCGGGTGATTTTAAAGAGACAAACTAATCTTGATTTTTGTTCATAACTCGCGCCGTCCCGGTAGTTTTTCTATTGCACTATAGAATAGTTCAAAGCAATAGTTTTGTTTTTGCATGTCACCAGTTCGTGATTATATTGCACTATAGAATAGTTCAAAGCAATAGTTATGTTTTTGCATATCAGCAGTTCGTGATTATATTGCACTATAGAATAGTTCAAAGCAATAGTTATGTTTTTGCATATCACCAGTTCGTAATTATATTGCACTATAGAATAGTTCAAAGCAATAGTTTTGTTTTTGCATATCATCAGTTCGTGGTTATATTGCACTATAGAATAGTTCAAAGCAATAGTTTTGTTTTTGCATATCACCAGTTCGTGATTATATTGCACTATAGAATAGTTCAAAGCAATAGTTTTATTTTTGCATATCACCAGTTCGTGATTATATTGCACTATAGAATAGTTCAAAGCAATAGTTTTGTTTTTGCATATCACCAGTTCGTGATTATATTGCACTATAGAATAGTTCAAAGCAATAGTTTTGTTTTTGCATATCACCAGTTCGTGATTATATTGCACTATAGAATAGTTCAAAGCAATAGTTTTGTTTTTGCATATCACCAGTTCGTGATTATATTGCACTATAGAATAGTTCAAAGCAATAGTTATGTTTTTGCATATCACCAGTTCGTGATTATATTGCACTATAGAATAGTTCAAAGAAATAGTTATGTTTTTGCATATCACCAGTTCGTGATTATATTGCACTATAGAATAGTTCAAAGCAATAGTTTTGTTTTTGCATATCACCAGTTCGTGATTATATTGCACTATAGAATAGTTCAAAGCAATAGTTTTGTTTTTGCATATCACCAGTTCGTGATTATATTGCACTATAGAATAGTTCAAAGCAATAGTTTTGTTTTTGCATATCACCAGTTCGTGATTATATTGCACTATAGAATAGTTCAAAGCAATAGTTTTGTTTTTGCATGTCACCAGTTCGTGATTATATTGCACTATAGAATAGTTCAAAGCAAGTGTTTTGTTTTTGCATATCACCAGTTCGTGATTATATTGAACTATATTGCACTATAGAATAGTTCAAAGCAATAGTTTTGTTTTTGCATGTCACCAGTTCGTGATTATATTGCACTATAGAATAGTTCAAAGCAATAGTTTTGTTTTTGCATATCACTAGTTCGTGATTATATTACACTATAGAATACTTCAAAGCAATTGTTCTGTTTTTGCATATCACTAGTTCGTGATTATATTGCACTATAGAATAGTTCAAAGCAATTGTTTTGTTTTTGCATATCACCAGTTCGTGATTATATTGCACTATAGAATAGTTCAAAGCAATTGTTTTGTTTATTCATATCACCAGTTCGTGATTATATTGCACTATAGAATAGTTCAAAGCAATTGTTATGTTTTTTCATATCACTAGTTCGTGATTATATTGCACTATAGAATAGTTCAAAGAAATTGTTATGTTTTTGCATATCACCAGTTCGTGATTATATTGCACTATAGAACAGTTCAAAACAATACTTTTGTTTTTGCATATCACTAGTTCGTGATTATATTACACTATAGAATAGTTCAAAGCAATTGTTATGTTTTTGCATATCACTAGTTCGTGATTATATTGCACTATAGAATAGTTCAAAGCAATAGTTTTGTTTTTGCATATCACCAGTTCGTGATTATATTGCACTATATAATAGTTCAAAGCAATTGTTTTGTTTTTGCATATCACCAGTTCGTGATTATATTGCACTATAGAAAAGTTCAAAGCAATAGTTTTGTTTTTGCATATCACCAGTTCGTGATTATATTGCACTATAGAATAGTTCAAAGCAATTGTTTTGTTTTTGCATATCACCAGTTCGTGATTATATTGCACCATAGAATAGTTCAAAGCAATAGTTTAGTTTTTGCATATAGCTAGTTCGAGATTATATTACACTATAGAATAGTTCAAAACAATTGTTATGTTTTTGCATATCACTAGTTCGTGGTTATATTGCACTATAGAATAGTTCAAAGCAATTGTTATGTTTTTGCATATCACCAGTTCGTGATTATATTGCACTATAGAATAGTTCAAAGCAATAGTTCTGTTTTTGCATATCACTAGTTCGTGATTGTATTACACTATAGAATAGTTCAAAGCATTGTTTTGTTTTTGCATATCACCAGTTCGTGATTATATTGCACTATAGAATAGTTCAAAGCAATAGTTTTGTTTTTGCATATCACTAGTTCGTGATTATATTGCACTATAGAATAGTTCAAAGCAATTGTTATGTTTTTGCATATCACCAGTTCGTGATTATATTGCACTATCGAATAGTTCAAAGCAATAGTTTTGTTTTTGCATATCACCAGTTCGTGATTATATTACACTATAGAATAGTTCAAAGCAATTGTTTTGTTTTTGCATATCACTAGTTCGTGATTATATTGCACTATAGAATAGTTCAAAGTAATTGTTTTGTTTTTGCATATCACTAGTTCATGATTATATTGCACTATAAAATAGTTCAAAGCAATTGTTTTGTTTTTGCATATCAGCAGTTCGTGATTATAGTGCACTATAGAATAGTTCAAAGCAATAGTTTTGTTTATGCATATCACCAGTTCGTGATTATATTGCACTATAGAATAGTTCAAAGCAATTGTTATGTTTTTGCATATCACTAGTTCGTGATTATATTGCACTATAGAATAGTTCAAAGCAATTGTTATGTTTTTGCATATCACCAGTTCGTGATTATATTGCACTATAGAACAGTTCAAAACAATAGTTTTTTTTTGCATATCACTAGTTCGTGATTATATTGCACTATAGAATAGTTAAAAGCAATAGTTTTGTTTTTGCATATCACTAGTTCGTGATTATATTACACTATAGAATAGTTCAAAGCAATTGTTCTGTTTTTGCATATCACCAGTTCGTGATTATATTGCACTATAGAATAGTTCAAAGCAATTGTTTTGTTTTTGCATATCACTAGTTCATGATTATATTGCACTATAGAATAGTTCAAAGCAATTGTTTTGTTTTTGCATATCACCAGTTCGTGATTATATTGCACTATAGAATAGTTCAAAGCAATTGTTTTGTTTATTCATATCACCAGTTCGTGATTATATTGCACTATAGAATAGTTCAAAGCAATAGTTATGTTTTTGCATATCACTAGTTCGTGATTATATTGCACTATAGAATAGTTCAAAGCAATTGTTATGTTTTTGCATATCACCAGTTCGTGATTATATTGCACTATAGAACAGTTCAAAACAATAGTTTTGTTTTTGCATATCACTAGTTCGTGATTATATTACACTATAGAATAGTTCAAAGCAATTGTTATGTTTTTGCATATCACTAGTTCGTGATTATATTGCACTATAGAATAGTTCAAAGCAATAGTTTTGTTTTTGCATATCACCAGTTCGTGATTATATTGCACTATATAATAGTTCAAAGCAATTGTTTTGTTTTTGCATATCACCAGTTCGTGATTATATTGCACTATAGAAAAGTTCAAAGCAATAGTTTTGTTTTTGCATATCACCAGTTCGTGATTATATTGCACTATAGAATAGTTCAAAGCAATTGTTTTGTTTTTGCATATCACCAGTTCGTGATTATATTGCACCATATAATAGTTCAAAGCAATAGTTTTGTTTTTGCATATAGCTAGTTCGAGATTATATTACACTATAGAATAGTTCAAAACAATTGTTATGTTTTTGCATATCACTAGTTCGTGGTTATATTGCACTATAGAATAGTTCAAAGCAATTGTTATGTTTTTGCATATCACCAGTTCGTGATTATATTGCACTATAGAATAGTTCAAAGCAATAGTTCTGTTTTTGCATATCACTAGTTCGTGATTGTATTACACTATAGAATAGTTCAAAGCATTGTTTTGTTTTTGCATATCACCAGTTCGTGATTATATTGCACTATAGAATAGTTCAAAGCAATAGTTTTGTTTTTGCATATCACTAGTTCGTGATTATATTGCACTATAGAATAGTTCAAAGCAATTGTTTTGTTTTTGCATATCACTAGTTCATGATTATATTGCACTATAAAATAGTTCAAAGCAATTGTTTTGTTTTTGCATATCAGCAGTTCGTGATTATAGTGCACTATAGAATAGTTCAAAGCAATTGTTTTGTTTATGCATATCACCAGTTCGTGATTATATTGCACTATAGAATAGTCCAAAGCAATTGTTATGTTTTTGCATATCACTAGTTCGTGATTATATTGCACTATAGAATAGTTCAAAGCAATTGTTATGTTTTTGCATATCACCAGTTCGTGATTATATTGCACTATAGAACAGTTCAAAACAATAGTTTTTTTTTGCATATCACTAGTTCGTGATTATATTGCACTATAGAATAGTTAAAAGCAATAGTTTTGTTTTTACATATCACCAGTTCGTGATTATATTGCACTATAGAATTGTTCAAAGAGATTGTTTTGTTTTTGCATATCTCCAGTTCGTTATTATATTGCACTATAGAAAAGTTCAAAGCAATAGTTTTGTTTTTGCGTATCAGCAGTTCGTGATTATATTGCACTATAGAATAGTTCAAAGCAATTGTTTTGTTTTTTCATATCACCAGTTCGTGATTATATTGCACTATAGAATAGTTCAAAGCAATAGTTTTGTTTTTGCGTATCACCAGTTCGTGATTATAATGCACTATAGAATAGTTCAAAGCAATTGTTTTGTTTTTGCATATCACCAGTTCGTGATTATATTGCACTATAGAATAGTTCAAAGCAATAGTTTTGTTTTTGCATATAACTAGTTCGTGTTTATATTGCACTATAGAATAGTTCAAAGCAATAGTTTTGTTTTTGCATATCACCAGTTCGTGATTATATTGCACTATATAATAGTTCAAAGCAATTGTTTTGTTTTTGCATATCACCAGTTCGTGATTATATTGCACTATAGAAAAGGTCAAAGCAATAGTTTTGTTTTTGCATATCACCAGTTCGTGATTATATTGCACTATAGAATAGTTCAAAGCAATTGTTTTGTTTTTGCATATCACCAGTTCGTGATTATATTGCACCATAGAATAGTTCAAAGCAATAGTTTTGTTTTTGCATATAGCTAGTTCGAGATTATATTACACTATAGAATAGTTTAAAACAATTGTTATGTTTTTGCATATCACTAGTTCGTGGTTATATTGCACTATAGAATAGTTCAAAGCAATTGTTATGTTTTTGCATATCACCAGTTCGTGATTATATTGCACTATAGAATAGTTCAAAGCAATAGTTCTGTTTTTGCATATCACTAGTTCGTGATTGTATTACACTATAGAATAGTTCAAAGCATTGTTTTGTTTTTGCATATCACCAGTTCGTGATTATATTGCACTATAGAATAGTTCAAAGCAATAGTTTTGTTTTTGCATATCACTAGTTCGTGATTATATTGCACTATAGAATAGTTCAAAGCAATTGTTATGTTTTTGCATATCACCAGTTCGTGATTATATTGCACTATCGAATAGTTCAAAGCAATAGTTTTATTTTTGCATATCACCAGTTCGTGATTATATTACACTATAGAATAGTTCAAAGCAATTGTTTTGTTTTTGCATATCACTAGTTCGTGATTATATTGCACTATAGAATAGTTCAAAGCAATTGTTTTGTTTTTGCATATCACTAGTTCATGATTATATTGCACTATAAAATAGTTCAAAGCAATTGTTTTGTTTTTGCATATCAGCAGTTCGTGATTATAGTGCACTATAGAATAGTTCAAAGCAATTGTTTTGTTTATGCATATCACCAGTTCGTGATTATATTGCACTATAGAATAGTTCAAAGCAATTGTTATGTTTTTGCATATCACTAGTTCGTGATTATATTGCACTATAGAATAGTTCAAAGCAATTGTTATGTTTTTGCATATCACCAGTTCGTGATTATATTGAACTATAGAACAGTTCAAAACAATAGTTTTTTTTTGCATATCACTAGTTCGTGATTATATTGCACTATAGAATAGTTAAAAGAAATAGTTTTGTTTTTACATATCACCAGTTCGTGATTATATTGCACTATAGAATTGTTCAAAGCAATTGTTTTGTTTTTGCATATCTCCAGTTCGTGATTATATTGCACTATAGAAAAGTTCAAAGCAATAGTTTCGTTTTTGCGTATCACCAGTTCGTGATTATATTGCACTATAGAATAGTTCAAAGCAATTGTTTTGTTTTTGCATATCACCAGTTCGTGATTATATTGCACTATAGAATAGTTCAAAGCAATAGTTTTGTTTTTGCATATAACTAGTTCGTGATTATATTACACTATAGAATAGTTCAAAACAATTGATATTTTTTTGCATATCACTAGTTCGTGGTTATATTGCACTATAGAATAGTTCAAAGCAATTGTTATGTTTTTGCATATCACCAGTTCGTGATTATATTGCACTATAGAATAGTTCAAAGCAATAGTTCTGTTTTTGCATATCACTAGTTCGTGATTGTATTACACTATAGAATAGTTCAAAGCAATAGTTTTGTTTTTGCATATCACCAGTTCGTGATTATATATTGCACTATAGAATAGTTCAAAGCAATTGTTTTGTTTTTGCATATCACCAGTTCGTGATTATATTGCACTATAGAATAGTTCAATTGTTTTGTTTTTGCATATCACCAGTTCGTGATTATATTGCACTATAGAATAGTTCAAAGCAATAGTTTTGTTTTTACATATCACTAGTTCGTGATTATATTGCACTATAGAATAGTTCAAAGCAATTGTTATGTTTTTGCATATCACCAGTTCGTGATTATATTGCACTATAGAATAGTTCAAAGCAATTGTTATGTTTTTGAATATCACCAGTTCGTGATTATATTGCACTATAGAATAGTTCAAAGCAATAGTTTTGTTTTTGCATATCACTAGTTCGTGATTATATTACACTATAGAATAGTTCAAAGCAATTGTTATGTTTTTGCATATCACTAGTTCGTGATTATATTGCACTATGCACTATAGAATAGTTCAAAGCAATAGTTTTGTTTTTGCATATCACGAGTTTGTGATTTTATTGCACTATAGAATAGTTCAAAGCAATAGTCTTGTTTTTGCATATCACCAGTTCGTGATTATATTGTACTATAGAAAAGTTCAAAGCAATAGTTTTGTTTTTGCATATCACCAGTTCGTGATTATATTGCACTATAGAATAGTTCAAAGCAATAGTTTTGTTTTTGCATATCACTAGTTCGTGATTATATTGCACTATAGAATAGTTCAAAGCAATTGTTATGTTTTTGCATATCACCAGTTCGTGATTATATTGAACTATAGAATAGTTCAAAGCAATAGTTTTGTTTTTGCATATCACTAGTTCGTGATTATATTACACTATATAATAGTTCGAAGCAATTGTTTTGTTTTTGCATATCACTAGTTCGTGATTATATTACACTATAGAATAGTTCAAAGCAATTGTTTTGTTTTTGCATATCACTAGTTCATGATTATATTGCTCTATAGAACAGTTCAAAGCAATTGTTTTGTTTTTGCATATCACCAGTTCGTGATTGTATTGCACTATAGAATAGTTCAAAGCAATTGTTTTGTTTTTGCATATCACCAGTTCGTGATTATATTGCACTATAGAATAGTTCAAAGCAATTGTTATGTTTTTGCATATCACTAGTTCGTGATTATATTGCACTATAGAATAGTTCAAAGCAATTGTTATGTTTTTGCATATCACCAGTTCATGATTATATTGCACTATAGAATAGTTTAAAACAAAAGTTTTGTTTTTGCATATCACTAGTTCGTGATTATATTGCACTACAGAATAGTTCAAAGCAATTGTTATGTTTTTGCATATCACCAGTTCGTGATTATATTGAACTATAGAATAGTTCAAAGCAATAGTTTTGTTTTTGCATATCACTAGTTCGTGATTATATTACACTATATAATAGTTCAAAGCAATTGTTTTGTTTTTGCATATCACTAGTTCGTGATTATATTACACTATAGAATAGTTCAAAGCAATTGTTTTGTTTTTGCATATCACTAGTTCATGATTATATTGCTCTATAGAACAGTTCAAAGCAATTGTTTTGTTTTTGCATATCACCAGTTCGTGATTGTATTGCACTATAGAATAGTTCAAAGCAATAGTTTTGTTTTTGCATATCACCAGTTCGTGATTATATTGCACTATAGAATAGTTCAAAGCAATTGTTTTGTTTTTGCATATCACCAGTTCGTGATTATATTACACTATAGAATAGTTCAAAGCAATTGTTATGTTTTTGCATATCACTAGTTCGTGATTATATTGCACTATAGAATAGTTCAAAGCAATAGTTTTGTTTTTGCATATCACCAGTTCGTGATTATATTGCACTATATAACAGTTCAAAGCAATTGTTTTGTTTTTGCATATCTCCAGTTCGTGATTATATTACACTAAAGAAAAGTTCAAAGCAATAGTTTTGTTTTTGCATATCACCAGTTCGTGATTATATTGCACTATAGAATAGTTCAAAGCAATTCTTTTGTTTTTGCATATCACCAGTTCGTGATTATATTGCACTATAGAATAGTTCAAAGCAATAGTTTTGTTTTTGTATATAACTAGTTCGTGATTATATTACACTATAGAATAGTTCAAAACAATTGTTATGTTTTTGCATATCACTAGTTCGTGGTTATATTGCACTATAGAAAAGTTCAAAGCAATTGTTATGTTTTTGCATATCACCAGTTCGTGATTATATTGCACTATAGAATAGTTCAAAGCAATAGTTCTGTTTTTGCATATCACTAGTTCGTGATTGTATTACACTATAGAATAGTTCAAAGCAATTGTTTTGTTTTTGCATATCACCAGTTCGTGATTATATTGCACTATAGAATAGTTCAAAGCAATAGTTTTGTTTTTGCATATCACTAGTTCGTGATTATATTGCACTATAGAATAGTTCAAAGCAATTGTTATGTTTTTGCATATCACCAGTTCGTGATTATATTGCACTATAGAATAGTTCAAAGCAATAGTTTTGTTTTTGCATATCAATAGTTAGTGATTATATTACACTATAGAATAGTTCAAAGCAATTGTTTTGTTTTTGCATATCACTAGTTCGTGATTATATATTGCACTATAGAATAGTTCAAAGCATTTGTTTTGTTTTTGCATATCACCAGTTCGTGATTATATTGCACTATAGAATAGTTCAATTGTTTTGTTTTTGCATATCACCAGTTCGTGATTATATTGCACTATAGAATAGTTCAAAGCAATAGTTTTGTTTTTACATATCACTAGTTCGTGATTATATTGCACTATAGAATAGTTCAAAGCAATTGTTATGTTTTTGCATATCATCAGTTCGTGATTATATTGCACTATAGAATAGTTCAAAGCAATAGTTTGGTTTTGCATATCACTAGTTCGTGATTATATTGCACTATAGAATAGTTCAAAGCAATTGTTATGTTTTTGCATATCACCAGTTCGTGATTATATTGCACTATAGAATAGTTCAAAGCAATTAATTTGTTTTTGCATATCACCAGTTCGTGATTATATTGCACTATAGAATAGTTCAAAGCAATTGTTATGTTTTTGCATATCACTAGTTCGTGATTGTATTGCACTATAGAATAGTTCAAAGCAATTGTTATGTTTTTGCATATCACCAGTTCGTGATTATATTGCACTATAGAACAGTTCAAAACAATAGTTTTGTTTTTGCATATCACTAGTTCGTGATTATATTACACTATAGAATAGTTCAAAGCAATTGTTATATTTTTGCATATCACTAGTTCGTGATTATATTGCACTATAGAATAGTTCAAAGCAATAGTTTTGTTTTTGCATATCACCAGTTCGTGATTATATTGCACTATAGAATAGTTCAAAGCAATTGTTTTGTTTTTGCACATCTCCAGTTCGTGATTATATTGCACTATAGAAAAGTTCAAAGAAATAGTTTTGTTTTTGCATATCACCAGTTCGTGATTATATTGCACTATAGAATAGTTCAAAGCAATTGTTTTGTTTTTGCATATCACCAGTTCGTGATTATATTGCACTATAGAATAGTTCAAAGCAATAGTTTTGTTTTTGCATATAACTATTTCGTGATTATATTACACTATAGAATAGTTCAAAACAATTGTTATGTTTTTGCATATAACTAGTTCGTGGTTATATTGCACTATAGAATAGTTCAAAGCAATTGTTATGTTTTTGCATATCACCAGTTCGTGATTATATTGCACTATAGAATAGTTCAAAGCAATAGTTCTGTTTTTGCATATCACTAGTTCGTGATTGTATTACACTATAGAATAGTTCAAAGCAATTGTTTTGTTTTTGCATATCACCAGTTCGTGATTATATATTGCACTATAGAATAGTTCAAAGCAATTGTTTTGTTTTTGCATATCACCAGTTCGTGATTATATTGCACTATAGAATAGTTCAAAGCAATTGTTTCGTTTTTGCATATCACCAGTTCGTGATTATATTGCACTATAGAATAGTTCAAAGCAATAGTTTTGTTTTTACATATCACTAGTTCGTGATTATATTGCACTATAGAATAGTTCAAAGCAATTGTTATGTTTTTGCATATCACCAGTTCGTGATTATATTGCACTATAGAATAGTTCAAAGCAATTGTTATGTTTTTGCATATCACCAGTTCGTGATTATATTGCACTATAAAATAGTTCAAAGCAATAGTTTTGTTTTTGCATATCACTAGTTCGTGATTATATTACACTATAGAATAGTTCAAAGCAATTGTTATGTTTTTGCATATCACTAGTTCGTGATTATATTGCACTATGCACTATAGAATAGTTCAAAGCAATAGTTTTGTTTTTGCATATCACGAGTTTGTGATTTTATTGCACTATAGAATAGTTCAAAGCAATAGTCTTGTTTTTGCATATCACCAGTTCGTGATTATATTGCACTATAGAATAGTTCAAAGCAATAGTTTTGTTTTTGCATATCACTAGTTAGTGATTATATTACACTATAGAATAGTTCAAAGCAATTGTTTTGTTTTTGCATATCACTAGTTCGTGATTATATATTGCACTATAGAATAGTTCAAAGCAATTGTTTTGTATTTGCATATCACCAGTTCGTGATTATATTGCACTATAGAATAGTTCAATTGTTTTGTTTTTGCATATCACCAGTTCGTGATTATATTGCACTATAGAATAGTTCAAAGCAATAGTTTTGTTTTTACATATCACTAGTTCGTGATTATATTGCACTATAGAATAGTTCAAAGCAGTTGTTATGTTTTTGCATATCACCAGTTCGTGATTATATTGCACTATAGAATAGTTCAAAGCAATAGTTTGGTTTTGCATATCACTAGTTCGTGATTATATTTCACTATAGAATAGTTCAAAGCAATTGTTATGTTTTTGCATATCACCAGTTCGTGATTATATTGCACTATAGAATAGTTCAAAGCAATTGTTTTGTTTTTGCATATCACCAGTTCGTGATTATATTGCACTATAGAATAGTTCAAAGCAATTGTTATGTTTTTGCATATCACTAGTTCGTGATTGTATTGCACTATAGAATAGTTCAAAGCAATTGTTATGTTTTTGCATATCACCAGTTCGTGATTATATTGCACTATAGAACAGTTCAAAACAATAGTTTTGTTTTTGCATATCACTAGTTCGTGATTATATTACACTATAGAATAGTTCAAAGCAATTGTTATATTTTTGCATATCACTAGTTCGTGATTATATTGCACTATAGAATAGTTCAAAGCAATTGTTTTGTTTTTGCATATCACCAGTTCGTGATTATATTGCACTATAGAATAGTTCAAAGCAATTGTTTTGTTTTTGCACATCTCCAGTTCGTGATTATATTGCACTATAGAAAAGTTCAAAGAAATAGTTTTGTTTTTGCATATCACCAGTTCGTGATTATATTGCACTATAGAATAGTTCAAAGCAATTGTTATGTTTTTGCATATCACCAGTTCGTGATTATATTGCACTATAGAATAGTTCAAAGCAATAGTTCTGTTTTTGCATATCACTAGTTCGTGATTGTATTACACTATAGAATAGTTCAAAGCAATTGTTTTGTTTTTGCATATCACCAGTTCGTGATTATATATTGCACTATAGAATAGTTCAAAGCAATTGTTTTGTTTTTGCATATCACCAGTTCGTGATTATATTGCACTATATAATAGTTCAAAGCAATTGTTTTGTTTTTGCATATCACCAGTTCGTGATTATATTGCACTATAGAATAGTTCAAAGCAATAGTTTTGTTTTTACATATCACTAGTTCGTGATTATATTGCACTATAGAATAGTTCAAAGCAATTGTTTTGTTTTTGCATATCACCAGTTCGTGATTATATTGCACTATAGAATAGTTCAAAGAAATAGTTTTGTTTTTGCATATCACCAGTTTGTGATTATATTGCACTATAGAATAGTTCAAAGCAATTGTTTTGTTTTTGCATATCACCAGTTCGTGATTATATTACACTATAGAATAGTTCAAAGCAATTGTTCTGTTTTTGCATATCACTAGTTCGTGATTATATTGCACTATAGAATAGTTCAAAGCAATTATTATGTTTTTGCATATCACCAGTTCGTGATTATATTGCACTGTAGAATAGTTGAAAACAAAAGTTTTGTTTTTGCATATCACTAGTTCGTGATTATATTACACTATAGAATAGTTCAAAGCAATTGTTATGTTTTTGCATATCACTAGTTCGTGTTTATATTGCACTATAGAATAGTTCAAAGCAATAGTTTTCTTTTTGCATATCACCAGTTCGTGATTATATTGCACTATAGAATAGTTCAAAGCAATTGTATTGTTTTTGCATATCACCAGTTCGTGATTATATTGCACTATAGAAAAGATCAAAGCAATAGTTTTGTTTTTGCATATCACCAGTTCGTGATTATATTGCACTATAGAATAGTTCAAAGCAATTGTTTTGTTTTTGCATATCACCAGTTCGTGATTATATTGCACTATAGAATAGTTCAAAGCAATAGTTATGTTTTTGCATATCACTAGTTCGTGGTTATATTGCACTATAGAATAGTTCAAAGCAATTGTTATGTTTTTGCATATCACCAGTTCGTGATTATATTGCACTATAGAATAGTTCAAAGCAATAGTTCTTTTTTTGCATATCACTAGTTCGTGATTGTATTACACTATAGAATAGTTCAAAGCAATTGTTTTGTTTTTGCATATCACTAGTTCGTGATTATATTGCACTATAGAATAGTTCAAAGCGATTGTTTTGTTTTTGCATATCAGCAGTTCGTGAATATATTGCACTATAGAATAGTTCAAAGCAATAGTTTTGTTTTTGCATATCACCAGTTCGTGATTATATTGCACTATAGAATAGTTCAAAGCAATAGTTTTGTTTTTGCATATCACCAGTTCGTGATTATATTGCACTATAGAATAGTTCAAAGCAATTGTTTTGTTTTTGCATATCACCAGTTCGTGATTATATTGCACTATAGAATAGTTCAAAGCGATTGTTTTGTTTTTGCATATCACCAGTTCGTGATTATATTGCACTATATAAAAGTTCAAAGCAATAGTTTTGTTTTTGCATATCACCAGTTCGTGATTATATTGCACTATAGAATAGTTCAAAGCAATTGTTATGTTTTTGCATATCACCAGTTCGTGATTATATTGCACTATAGAATATTTCAAAGCAATAGTTTTATTTTTGCATATCACCAGTTCGTGATTATATTGCACTATGGAATAGTTCAAAGCAATTGTTTTGTTTTTGCATATCACCAGTTCGTGATTATATTGCACTATAGAATAGTTCAAAGCAATTGTTTTGTTTTTGCATATCACCAGTTCGTGATTATATTGCACTATGGAATAGTTCAAAGCAATTGTTTTGTTTTTGCATATCACCAGTTCGTGATTATATTGCACTATAGAATAGTTCAAAGCAATTGTTTTGTTTTTGCATATCACCAGTTCGTGATTGTATTGCACTATAGAATAGTTCAAAGCAATTGTTTTGTTTTTGCATATCACTAGTTCATGATTATATTGCACTATAGAATAGTTCAAAGCAATTGTTATGTTTTTGCATATCACTAGTTCGTGATTATATTGCACTATAGAATAGTTCAAAGCAATTGTTATGTTTTTGCATATCACCAGTTCGTGATTATATTGCACTATAGAATAGTTCAAAACAATAGTGTTTTTTTTTCATATCACTAGTTCGTGATTATATTACACTATAGAATAATTCAAAGCAATTGTTTTGTTTTTGCATATCACTAGTCCGTGATTATATTACACAGTTAATACATTTAAACCTATGGAAGAATAAATAAGCAATTGTATTAGCTTTTATTTAATTAGGCTGATTATGTTATTTTGTGTTTTGTTATGTTATGTTATGTTATGTTATGTTATGTTATGTTATGTTATGTTATGTTATATTATGTTATGTTATGTTATGTTATATTATGTTATGTTATGTAATTTTAAAGAGACAAACTAATCTTGACTTTTGTTCATAATTCGCGCCGTCCCGGTAGTTTTTCTACATAACTTACATATTTGCAAATTACTATTATTAATTATTAGACTAGTTTAAAGCACTTGTTTCTTTGCATGCACCAGTTCGTGATGATATTGCACTACAGAATAGTTCAAAGCAATTGTTTTGTTTTTGCATATCACCAGTTCGTGATAATTTTGCACAATTAATACATTTAAACCTATGGAAGAATAAAGAAGCAATTGTATTAGCTTTTATTTAATTAGGCTGGTTTAAATTCAAAATGATACTGGTTTGATAAATAGAGGTGCTTGTTTTAATGGCTGATAAATCATTCAAAATGCCCGTGTCACTTTAAAGAATGATAAACAAAAATCAACACCAAATCAATTTGTACTAATGTTTCTGAAGTTCCACAAGAGACGCCTCTTGCAGCAGTTTTCATTTCAAAGATTTCTCAATAATGAAATGTCAATATGTAACATAAAACAAGAGAAAACCCCGTCTACTGCAATAGTGAAAAGGGCAAATAATGAAATAACAAACCCGGCGTTTGAAATCAGCATGTTTGTTATAATAAGAGAAAGGCAAGTTTACATATTATATTAAACGCGTTGAATAATTTAAATAAAGAAATAATTACATTCTTTACATGTGTATATAGTTTATTATACATGAAGCGGTCTACGCTGATACCAGTGGTCCAGTCAGGGGCGGATCCAGGATTTCATGTTAGGGGGCGTAAGTTTTCAAAAAATGGGTTGAATAAAAAACCAAAAAACAACATTTTTTGCCATTTTTTAGGGGGGCGTAAACATCTTTTGGGGTTAACAAGCAAAAAAACCCTTTATGGCAGGTGTAAACATACTTGGTCAGATTTTAGGGGGGCGCGCGCCGGCTCCGTCCCCACACCCTGGATCCGCCCATGTTCCTACTATATATACCGGTAAACACACGGAGAACGCAGTCAAGAAATACTGGATTGGTGTAAAAACAAGTTTTACGTACAATGTTATCCTTTGACATGTGAAATTTACGGAGTCAAACGAAATCGTAAGTCATTGCCGTAACCAGAACTTAAATAACTGCGAGACAAATTCTCACCCCACACTACAGCAACATGACATTAATGTTATAGAATCTATTTTACCTAGATAATCGTCCAAAATATCCAGGCAAGTGACTTGGCGGCTCGAAATAACATATCCGTTAAACAACATTTAATCTCAATTTAATTAAATATCTGTTGATTGACCCTTGTAATATCCCACCATATTTCCTTTCCTTCGGAATACTGTCTTTCCCTTCACTTGCTATTTATCCAGCCTTTTCATTGAAAATCCCACTTATCTGGAGATATGTCTGAGAAATCAAATCAAAGACTGTCTGCTTGGTAAAGCTGGCTTTTAAAGATTGGATTAAGAACTGCCTATTTGCATCATCTCCTGATATTCTTTATTCCGTGCTTCTTGATTCTCCAAAGAATCTAAGGCGCTTTCTGCCATGGCATTGTCAATTTGCTACTTTCCAAATTTACATGTTTCATGATATCAGACGGAAACTTCATCTCACAGTGAACATGCCATATATGCCACATATGTAGGATCTCATGGGAGGCTTAAATGATCCTTTTGTTATTTACCTTCATAAGAATGATCGTAATATAATAATATTCATTATTAATTAACTACTTCATATATGCCGTGGTTTGAAAGAAACTGCAAGCATCAAATGGTAAAAACAAGGCCAATATGGAGAGAGACTCGACAATATGACATGACATTCAAGCAATCTGATTGGATAAGCCAACAAGGCCAATATGACTCCCGTCGCAGTTCTTCGATGATAAATTAGTTTGATTATGTAATGAAGTCAATCAAAACAATTAAGATTTGATTATTTGTCAATTCAGTTACATCGACTTCGCTGAAATCTAGCTATCACGTTCGTGTGTGATGATCTTCTCATGCGCCGTCGAGCGGCAACAGGGGAAGAATTATTTGAATCAGATACTTGTTATTAAATGCTATATTGAACATATACCTCTTGTTTTGTCTTACCTGTTAAGTAGTTAATTAATAAAAATGTCATTAAGAGTATCATAGGGTCCAAGGCCAATATGACAGTCCTTGGCCTTCGCCTTGGCCTTCGCCCTTGGGCCAATATGACAGTCCTTGGACCAATAACTGGGCCAATATGAAAACACTTAATTAATGACATTTTTATTAATTAACTACTTAATATCTCTCTTTATTCCTATGTTTTAATATCATTTACAGGTAAGGAAAAACAAGAGATACATGTTCAATACAACATGTTATAAAAAGTATCGGTTTCAAATAAATCTTCCATTGTTACCGCTCGATTTCGCGTGAGAAATCACACACGAACGTGATAATAGCTATATTTCAGCGAAGTCGATGCAACCGAACTTACAAATAATCAAACCTTAATTATTTTGATTGTCTACATAACATAGGCGAACACAGCTGCAACGTTGTTGTTTTTTTCTTCAAAATGGCGTCTTTAAAGAAAACAAAGCCTTGGTCATATTGGCCGTGTTGGCTTATCCAATCAGAATGATTGAATTTCATATTGGCCGAGTTTACTCATATTGGCCGAGTTTCTCTCCATATCGGCCTTATTTTTAACATATGATGCGTGCAGTTTCCTGCAAACCACGGCAGATATTAAGTAGTTAATTAATAACATCATATATTATACACAAGTGCCGACATCACACGACGTGATCTATTTTTTATTGGATATTGTTTCAGAAAATGCTCTTAGTTTTTTTTGTATTCCGCTGTCAGGCAATGAAGGGCTATTGTTTGTTGTACCCTCTCCCCCACACTCCCACCCCAACAACGGCCTTTTTTGCCACTGACTGTGACGTCATATGCCTTTATTAACATTGGCATTCATGTTTGTCGTTTTGCATGTTTTTTTTGCGTGTTTTGGGGTTTACTGTGTTCTGTGAAAGCTGCATTTCCTGTTCGACTTTGTACTTATTTTCTATATTACTGCTATGTATGTAATAAATACAAGGTAGCAAGCGTTACTCAATGAAAATGAACCTCAGAGACAAGACGCACATGTATTTCTAAAACGGGTCAAGTTGGCGTTCCTGTTTTAGTATCATATTACCCATCGGGGAGAAGTTCTTGTAATTCACGTTAAGAAATACCGAAAAGAGGATCTCTTGATAGCAATAAACACAAACATTGAGGAAAAAGTAAGACTCGTTTTTTTAGACTGTTCATGCGAAGTACTATAATGAAACACATGTCACGCCCCCTAGCACCGGCTTAAGCGGCATTCTACTTTACGTAAAAGTGGGTTTGTTGATCCCAGAGGACCATTAAGTAATACCACTATCGATTTGTAGTCATGGCTGTCTGCTTCTTGGTAGGCATGTCAGAGCAGCTAATTGTTGTGTCATGTATTTATCTAATTGTTGTGTCATGTATTTATCTAATTGTATTTATCTTATTGTTGTGTCATGTATTTATCTAATTGTTGTGTCATGTATTTGTTGTGTCATGTATTTATCTAATTATGTATTTATCTAATTGTTGTGTCATGTATTTATCTAATTGTTGTGTCATGTATTTATCTAATTGTATTTATCTAATTGTTGTGTCATGTATTTATCTAATTGTTGTGTCATGTATTTATCTAATTATGTATTTATCTAATTGTTGTGTCATGTATTTATCTAATTGTTGTGTCATGTATTTATCTAATTATGTATTTATCTAATTGTTGTGTCATGTATTTATCTTATTGTTGTGTCATGTATTTATCTAATTATGTATTTATCTAATTGTTGTGTCATGTATTTATCTAATTGTTGTGTCATGTATTTATCTAATGTCTTTCTACTTCCATACAGGAGGAGCTGTAGTTGGAAACATGAGACAAGTATGTCAACGCAAGTATGTTAATAGTTATTAATATTTCTGATACAGTTGTTTGTTTATGAACCTCTTGGTTGAACATTGAAAAATGTTAAGAAAACGTTGACAATTTTGACATCGTTAATTGTCCCCATTTAGGCGGCAATGTTACATATTGTTACATAATTAGGGGAGTGTTCCAATGTTTAAATTGTTGCTGTCACAAAGTTAATATTCACGGATATATGACCGGCAAAATAAACAAACACAAATCAAATGTCCAGTACTTATTGTTTTATTTCAGTTTCTTAAAACCACAGATTTCTTTCACATATTATATTTTCTGATTATATTTCTTCAAGTAGGAAAATTACAAATCTAAAAACACACAGGTATATTGTTAAATAGTTCTCTCTCTCTCAAGTAGTTTTCCAAATTCTTTCGATAGGGTTTTTCTGTAAAATTCACCAACAATATTACGAATTCCCAAAAATGTAAATGATTCCAAAAGTGCTAAGTCCAAAAGATCAAGATTAAGCCAAATATCAAGATCAGTACTCCAGCTCTCTTTTCTATTTTTCTCTATCTTTTTTTTTCTATATTTTTCCATATCTCCCCTAACAATGAAAGTGACTACACTTATATACCCTTCTTCAGAAGTCCAACCAATCAAAAAGTCTATAGATAAACAATGCTTCAACATCAACGTGTTGGTTGTTGTTGAAACAACAAAATGGAACCAGTATCAACGGTTAAGCCAACTGTTGCACTTAACATCAACGATTGACCCTTCAACGTGCATGCTTCAGGTCTCGCTATGCACTTAGCTCCCTTGCATGTCCACTGTGGTATACCGTACCCTTGATATTGCTATGTGGTCATATACCACTATTGCATTTCCCATAGGTCTCCATTATAGCCTTTTGGCCTACAACCCCTATTCCTATATCGGAACGGATGAAAAAACCTAACTGTTTTTAAAGAACTATCTTAGAGACACTCAAAAATGACCAGCAAATTGGGGATAATCTGATGCTTTCAGCCTCTAATAGTTCACTGAAGGTGGCCACCCCCAGAATGGCAGTTAAGAAATTTTACTTTTTGCAAATATACTCTCAGTAAAATTGTATCCATAAAAATGCAAATTTCAGTCAAAATATCCTTAATCAACATGTTTTATGATGGAAACATAATATTTTGATGTTTTATGGGGATTTATTATGATTTGGGTAATTTAATCCAATCAGAATCTACCTTACAATCTGACTATATGCCCTAATAGACCCTATACTTTTTTCAACCAATCAGAAGCCCCAAATCAATAGTGGTATCTGACCATGTACAGTGAGTATTGGTGAGTATTATCATTGGATTTCGCGACGCCGGAGATCGAACGAGGGTAAGTTCAGTTTAAATTTTTAGTGTTATTGAGTTTGTTTGATATAAATTTGATAGAAAATTAAATCATTTGATCATTTTCCTAGACCCTGAAAACCCGAAAATGTTTCGATATTGCTTAAAAAGGTAATAAGAAGGCAAAACTCGGCTCTTTACTCACGCAATAAATAAACTAGGGTCTGTCAAATTTGATTTTTTTGTTTATATTCTTCCGTAAACGAAAAACTTGAATCGAGCAAATTGTGATCCCGGCATCAGAGTTTATGTTGTAAATGTTTAATCAACAAAGGAATCACAGATAACAGTGCATTTATATAATAAATATGCATGTCAGTGTACCGAGTATTGTTTTGGTGTTGCTCGCCGGTGTCACGAGTATTGCTTTCAAGTGTATCGAGTATTGGCCATTAATATTGAGTAAATGCAAGGAGTACCTACAGAGTATATACCACATTCAATGTTAAATATAAATTATTGTGTATACTTATTGACAGTGTATATGCATTTTCGGGTTTTCAGGGACTAGGAAAATGATCAAATGATTTAATTTTTTATCAAATTTATATCAAACAAACTCAAAAACACTAAAAATTGAAACTGAACTTACCCTCGTTCGATCTCCGGCGTCGCGAAATCCAATGATAATACTCACCAATACTCACTGTATCACGAGCAATAAACGTTTGCATATTGTAAAATTAAAACATTTGATAGGTAGTTTTAAACATTTTTAATTGTCAAAATATCCGTTGTAAAATACCGCTAATATAAATTTTCCAATCGCTTAATGGAATTAATGCGTGACCAGGTTATGATCATCAGAGAGGTAGCGTCTCTGATCATCTCGTGTTCGACAGCACATTGTATAATAGACATCCATCGTGTATAAGGATGGCATTTTTAGATATTTATATTTCAAGTTTTGCAAACACTTGATTCAATTAGATTGAGGAGGACTTATTGTGTCTTAATGGAGTTTATATAGTCGAAACAAAATGTTAAGAAACTCTAAAATTAAATGTTCTGTAGGACTTTTTTTCTTCTTTTTTTACATCGCAACTTTTTTTAATCAGCAATATCTGACGTCCGTACAATATGAGTTTTGCATATTTGTATTTAGTATAAATACTTCAATGATAGTTCAGTTATGTCGAGTTACTAAAGAATGAATGAATGAATGAATGTTGCTTTACGGCACGTCGACACATATATAGGTCATATTGTGCGCTAAAAACGATGAAGCGTGGAGGAATGAAGTAGTAATTAAAAATAATGTAACATAAAGATAAAACTATCTACAAATAAGGGATGATATGGTAGCAAAAAAAACAACTATGTATATATGTAAATCAACAAATGCCTTACTAGTTGTCTTACATAAATATGCATAAGATGTTTAGCAAAGCACAATTTAATAACATCCCAGGTGCAAAATAATTTCGTTCTATTCATCTTGAAAACCTCCTTGCAAGAATCTAGCTGAGGATTGTTCCAATATAGCGTCAATTCAAACAAAAGATTATTTTCGTTTTCGGTTTCTTTCTGTGTTTATAATGGTTTGTATTTATTTGTGTTTATTTCGTATATATTTTGAAATTGCTACTCGTCTCGTTATATTTCTTTTAGAAAATCATGACTGAAAACATGTTAGAATACGAATGCATGTACATAGTTATGTGTTTGATGTTTAACGTCACTTTTAACAATCGTTAAGTCGTAGTACGACTAAAGAGAAACTAAACAGAAAGCCACTTTCCTCCAAATATTCCCATAACCCATCATCCTATGAATAGCCTCGTTTTTGTTTACAAACAATTCATCGAAGTGACAAATTCCTACGTATCTGAATTACTACCAACTCTCGAAGTCTAGATACGTATAAGTAATGTCTGTTGTAAACCTATACTCGATATTAAGGATCATCCGAGATAGTGTTATCATGATAAAGTGTTAAGCAAATATTGTCCTCCCTATCAGTTTGTTAGAGGAGATTGTGTCCACAACCGAAGGCGATTTTGTAATTTACCTAAACCTAGTGAAGTGGATATTGTCCGTAGAGAAGTATTACTCCATGAAGGACACAACCACAAGCAACTTAATCTTCGAGATAACCTTTTCCGAACTCACGAGAGATTCATACGGAAACATATGGTGTCAGAATGTCGAATTTATCCCCGTTTAGCGACTCTAGTTCAGAAATAAAACATTTAGCGGATTCATAATTTATTCGGGAAAGCCATCTGACAGGCTGTAAAGTAGGAATGATCATAACAAGTGTTCTTCATTTTCATTACGTATAAGCGATTTTAAGATAAAATATTAACTACTCAATATTACAGCATTTTTATGCAAACATCTTCTATTACCTCTCATGAACAGACTTGGTACAACTGAGTCTGCTACTTTACTATCTTGTTTGTGTTTGTTGATTCCAAAGGATCCCCTTTTAAGTATTTATATTTATTGTATGAGTATTCAGAAATATTCCTTTTCTGTAATTTATGTTATATACGATCAAAATAAAATCTTGAATAAAAGACTGCCTTGCTTTTTTTTATTCCATTTATTATCATTGACATTTTAGCCTTTGCATTTATTGTTGACATGTTCCGCAATACCATTTCCATATCATATTGATTGTGTAATACACCTAAATGTTCAATGAACGTGCTCTGTGTCAAATAGCACCGGCCTTACCTTTTAAATGCATAAACAACTGTCTGAAAAACATATTGTTTGCTATGTGTGTGAAGTTGGCTCTGCGTTCTACGTTCTCCGTTCTACATTCAAACTTAGTTCTCCGTTCAACATTCGACTCCAGTTCTCCGTTCGACATTCAAGTTGAGTTCTCCGTTCGACATTCAAACTTAGTTCTCCGTTCAACATTCCACTCCAGTTCTCCGTTCGACATTCAACTTGAGTTCTCCGTTCTACATTCGTCTCCAGTTCTCCGTTCGACATTCAAACTTAGTTCTCCGTTTCACATTTGGCTGGCAAACGGTCCCATATCTGGAATCAAACACCGGTCGTCTCTACCTGTATCTTTTGATTTACGGTTTATTAAGTGTTTATGCGTATCGACTCAACAAAAAATGAACGGTAGTGTTACATTTTAATTAATAATTTGAATAATAGTTCCCCAGCACGCATACTGATTGTGAGTGAAAATGTTTTGGAATATTTATTATCCAAAACATTTCTTATTGAACGACAATAATAATTATTTCAGTTGTTGCCTCGGATCCACTTTTCAGTATTAATTTTCGAAGGAAAAAAAGAGGCATATAAGTGGTGTTTTTTCATCGGCAACGGCGACGAAGGCATCAACGTTAAGTGTATACGCTTACCGAGAAGAGAAACCAATCTATATCTTTTGAAACAATCGATGCATGCAACTAGTGTCAATCAGTTCGTTTCATACCTGGTCTGAAGTGATAAGAGTTTTAGCATTTTTTTAATATATAGCCTTTGCTCCACATTGCTAATTTCAGAATTTTACAAAAAAATATCTTTAACAGTTCTTAACATAGAGCAGAATGTTATATGTTCAAGATTTGTCAAGGTTGCTCTATGTAGGATTGACACTGGCTGTATGAGTATGAAGGTTGCCCTATGTAGGATTGACACTGGCTGTATGAGTATGAAGGTTGCTCTATGTAGGATTGACACTGGCTGTATGAGTATGAAGGTTGCCCTATGTAGGATTGACACTGGCTGTATGAGTATGAAGGTTGCTCTATGTAGGATTGACACTGGCTGTATGAGTATGAAGGTTGCCCTATGTAGGATTGACACTGGCTGTATGAGTATGAAGGTTGCTCTATGTAGGATTGACACTGGCTGTATGAGTATGAAGGTTGCTCTATGTAGGATTGACACTGGCTGTATGAGTATGAAGGTTGCACTATGTAGGATTGACACTGGCTGTATGAGTATGAAGGTTGCCCTATGTAGGATTGACACTGGCTGTATGAGTATGAAGGTTGCTCTATGTAGGATTGACACTGGCTGTATGAGTATGAAGGTTGCTCTATGTAGGATTGACACTGGCTGTATGAGTATGAAGGTTGCTCTATGTAGGATTGACACTGGCTGTATGAGTATGAAGGTTGCCCTATGTAGGATTGACACTGGCTGTATGAGTATGAAGGTTGCTCTATGTAGGATTGACACTGGCTGTATGAGTATGAAGGTTGCCCTATGTAGGATTGACACTGGCTGTATGAGTATGAAGGTTGCCCTATGTAGGATTGACACTGGCTGTATGAGTATGAAGGTTGCTCTATGTAGGATTGACACTGGCTGTATGAGTATGAAGGTTGCTCTATGTAGGATTGACACTGGCTGTATGAGTATGAAGGTTGCTCTATGTAGGATTGACACTGGCTGTATGAGTATGAAGGTTGCCCTATGTAGGATTGACACTGGCTGTATGAGTATGAAGGTTGCTCTATGTAGGATTGACACTGGCTGTATGAGTATGAAGGTTGCCCTATGTAGGATTGACACTGGCTGTATGAGTATGAAGGTTGCCCTATGTAGAATTGACACTGGCTGTAGGTTGCTGTATGTGGGATTGACACTGGCTGTATGAGTATAAAGGTTGCCCTACGTAGGATTGTCACTGGCTGTATGAGTATGAAGGTTGCCCTACGTAGGATTGTCACTGGCTGTATGAGTATGAAGGTTGCCCTACGTAGGATTGTCACTGGCTGTATGAGTATGAAGGTTGCCCTATGTAGGATGGTCACTGGCTGTATGAGTATGAAGGTTGCCCTATGTAGGATTGTCACTGGCTGTATGAGTATGAAGGTTGCTCTATGTAGGATTGACACTGGCTGTATGAGTATGAAGGTTGCCCTATGTAGGATTGTCATTGGCTGTATGAGTATGAAGGTTGCCCTATGTAGGATTGACACTGGCTGTATGAGTATGAAGGTTGCCCTATGTAGGATTGACACTGGCTGTATGAGTATGAAGGTTGCCCTATGTAGGATTGACACTGGCTGTATGAGTATGAAGGTTGCCCTACGTAGGATTGTCATTGGCTGTATGTGTATGAAGGTTGCTCTACGTAGGATTGTCACTGGCTGTATGAGTATGAAGGTTGCCCTATGTAGGATTGTCACTGGCTGTATGAGTATGAAGGTTGCCCTACGTAGGATTGTCACTGGCTGTATGAGTATGAAGGTTGCCCTATGTAGGATTGTCACTGGCTGTATGAGTATGAAGGTTGCCCTATGTAGGATTGACACTGGCTGTATGAGTATGAAGGTTGCCCTATGTAGGATTGTCACTGGCTGTATGAGTATGAAGGTTGCCCTATGTAGGATTGTCACTGGCTGTATGAGTATGGTCACTGATTTTATTTGCCGATTCTAGGACCTTTAAAGATGTGTATTATGGTACTCAAGATCTGGGTTTTAAATTGTGATTATCTTGAATTGTATGCTTAATTCAGTCTTACATGTATCCATGTATGCATTCTTAACTTTCAGCCATTATACGTTGTTGGTACTGTTTATATTTGTTATTAATAGTCGGTTGTTGTCTCATTGTATGTCTTGCCGACTCGAAATAAATCTTACTCATATTTGTATAAAGGGTAAAAGAGAAAGGTATCCCATAGCCTGGTGGCCGTTTGGTTGGGTGAAAGGTGGAACCCCTCCTTCTCCTTTCACCGCCTGAACATTCCCTGCAGTGAATCAGGTACCCATTCACTGCTAGATGGAATGGCGAGTTTTTTCAGTCACTTGACCCCACCGAAGCTCGAACCCGCGATCTTCAGCTGCTCCGTAGACAACGTTTTAACCGATCGGCCACGGCGTCTCTCTGTATAATGGTAAGTACAATGATCGGCCACGGCGTCACTCTGTACAATGGTAAGTACAATGATCGGCCACGGCGTCTCTCTGTATAATGGTAAGTACAATGATCGGCCACGGCGTCTCTCTGTATAATGGTAAGTACAATGATCGGCCACGGCGTCCCTCTGTACAATGGTAAGTACAATGATCGGCCACGGCGTCACTCTGTATAATGGTAAGTACAATGATCGGCCACGGCGTCTCTCTGTATAATGGTAAGTACAATGATCGGCCACGGCGTCACTCTGTATAATGGTAAGTACAATGATCGGCCACGGCGTCACTCTGTACAATGGTAAGTACAATGATCGGCCACGGCGTCACTCTGTATAATGGTAAGTACAATGATCGGCCACGGCGTCTCTCTGTATAATGGTAAGTACAATGATCGGCCACGGCGTCTCTCTGTACAATGGTAAGTACAATGATCGGCCACGGCGTCACTCTGTACAATGGTAAGTACAATGATCGGCCACCGCGTCACTCTGTACAATGGTAAGTACAATGATCGGCCACGGCGTCACTCTGTACAATGGTAAGTACAATGATCGGCCACGGCGTCACTCTGTACAATGGTAAGTACAATGATCGGCCACGGCGTCTCTCTGTACAATGGTAAGTACAATGATCGGCCACGGCGTCACTCTGTACAATGGTAAGTACAATGATCGGCCACGGCGTCACTCTGTACATGGTAAGTACAATGATCGGCCACGGCGTCACTCTGTACAATGGTAAGTACAATGATCGGCCACGGCGTCTCTCTGTATAATGGTAAGTGCAATGAAAAGCTATAGAGTAGTACAACAAATGACCTTCACATTGCCATTTACCGGTCATATACTTTAGTCAGTTGTATGTTAATGTTGGTGTTAGTTCCCATGTTTCTGTCGCCTTTTTCTTTTAGCAAGATCCTTGTTATTTCAGCGCCATATTACCTAACAAGAAACGTGGAAATTCCACGAAAACCAGGTCCAGCTTTTCCATTTGAAATGTTATTACACTACCGGTAAGATGAAAATGAAGTAACAAAAGGCATTTTTTTACAAAAAACAACAAATTACATTAATGAAGTAATTGAAGTTCTAGTATTAAAGTGATATAAACAGTGTACAATACAGAATAAATTGAATGACATGTGAATTACAATCATAAATGCATACATAGTAAAGGAGGACTGTAAAGAAAGAAAATATGTACTTTTTTAAAGCAGAAATTCAGATTTTATTTCATACCCCAGCCAAACCAGTTTTCGCTTCTTGGAGAAGGGGTTGGATGGGGTATGAAAGTTAATACTCGGACCACGTAATGTGAGGGCGTTCGGAGTTCCGTTTAGTATATTACCAATTAATCTACAGAAAGTTCCAATATATACAAACGCCAGATGAGATTTTGTATCAATTAAAATACAATGAATTGTTATACAGAAATATACACATTTTTAAACATACTCAATTCAATTCGTTATTCACGAGGGTATTGTGGTAACCAATTAAATAACTGTATTAGCAGTCAACAAAACGAGTAGGAGCGTCAGTATCACAGATGATGTACTTTAAAGGGGGACATGCCAATATTTAGTTGGTCGGTTGTTTGAATGGTGTTTTAAGTCAAGTTCAGCATATTTGGGTTTATATATGAAGGTCGAATATTTCGTGACAGACTACCCACTTTTTTCTGGGTAGAACTAGCACTGAAAAATGTAAAATGCGTCACCAAGTGTATCTTGCTGTATGTATAATATGTCATATAATTTTATACTGCCATATGGGGTTCTGTACATGACGTTAACTATTGGACATGTTAAAAAAATCTGCAACGCTGAAATTAATTCCAGATACGAGACAAAATATAAACATTTAGCAAAATCTCAGAAAAAAAGGCTAACGGAAGAAAAATGTGAAAAGGTCACGACAAATAATAAAATGAAGACAAAAGTCACAAAGTAGTCAAAATACAAGAAATGCGACACAAGTCATGAGAATTAATTTCAGAAAGGCAAAACATTTTAAAAAGAGCTAGAATAAATGAAATTTCAAAATTCGTGAAATGTTTTCATCGTTATTTAAAGCTATCTCGCCAACAGCTGCCAACTTTTATTTCAACATTTGTACCTACTGATGACGAGGTATATATATAACTTGCATGTTTTGACGAACAAAATTCTATAGACACAATATGAACGGCTTTAACCAGCCAAGCGAAACCCCAAAACCGGAGCATCGAATTAAGAGTTACCAACTCAATAAAACAGAGTCTGCTACTTTTATCTCTTGTTTGTGTTTGTTGCTTCCAAGGGATCTACTTTTCAGTATTTATTTTAATTTGCACATATTATTAGTAATTAGGATTCTTGACAGGGAACATGGGCTCACATTCCCTGCCTGGAAATTATATTCACCCGAGCCGGCCGTTAGGCTCGGGTGAATATAATTTCCAGGCAGGGAATGTGAGCCCATGTTCCCTGTTAACGGCTCGGGTGAATATAATTTCCAGGCAGGGAATGTGAGCCCATGTTCCCTGTCAAGAATCCTAATAACGAATTTGTCATACTCTGCCTGGAAAGTATATTCAGGCGAGGGGGGAATATACTTTCCAGGCAGGGAATGTGAGCCCATGTTCCCTGTCAAGAATCCTAATAACGAATTTGTCATACTTCAAAGTTGTTACCATTTATTTAAGAAAAAAACACAGCCAAAAACACGTTTTCATTTTTATTGCGCCAATTACCCCGTAACGTGCCTCTAACTAGAAGTTGTTTATTTTCGTGACGTCATCGCTCTAACGTCGTTATATTTGGCAGATTTTTCATAAAATAAACGTATTTTAAAACGTATTTTATCATTATGTTAGTGTTTTATTATTTGTAAAATTGCAAAAAAACGAAATCCGATTTACAAATATTGAAAAGAGCAGAAATACTAGCCTAACGCTGCGAGTGTTTCAACAGTCATGAAATATTGCCGTGTGTCACTTTAAAAATTATGAAGAATTGCAGACACTCCCTCGTGACCAAATTAATATTCACAGTTTAATGTTGCTATTAGCGACTCACGCTGGGCGGTTACGACACCCTGTTTCTGCACATCGGATGTCATTACGTATGAAATCCGATACATAATATGTCATTGGTTTTTTTCTAGTTCGTCATTCTTTATATAAATGGTATAAGCTGTATTGAGCATGCTACCGCTGGCAGATGATCCGAGACTTTCTGTGAGAAATAAGTTGCATCGGTAGTTTTTCATTGGATGGATGATTTGGTTAACTAAGTAGGTGAAGAAAGATATTTTGATATAAAACAAATAATAATTTAAAGCAACAATGCCGACAATGACAGTAAACTACTTAGTGTTGATGGTTCTATGCCTAAATGGTTAGTATTTCACTTTTGTTTATATATTCATTTACTTTCAGATATATAACTGATTTATAATAACTGTAAGTTTGGAGTGAATATGGGATTCACGGTCATTGAAAAAGTATCACTTACATTTATAATAAGTTATGTATACATGCCCAGTTTGAGTGGACATATTTCAACTATGAATTTTTTGTCAGTTTCTAAAATTTCGTCGAAGGCAATATTGTCTATAACCGAAAGAAATTGTGTCACATCTTGTACTTTGTGTTATGTTTGTTCTCAGAATACGTCATATCTATATGTATATACCTTGCTTTATTTTTATTTTATGTATTATTATTTTGTTCTTTATCAGTAAAACCTCCACAAATGCTGTTTTGCCAAAACGGTAATTTGGCAAGGATATATGGTCCCTATGTTCAACCTTTCTCTTTTTGCTAAATTGGCTTCTGCCAAGTCAATGAGTACCTTATTTGTGGCTTCCTAGGCTATTGTATTTTTTTTGTATTTATATTTACACGAGCATCTTTGTGTTTTACTTATATTGCCTATTAATGCTGCCTTGTTGGTAAGAGAATAGTTCATGGCGGGGATTTCTTTATTTACACTGTCCCGTTTTATTGCGTTGACAGTAGGATATGTGTGAGGTTTGGTACACCCTAGAACCTGGTTTATACCCCCAGCGGCCTTTTTTTGCCACTGACAGTTCCAAGGCGGTAGCCCTATTGTCAACCCGTTTGTGTTTGTGATGTCTTATTTGGCATTTTATTCATCTTTAAAGTTGTTCTTTGTTTCTGTGTGTATTTGTGGGTGACTGTCGTCCATGAATGCTCCTTTTCCTGTTCCATTTTTATAACTATATTTAAGATATATTTACGTTTTCTTCCTTTTGTAATTATTTGTTTTAATTTTTCTATACGATCGAATTTCGAATTCGAAATATAAATAAAAGTGAATTTTGTTTAGCAACAGGAAGATATAACACATTTGTTTATGCGATAAGTGATACACAAATATCCTTAAGAGTCCTATAAACCGTTTTTCATTGTTAAAGATGGAGTTTTTATATTTTTTGGACAAAAAAAATTGTCGATTATAAAAAAAAATCATATCCTTATGCCATTTTCAGTAAATGCATTTATTTCATTATTATCTACAAATATTTATTGAATTGTTTGGCGCACCATTTTAACCAAGAATAAATGAAAAATAAGTCCTAAATAGAGAATACTAGCATACCAAGTTTATTAGACAAGGCTTAGAATACAAAAAAATTGTCGAGGCTTTTTGCTTTTCCGTCACTGCAAAACAAACCAACACTTATAAGGTTACCAGGTTACCCATTTTTTAGGCTTAAACATGAATAATTATATGATTGGTAGACGCATAACGGGTGAAGTAAAAACCAATATATTTAGGTTGTGGGTATGTTCTCTCTTTGTCCACTTCCAGGTGCATGTACACGAATATGCCAATATGTTTATTTAGGTTGTGGGTATGTTCTCTCTTTGTCCACTTACAGGTGCTTGTACAAGAATATGCCAATATGTTTATTTAGGTTGTGGAAATGTTCTCTCCTTGTCCACTTCCAGGTGCTTGTACAAGAATATGGTATATTTTGTGGTACAGCAGATGGTTTAAATGTGATAATAGCCATACATTTTAGTTGATTATTCATTTGTGTAAACTGTTACGTGGGAAATTGAATGTAAAAGCAAGAAAGAGAACGAAATTAAGTGTTTTTGCTGTTTTTTATTAAATTGATATGTGTTTTTTAATTTATTTTTGCATATTTATATGAAGTATGCATTACAAGGAAACACTAAGATGATGTATTAAAATATGATGTACTTAAGGGAATACACTGTATTGTATTATAATTACCATAATTAACAGTATTGTTATAGTTGTTACACCATATATGTAAAGTATCAAGCATTCTGAATGTTTAGGAATGATCACAATATCGTCCGCATTTAATAGAATACTCACACGATTTTCATCAAAATGTATTCCATCACCTAAATCGTTTATAAAAGGGCCCGCGCAACTTCTTATGGTGTCTATGTTCCGCATCTTATTCGTTTGTCTAGAGCGTGTGGTCGAGTTGAAGACTTTAATATTCGTAATCTTTGTATAACTAAAAAGCTAATCCATCAGGGCTACCGTTACAATAAACTTTGAATTTGTTTGCAAAATGTTATTATCGTAGCTTGATCTACTTTTAAAATATAAAAGTGTTTTTTTAAGAACTTTTCTGCTACGAGGATTATCACAACCTGACTTCTATGGCACACGATTTACAGACTTCATACAATCCTTGGTCATAATCAATTCATACAATATGTATTAAACGTGTTAAAAAAAATATCAAAAGGTGTTATGACCCTACTGACCGTTCCAAGATGGTAGCCCACTGTCAATTTTGTCATATGCCATTTTAAAATCTATATATACAGCAACTGTATTGCTTCTTTAATTGTCTAGTGTATTGTCATATTGTTAATTAATATACCCGATCTATAGTATTTCTTTAATTAATCAAGCCATGTTGTACAACATATATGACATTTCTCAATTGATGCCAACCCCGTGTGGTCCTCTAGCAAGAATATGACCACTGCTTATACAGGCAGATGGGTAAAATACCCCAGAATTCATGTTCATTTTGTCTTTTTTTTTGTCATGTTCATCAAAGTTCTTCCTCGTGATCCCTGTATTGTTTCAGATGCTATTTCACTGGTAGCTGAAAACATTGATTGTCACTCCAGCGGAAAATGGAGTGTTTGGACATAATTTGTAGCAACTAGGTTCTAGGCCCATTCTGCATATTTTTGCCTCGATTTAAATAGCGGGTGGACAATGCATGTTCATTCCTGTTGCCTCTGTATGATATTGGATCACGTGGTCATAAAATCCATGGACTTGCCTAAATTAGCATCTGCAAAAAAATAAATTCATTAAACCTTTCCCCTGTTAGATTAGGCTAAGTTATCATCAATTGTTTCATTCGCCAAAATATTCAGAGGTTGAAGGAGATTAGAAAATGAGTATTTTCATTTCGATAAAACATCATTTACATTCGAAATTATGGAACCACATTACATAAAAACTTCCACGGGAATAATTTTCAATCTTTGTTTACCAATGCCGATTTTCCAAATTTCTTTTAGCTTATGGAACCATCTGGCATAATAACTTCCATGGGCATCTTGTTTAATCTATTTTTACCTTTGCTAATCATAAAGCTTTTTCCGATTTGCTTCCAAAATAAATTAGATTTTTTTCTAACAGAAAATTCTATCTCACTTCGGATATATAATTTTCAAATATAAAAGAACTCGTCATTCGAACTCGGTTATAAGTTTACTATTTAGCACAATTTCATTTTATCGAATACCAGCTCTAAAAAAACAGTTGCTAATGATGTTAATATACCAACTCTCAAATACAAGTCCGTCTGATATGTTTTTAATATAACAGCGCGAAAATGCAGGTCCATTAGTTGCTGTTTTTTTCTAATATATCTGCTCCCAAATTCAGGTTCATTAGTTACTGTTTTTAATATACCAGTAGGTAAAAAAGTCGATAAGGAAATGTAGTTTTTACAGAAAACAGTCAACCAAAACAATGTTAATAAAAACAAAGCATATGTATGGTGGCATATTTCTGCCACGAGATATCTAGATAATTATCATGATTATTTCGAGATAGTACCATGTATTTTTCGAGATAATAATGAATTTTCGCGAAAATCTTATAAAATGTGTAAGATAAAATTATCTCAAATTATTTTAGTTATCATGTTAAATGCAACGCTAATGCCCACTTCTGCCATCATGATTCTGGTTTCTGGAGAAATATCGCGTTACCCGTATCATGCTTTCTTCGAGATAGTAATTGAACTTTCACGAAAATCTCTGAGTTGTTAAATGCCGCGATATTACTGATCATGATAGTTCTGGTTTCGCGATAAATAATGTTATTGAGTTAACTATAAATATTTACGCGATAGTAACGTGAATTTTCTGATAAATAGTCATAATTATTACGAAAACAAAATTTCAAATGTTTAAGATAATTCTTACCTCGTTAACTATTGTGCTAACGTGATGACATAAGAGGGCAGTGTTGCAGCAAGTTTTGTTAGATAAAATTGTTGAACATTTAAGAGAAAAAGTAACATTGTCGCGAAAAATGCACGATAAATTATCTAGCTATCTCGTGGCAGAAATATGCCACCATACATATGACATCACAAAAACAAACGGATTGACAATAGGCTACCGCCATGGAAAGACCAGTGGCAAAAATGCCGCTGTGGGGTTTAAAACAGGTTCTAGGGAGCACCAAATTTCAATTTTAACTTATTGTCAGCCCAATAAAACGGGACATTGTGAATATAGAGATCCCTGCCTTGCTATATCCTCTAACAAACAAGGCAGCATTACGCAATATACTGGCCTTGAAATCACCAAGCATTCTTGAGAATATTCTTAGACTTAAGCACAAGTATGCAAATTCCAATCACAAATATTTCTATAAGTTTCAAGTATAAACGTTCATAACAAGCTGCTGTGTATACATATGATTAATACTAACACATATCATCTTCATACGTTTCTTTATCTTTTAAAGTCATGGGAATATTTTTGAACGAAATTTGAGTACTTGAGCGCAAGTCTAAGAATAGTTTGAAAAAGAGTATGATAATGGATCTTTGGAAACGGCTGAGCACGACACATACGAAATATTGCAGTCTCGGTTTGATTGAGACTGTTCATGGGCGGTAGTGAAATATGCTAGCTACCGCTCACGCCCTCTAGCCCCGAATGAAGAATGGTTGGTGAATTCCAGGCCAAGTATATATTATTACTAAAGTATTCAATGACTTGACAGAAGCCATAACAACAAGAGAACACACCATTTAGGGTACGACAAGAAAAGTTTTAAGACAAACATCAAACGCTTCCGCTCTTTGAGTATTTCGGTAGACGTCCTCATAGGGTCCACAGTCTGTCCGGTCATCGTACAATCAAATAGGAAAACAAAGAGGGGAACTGTAAATGGGTCAACCACTAATACGAATACAAGCTCGGGAATACAAGTTCATCAGAAATCATTTTCAATACCAACTCGCAAATACAAGTTCATCATTTACTGCTTTCAGTGCGAATATATACTGACGGTCAATGAAAACGTGACATTAACTTCATATGTTTATCCTGTAGGATTATTTGCAAACCATTTGGAATGAAACTGCTGAAACAATATTTTCTATTTTTTAAGTATTGAATCTTGATACCTAAATTGTCTTATATGTTTATTGGTAGGCTTTTTGGACAAGCAGTTAACGCAGTTATTTACCTTGTCATTTAACGTTGTTTACTACGTATATATAGTGAAAGAACTCCTTTTTAAGTTTATATGGCTTTTGATAAAATACTTGGCAAGTTATGGAGCATATTCGGTTCATGTAAGAACATGACTCCAGACGACGCCGATGCCGGACAAAGTGAAACATATTTGTCTGTCATGTTTCCGCAATCACGTACATTGAATGACCACTAACATATGATAGCATTTAATTGTAAAATATCATGTATATACTACTTTAAAACATAATTGTAATATCTATATTCCAGGAGTGTTCACGACTGCAAGCTCATTACTTGCAGACGACGTGAAAATTGAAATAGTAACGCTACATAATACCTTAAGAAGACATTTTGCCAACGGTGCTGATGGCGCCACGGTGGCGAACATGGCGAAACTTGTAAGTACTACGTGTCTGCGTAATTGATGCTGTAAGTAATTACATTCTGCGTCATTCACGCAAATGTGAAACTATGTCATTCACGCAAATGTGAAACTATGTCATTCACGCAAATGTGATAACTACGTCACTTAGTCGCACTTAGATCCTACCCTCAATCAAACATTAGAGAGTGGAATTTGAAACAAGTGGTAAAAAGTGCATCTGAAGGTTATAGAAATTAGGTCACGAGTGCATCTGAAGGTTATAGAAATTAAGTCACGAGTGCATCTGAAGGTTATAGAAATTAGGTCACGAGTGCATCTGAAGGTTATAGAAATTAGGTCACGAGTGCATCTGAAGGTTATAGAAATTAGGTCACGAGTGCATCTGAAGGTTATAGAAATTAGGTCACGAGTGCATCTGAAGGTTATAGAAATTAGGTCACGTTTGGGTTAAATTATGTCAGTGCGTCTGCTTGTTTTTTCAAAGGGTTAAGCATGTTCTTTAAAACCTAAATACATTTTCTTAACATACTTCATTACATGCCTTAACATGTCTCCATGCGGATACAGCGTTATACCCTTATACATACACAAAATGTGAAGCAGCGTTGAGTTAATCGGATCTGTCAACACAAACAACCTGTTTTTGGCAGACGTTTATGATTACCTGATACCAAACAATTTGTTGAACTGCATATTAAATCTCGGAAATGTCATGTTTGAAACACTCTCGGATATATTATCATCTTTCCCTCTAAAAGCATTTCTGAAGTGGAAAAAAATCAATTCATAAACCGAATTGGATGAAAATGCAGATGTAAAAAGAAATTTAAGGACAATACAAATATCTTTATATTTCGACAATACACACATCTATTTTAGATTTACTCTAGATATCAGTCATTATCACCTCTTAGATTCGTTACAACGGACCCCAAGTCGTACATTTTTATTTACAAGGTGTTTGTTTCTTTGTTTGTATGATGTTTTAGGTCATTTTCAACACATGCCAGGTTATATATGACGGTCGATTTTTTTGTGGCGGAGGCAGACCACTCATTTTTTTCTGGGTAGAACCAGGAATCTTCCCGAAAAGACTGGACAACATCTCACGTAGCCCCAGTATACAAAACAAAATACCAGAGTGCAAAGCATCATATTAGAGACCGCGATCTTTAACATGCATAACCAGCAAAATCACGGAGCTTATAACTATAACTAATATGATGTCTCACTAACATAAAAAAAATACTATACAACTTTCAACACAGTTCCGTTCTGAGCAAAGTTATGAATCACAATTAATTTGTTTGAGACACAATTTTTTGGATAATTTAGAAAGGAAAAAAAACAAACTTTGTGTTATGCAAACACAACTCATACTCAAACAGCAACGATTTGGCATAAACAAACCAACATGCCATTTGTTTTAAACATATTTATTTTACATCAATTGCGAAACAAGTTCTTGCAACTTAGATTAATCACTCTCGATGGCTTCCTGGGTAGAGCCAGTACTAAGCAATGTGGATTAATTATCTTGCTCAAGGATAAATAACGTGGCCGCGACGGAGGCAATCAGACGAGTGCAAAGTTCAAAGTTCTTTCAGGTGTGCCCCAGTGTCAAGTCTTGGGCCCGTGCCTTATTTCTGATATATAAAAGGCATGCATGTAGACATACCTAGCTCATTAAAACGCTTTGCAAATTGTATACATCATTATGAAATGTCTGTAACTATTTATTTACCAAAGAGGTATGGAAATAACTACATATTTACCCAGCCAGTATGCATAAAACCACTTGTTTGCCAAGGCGCTTTGCATATAACCACATATTTGCCTAGGCGCTATCCACTATGTATTTACCGAGGAGGTATGCATATAACCATTTATTTGTCAAGGCGGTATTCATATAACCATTTATTTGTCAAGGCGGTATTCATATATCACATATTTGTCAAGGAGTTATGCATATAACCACATATTTGCCAAGGCATCGCTATGCATATAGCCACTTTTTTACCAATGAGGTATGCATATGTTTTGCCAGTGAGGTAGCATATGTTTTGCCAATGAGGTATGCATATGTTTTGCCAGTGAGGTAGCATATGTTTTGCCAGTGAGGTATGCATATGTTTTGCCAATGAGGTATGCATATGTTTTGCCAATGAGGTATGCATATAAACAATTTAATATTGGCCAAAGCAGTGTGTATATTACCACATATTGCCGAGGCGGTATGCGTATTACCACATATTGCCGAGGCGGTATGCGTATTACCACATATTGCCGAGGCGGTATGCGTATTACCACATATTGCCGAGGCGGTATGCGTATTACCACATATTGCCGAGGCGGTATGCGTATTACCACATATTGCCGAGGCGGTATGCGTATTACCACATATTGCCGAGGCGGTATGCGTATTACCACATATTTCCCAGGTGGTATGCCTTTTACCACATATTGCCCAGGCATATTACCACATAGTTGCCAATGAAGGACACACATTTGCCAAGTATATTGCCACATTCTCCCCCTTTTACTGCATACATTTAGTTGTATTATACTAGGAGGAAATAAAGAGTACATACAAAATTAAATAATTACTTAAGTATTGATAGCATGTTTCTTTATATTGCAAAGCATAGAGGCGATAGGTTATATTCCATTGTGTTGCGTATACACCATCTATGGTTCTTTATTTCAGAAATGGACGGTACATTTAGAAAATGCTGCTCAAGAAACACTAAATTTTCAGTGTGATGGATCATTTCTCAATATAAACAGAAATTTTAATTCAAATTTAAAGACGAATTCAATCGGACAGTTTACGACAGATATTTTATCTTGGTATAGTGAAATAAAGACATCATTTTACCCTGTTTATGGCGCATGTTGGCCCTATGAGCAATGTCGACATGCGTACACGGTAGGTTCTACAATTATATAACAATGATATAACAGATAACGCTGCTATTGAAACCAAAAATATACATACTGTCAATGAACACGCAAAAGTAGATTATATTGTTGTTAAATTATATGTGTTAAAGTAATTGATAATCATAAGTGCATATTTTGATATTGAAGGATATTAATTGACAACTGCTAACACTGATTGTCTCAAATTCCTAAACATGGTGTATAATGTTCAGTTAAAGCCATATGGACAGAAAATAAAGTCACACAAATTAGAAGTACCGGGTGTGTCCACCTGTTTTACTGTTCCAAGGAAAGCATCACGACGTCACGTTATACCAGCAGGATAACGTCACTTGTAACTCTGGCTGAGTGTGGCCTGGCGGTATTTCGCTCAAATAACGTGAGGTCGGGATGATTTCATAGGAAAGTAAAACGGTCGGACATACCCGGTGTACCCGGTGTCACGGTTACACCGGTACTAATTTTTGTGACTTGTGTGTTCTACCCGTATAACTTCAAAATCTACAGGTGCGTTTTCATTTCCCGTTAGTATATATTTATTTATTTATTATATGTATGTTTTAAGACAAATATCGAGGAAGGTTGAAAATTAAAATGGAATAAACAGCAAATTTCAACGTACCGTTAGTTTTGTTTTCTAAATAACTGCTACATTTCAAATCATTATTAATATCTTTTTTTTGAAAAGTTCAAATCAAATTATTTTTTCATATTACTAAATGTTGATTATATTGCACCAAACATAAGTTTAAAACTATGGTAGGATGACAAAGAAGTCGTGAAAACTCTCAAATTTGATTTCCTTTTACTTGTCTATATGCAAGCAGGTTTCGAGTCAAAATGATACTGGATTTATTAACCAATCAAGGTTTAATGTTCTTCACATGGTACTTATGCGGAGGGACTATACAACTTAGAATTACACGCACGCATGCTCGCACGCGCGCGGGCGCGCACAGACACACACACTAATGTTTAATAATAAATACTTCAAGAATGTCTTGTGTGCCTTTAAGAACAGATACAAAAGTCGAACAGGAGATGTAGTATTCAAGGACCACAGTCAACCAAAAACACGCGCAAAAACGAACAATAATCACAAATACAAGGTGTGTGTAGGATGTGGGTGTTATTGTAGAACTAGTGACAATGAAAGTTGCATTTTAAGAAATCAAAGCAAACTTTTACTTTGATGTTACAAAGACAAAATAGTCATAATTTCGTTCGGCATTGTGAGCGTCTGGATTTAAAAAACATATTTTTTTTTATATAATTGTTATTTATATATATACTTGAAAGTGAAGTTTTTATATGACGTCATCGCAAGCCTTTGATGTTCTTTGACTTGAATTGTAAGAAAGTAGACAAAAGCTTAATAGATACAACAGAGCAAACGACTGAATAGATCTACTTCCGTTCTATGAAAGTTGCATTTTAAGAAATCAAAGCAAACTTTTACTTTGATGTTGGCATTATGTTTTACAAAGACAAAATAGTCATAATGTGAGTGTCTGGATTAAAAAAAATAACAGATTGTTTGTTTTGGGGTTTCATTTGCTTGTTTTTTGTGTGTTGTATTATTATTATTTATATATATACTTGAAAGGCAAGATTTTATATGACGTTATCGCAAGCGTTTGATGTTCTTTAACTTGAATTTCGTTTCGGCAAGGTAATAAAGTAGATAACAGCTTAATAGATACAACAGGGGGAGGGCCGTAACTAATGTGGGTAGCACGTGTGGCCCGACCCGACTGCATTGTACTTTGTACATATATGGCAATAAAATATGTTTAAATCAAACAGAGGAAACGACTGTATAGTTATACTTCCGTTCTGCTTAATATATAAATGTAACGCAAGCAACAATGAATCATGTATGTATGAATGACGACTGAACACATGCCTGTATCTGACACGTATTTAAAACAGTTGTATATCATGATTTACGTAACTTAAAAAACAAATGCTTTTCAGAGTATATCGAAAGGTTGACTTTCATCAAAAAACGTATCAGGACCTATTTCGAATCTATTGTATTTGTGGAAGGGGGCGGGGAAAATGTGTATAGGTAACTGTAAATCACTGTCAGACATACAAATGCATGAAGAAACGGTGTTTGTATTTAGTATAGTTAACTTCCTTCATAAGAGTGAAGTTCGAAGTAGTATATACTTCTATACCCTAGATATGGTTCAATGTAACAATGCTATTTAAAGAAAACTTTACTTGAGCGTCAATTTATATACTGAGTTAATAGGTCATGTAATATGTTAATAGTAACTAAGCAAGCTTTCCAGGCTTTTTCAAATACCATATATTGTTGGGAAATAAGTCATTAAACTGTAAAATATATTTACACCCAACGAGAAACGCATTTATATTTGTCACTTGAATTACTGTTTGCTCTAATACATCATGTACATGTGTAACATCATGTACATGTGTACATGTATATACCTTTTCTTGGGTAAAAAGCGCTTCTGAAGATAGCAATCCTTGTACTTAAATACATAATCTCTATGGAAAATACCTGTGTTGATATATTCGTGTTCCTTTCAGTTATTGAATGCAAAACATACGCAGATCGGATGTGCATATCGACCGAACTGTAAAAACGATCTTGGTGCGTTCTTGTGTTTGTACGATGGAGGGTAAGTGAAAGAAAACACATTTTCCACAATACGATTTTGACATAAAACAGTTGTACTTGCGCCTGCCATTCTTTCAACCACCAACTTGATATTGATCCGTTTACTCGACCCGTAATAGGTTAGGAGGGTCTCGCTTGCCGCTCTTATGTGTGTACATTGTAGAGTAAGTCCACACTAACTACATGCTTAACAATATAATGTAATACAAGCAAGGCTTTACGCGAGCGTAAAATAGCTGGCGAGAGAAAATAGCATTATATTTGGGTTGGAACTGGGAACAAAGTTTAACATAATGACCGATGAAGTCACGGGTGTTCAAACAATATTGAAAAAAATAATGTTGTTAGGAAGACGTAAACACGCCACGACCGTTTTTTCTTACCAGACACTTTCTTTCCAATTTTTACCATCAATACATTTTGAATCAAGGTGGGCAACTTCGCTTCGCTCTGGTCAAATCCTTGACATGTGATACATATTGATTACATATTCACCTTTGTAGCACGACGTGCTAGAAGTACACATCAGCACAGAAATACAAGTGTTCACATGTAAGGGATGCGTGTGCGTTAGCGTGTGCATTACAACACAGATAAACTTTTCACTGCTACCATGTGTAATTATAATATTGTGTTATGAAAGTGAAAAACTCAAAGAAACTGTTCATTGCTACCTTACCATGTGAAATTATGAAAACCATATAAGAGTCGCTGCCGGAATGGCAGCGAATAATATATTTTTAAATAAGCGACTCGTCGGTCGTTGTTATGCGTTACGATGTAGTTAGTCACACTAAATAATTTGTTAACACTATTATTTAATATAATACAAGTGGGCCATCTACATCACCTTATCTAAGACATCACCTTATCGTCTAAGAAATAATCGTCTACATTACCTTATCGTCTAAGAAATAACCGTCTGCATCACTTATCGTCTAAGAAATAACCGTCTGCATCACCTTATCGTCTAAGAAATAACCGTCTGCATCACCTTATCGTCTAAGAAATAACCGTCTGCATCACCTTATCGTCTAAGAAATAACCGTCTGCATCACCTTATCGTCTAAGAAATAACCATCTACATCACCTTATCGTCTAAGAAAATAGCCATCTACATCACCTTATCGTCTAAGAAAATAACCGTCTACATCACCTTATCGTCTAAGAAATAACCGTCTGCATCACCTTATCGTCTAAGAAATAACCGTCTGCATCACCTTATCGTCTAAGAAATAACCGTCTACATCACCTTATCGTCTAAGAAAATAGCCATCTACATCACCTTATCGTCTAAGAAATTAATTAATCTTAAGTTCTAATACAAATGTTTGCTCTGTTTAAATAATAAGTTTTTCTCATTTTACACCACTAAATGCGGACAGTAACATGAATGTACTACAAGAGAAAGTATGATATTTGTATTTTTTATTATTTCAGTTCATTTCCATTTTACGAAAATGGTGCCGTATGTACAAGATGCACAGACAACGCTCCATTCTGTGATGACGGCCTATGTGGTAAGCATGTTTATTATACCTCATGTCAACCCCCCATGTTAAACTCCCATGGACTGCTATATCTATTTAATATTTCGCGCTGTTGTAATGTCACACCGTGAAGTGACGTCACTGGAAGGCAGCTACCCATCCAATCGCATTATCTCAGATTATTTGTATTTCTAACGATAAAATAAGGCGTCACAGCAAAAGTTTATAAATATATACTGAAAGGAAAAAGCGCATAATCAAAAAATTGCCTATACTACACTATTATATACACCTAATTCCACGTAATATTCCAGATATATCTCAACGCGTTTTGTACAAAAAGGGGTTACAACTAATTACAGAAAGACCCAGAAAGGATAACTCTGTCATGTAGTAGACCTTTTAATCAAAGTATACTTTGTTACACGAAGTTCATAAATGTTGAAGTTTCCTTGAAAAAGTCAAGCCATTTGAGTATTGTGTTTAATATTAAGCGATTGCAACATTTAAAGCCTAAGTTTGCTCACCTGCTTGAGCTAAATGCGCATTCTGTCGATAATGAAACTTTAAAGGGGTAACCATTGGTGTGTTCGGTGCTGTTTAAACCTTTTTTTCCGAAAGGACAGGTCTAATGTCGCCCTGTACCATTCAATAAGCAGTAGCATATTAAACATACAATATATAGCGGAAATCTTAACATTTATTAGAATGTGTAGATATATTACCTTATTTATATTTTTAAAATGTTGATGTAATGTGCATTTTTTTTTTAAAAGATATAAATAATATTTTTGTTGACCATAACGTTGTACTTATATCAAATGTGGTTAACAAATAAATAAAGACATCCTCTTTTTTATAAGAACGAAATGGACCTTTGTTTACAATTTCATTTGCAAAAAAAAAAAAAAGTAAAAAAAAAACCTTTTTTTTTCGGTATAATAAAATAAATATTGCATCCCAGTGAGGGTGAAACTGGATGTTGTCAACCTTCGGAAAAATAATGTCAATCTCGGCTTCGCCTCGCTCAACATTATTTTCCTCAGGTTGACAATATCCACTGTCAGCCTCACAGTCGATTTCCGTACCGTTAAAATACCGGATTACGGAAATTGACGAGGTGGTTCCGTTGTTCGTCATCGTACGGAGAAGACCGAGTCAAATTACCACGTCAGCATACAAACACACCACGTCATCGTACGACAACGTTATATAGACAGACACACCCATACGTTTTGCTTATGAGCTTTGTTTTTTTAGTTATGTGACAAATAGAATTCCACATTCGTGCCTATTAAATATTGAATTTATTAAACTCGTTAGATAAAATGGATATGATGGTCGGCACAGCCTCATGTAAGATATTCTATTTACTAGTCATTATTGGTCTGATTTCACAACCACCTCGTAAATATTATAATTATACCTCACATAAAACGCCCATGCTAAATCCCCATAGACAACAATGTGTACTTTCTTACTATCTCACGCGAGGGTGATAGTACAGGGTGATAATAAATCGCAGGGTGATAGTAAAAAATGATCACATGCGCAGCTTTGATGCGCGTTGGATTGCAAACTGTTTCGGTGACGTCATCGGCTCAGTATGGTAAAATGTTATTTTAATTCATCATAACTTCAAAATAAACTATCACTCATTTTCTTAGTTGCGTTATTTACAAGCCAACGCTATAACTTTCATAGACACATTTTGAAAAAAATTGTTTTTGAAAGAAAAAAAAAAGGGAAAAAAATCCGGCAAAGTTAAATCTGTACTGAAAATGAACCTTATTTTGGCATGAGCGAATTTCGGTATAATAAAATAAATATCACAGAATGTTCACCCTGAGGATATGATTACCGCCCGAGGCGAAGCCGAGGGTGATAATCATATCCGAAGGGTGAACATTCTTACTATCACCCCCTAATGAATGTGATATTTATATATTAGTTATTTATGTTCTTGATATGTAATTATTTATCCTCCCTCAAAAAACAACACAAAAAAACAACACAAAAACGATTTTGTCACATGTGTTTTATTTCATTTTCTTGAAGTACCCGGTATGTGATAACAATACAGAAGTTTTGAAACATATATATATAATCTTCAAGGCAATAAAGGCAACACCCCCTTTATTTCCATATGTATCGTGCATTTTTCTTCATATATATACATAGAACAGGCTCATATTTATTGAGACTAAATACAATCAGTGTAATTCGATTTGATTTTTGTTATTAAAGTTTTTTTGTTTTTTTAAGATGTCTCAGAAGTCAAGTTGGTGGCCTATTACTTTTAAAGCTGAAATATGCTTAGGATAGACAGTTCTAGCCATGTACCAAATCTTAATATATATGTAGGAACAATATGAAAAAAACTCCAGTAAATGTCCTTAAAATAGGCAAAATAGTGCAGCTGTGTTTAATATATATCTTAAGAAAATCCTCCACACGTATATTTAGCAGAATTGTGAATCAAATGACATTTCATTAAACATCATCTTAGTATTTTACTTTCCATCTAATCCGTTTTTGATAAAAGAATGAGAAAAAATATTGTTTAGGCAATTAACATAGTGTTTAAAGTAGTTGTTATGGTTCCACATTTCCTCCTATCCTTTTGTTTGAGTTTCAAATGATAAGGGAACCACATGCGGATTCTGTGATTTCCTACGTATATGCTTGGGTTTCAAATTATGCAGATATGCGTATATTCTTTTCATGTTTAGTGTTTCAAACACTAGCGGATCCAGGGGGAGGGCGTGGGGGCGGGGGGCGCACCCGGCCCGCGCCCCACTAAAATTTCCGGATCATACATGTATGTCCATGTTATTGTAGATAAAATATCAAACAATTTCGTTGCACGCCCTCAGTATAAAAAGGTTTCTCGCTCGCTTCGCTCGCTCGACCCATAATGGCTAATGAGTGGTTTGTTAAATCCTTTTAATTGAAAACGGACTTTTTTTATTCATACATGGATGTCCATGTTACTGTTGATAAAATATCAAACAATTTCGATGCACGCCCTCAGTATAAATTTCTTTCTCACTCTCTTCGCTCGCTCGACGCATATAAATGGCTAATGAGTGCTTTAATTAACACATTGTTAAATTCTTTTATTTGAAAACGGACTTTTTTACCCTAATTAAAATAGGGGTTTTCTCAAATTATTTTCTTAGAACGCGCTTACTATTGCTGAACATTCTCCATACAAAGTAGACCATATAATAAGTAAAACAGACCATTATTACCTTTCAAAAATGATTTATTTTCTTGTGTTTTTTCAGTTCCTTGTGATAGCACGTCTCAAGATTGTGGTAAGTTTATGATAGTTTGTTTGTATGGTGTTTCACGTGATTTTCAACAATGTAAGATTATATATGACGGTCGATTTTTTGTGGTGGAGGCAGACCACTCACTTTTCCTGGGTAGAACCAGTACTGTACACCTCCCACCATCCGTAAGAATCAACGCTTCCTCACTTACAAGTCGAGCTCCCAGTTGGATTCGAACCCGCAGCGATGAGAAGCGAAGGTTTACAACGCAACGTCGACTTATCTAATTTCAAAATTGTTTTAATATAATCTTTTCATACTGGTAAATGGGTCTTATGTAAACTGTAATAGTAACACGGATAACGAAACAAGGTTTGTTTGTTTAATTATGTGAACGAAATCATTTTAGCACTTTTTAGGCTATATATTACGATTTTTTGTGGTGGAGGCAGACCATCCACGTTTTCCTGGGCAGAACAAGTACTGTATCCCTCCCGCATGCGTACGAATCAACACTATATCTATTACAAGTCGAGCTCTCAGTGGGATTCAAACCCGCCGCGATGAGAGACGACATGTTTACACACTCAGCGTCTTTACCATCCCGGTCACGGAGGCAAAACAAGCTTTACAGCCAAGTTCGCTTTCAACGGCGCGGTTGATAGAGTACATGTGATCGTATAATCTTGATATGATAGAAAGCCAGAGAACCCTCGAGTGGCCTACCAACATACCCTCTTCCTTACTCTGTGAAGACGTACACTGGTTATGAAATTCGGACATTCGACCCACAAAATGCATATCCAAGATGGCAGTATTGCATCTTAAAAAGAAAATGCACATTTAACGAGCAATAGTGCACATATCGCGTTTAATATAACAAAGAGTTTAGGAAAGGTGGCCTCCCTTGAAGGGTAAAAGTGGCACATTGACAGGGGGCAAAGCAATTAAATGAGGTGTACGTCCTGCTAACAGGACAGCAACCTCAGAAGGATGAAATTTCCCACCAGACACGCCTCAGTCATGGCGAACCCACGCAGGGCCGAGGTCTTTAATAGGTCTTAGACGCAAGGCTTTTTTGCACTGACCTAAAGATCCAGCTTGCTTGATGGCGACAAGGCAATGTAAATAATAATAATATCCAAGCAAACGCATGTCTCTAACAGACAACTTGAACATAATATTATTTATTATTACATGTATTATTATTATTATTATTATTATTATTATTATTAAAATGTGTTAAAATCAAACACAAATTACTTGTTCATTACTTACTCAGTTTTTTTTCACATATTTGTAGTTTGCCGAAAATCGTGTAACCACCCTGGAGTGGGCCTTGGAGAGCTGAATACCTCGTCATGCACGTGCAACTGTCAGTATGGCATGGGTCCAGATTGTGATGGTAAGTGATTAGGTAATCAACGCGTAGGCCTACACAACTAACCAGAACTTGAAAGCCGAATCCGTCTCTTTAATCAGTACAAGTGTCTGGGCCACCAAAACCGTCAAAATACTTAACTTATATAAATTATATAAATTACTGCCTCTTGTAGTTTGATTTAATGGCAATCCATTTAATCACTTGTGTCATTTAATTTAACCTCTCATCAAACAATTTAGTGTACTTTTTTCCGACCGTTCAGTAGAAGGCCAAACCGTTTGATAAAAGCACAAACTATTTGGTAATCGGTGAAACCGTTTAAGAAGTTGTGAAGTCATTTAACGACAATCCAAACCACATTTTTTTAATTTTGAAAGGGTGTCAATTGAAACTATTTACAAACGAAACCGTTTAGCAAACCCACATTTCATTGAAAGGGACAAACGGCAATCTTGATTTTTTTAAAAACTCGCGGCGTGCGGTTCGTTTTTCTACACTAATTGCATCAATTATTAATATTAGTTATGAGAATTGCATGAAGCGAATTGTTTTTGCATATTACTAAGTGGTGATTATATTTCACCAATAACAAATGCACACCTATAGTAGAATAACTGAGAAAAGTTAAAAATTCAAAATTGTATTTAAAATATATGCAAGCATATTTAACGTGAAAATAAAACGGGATTAATAAATCGAGAGGCTAATTTTAATGCTTGATAGAGACTTCAAGATTGCCATGTGTCCCTTTAACATAATTGTTCAAATAATAAACACCCGTTTCATGAATATTTGGCTTTTTTTTTATGCATGGTCGTGCGATATAAATGTGTTTTTTTTCAATGTGACATAGTTGTTTAGGCAGGCACTGCGTCTTGTCGTTGCGCATACTCATACAACTTCATGTGAAGAGAGATAAAAAAAAAAGTGAAAAACTATAAAAATCAAACGCAATGGCACCGTAGTCCGCACTGCACCATAAACCGAAATATGAGAATATTTAAAATGTCAATGAAAAGGACAATACGTAATATAAAGAGTGGTGAAGACATGGTTACCGACTTGGAACAGTCAGTAGGCAATGAAACCTACATGCTAGCTTAAATCGATTTTATGTCTACACACCCTCGCTATTAGCCTGTCTTTAACGCCCAAATTGACAAAACAGTGTAAATAAAAGCACATTCCATCAAATGAAATCCCTAACAATACATTTGAATGTTGCTGTAAAGATATATAAAAAGCATAATTAGAGAACCTCTAGATGTATCCAGAATTGTATACAACCACAGCAGTTGCAGTCAAAGAGAAAACCAAGCTAGGGCAATCAATGTTATAATGTTGTATGTTTCTCTTTTTCTAGAACCATGTGGAAATCCTGAACAATTTGTCGACTATGACATCTGTGAAGAGGTGTCAACGGAAATGTGCAGTATGCCCGAATATGAAGACATGATGAACGAATTCTGTCCAGCCAAGTGTTCTTGCTGTAAGTTTTAATACTACATGTTATCAACAGTAAAATGATTTCAAATAGGCCCAGTTATTACTGAGTTCAAGCTCTGTCATATTGTTCCAAGGCCGAAGGTCAACAGTTTCTTAGACAGACCGAGGTCTAATGACTGAGTCAACATGACTTTGATAAATGACTATTTTTGTTCTCCGCCTTTTCGAAGAAGAAGAAGGAAAACGGGGTGAAATAGAAATGATCTTCGTCTGTCCCTCAGTCTGTTCGTCCGTCACACTTTCTTGAGACCGCAACTAGTTCGTCCGTCCATCCGTCCGTCATACTTCCTTGACGTCATTCGGTTTTAAACGGATTCCTATCATATTTATCTGGAGTGTTTGCTATGACGACAAGAGGATCATATGTTATCATCATTTTGTGATTTGACATTGACATTGCCGGAGTTCTGGCCCTTTTTTGGATTTATACATTGCATAGCCTTATATGAACCTCGTCATTCCGTTTTAATCGGATTCAACTCATATTTGTTAGGATGGTTTGCCATCCTGATAAGATGGTCATATTATATTGTCATTGTGATTTGAACATTTATATCGGAGTTATGGCCTTGTTGGGTCTTAGCCATGCTATAGCCTAATAAGAAACATGTGACCGCGACAAGTCATTCAGTTTTGAACGGATACCACCCAAACTTGGTAGGATTTTTTGTCATTATGAGAGGATTGCATCGTCATTTATATTCGACAATTCTTGTGGGATTTATGGTTTGTTTAGGAACAGAAATTGGTAAAACAGACAGAAATATAACTGTTACAAGTTCTTTTAATCACGTAATGAACATACAATCAATTTATAGTTTATCAAAATGGCACCCATCCTGTGGTTTCTGCTCATGAATTTATGGATTTGTTAGTTTAGCTCCATCATTAAGCTTTTTTACATATTGCACTCTTATGTTATACCTTCTATCTATGGCACAAGCGACACGCTACAATCTTGAAGCATTTTGGGCGTTAAACTGTGTTCCTTGTCTTGTATATGCAACATCAACTATACCTAAAAAGGTAAAGTGGGTAGAAAGAAGATATGAAAACACGATAAAATGATTTATATTAGCATTATTTATAACAATATGTCGTGAGAAATCAACCTTTTATTTGTTACTTTCCAATCAAAATAATTTACTCCCTTGATAATATATTACTTCTCAGTAATTCAGACAAAAAACGCTTAATGACCAAGACTGTCTGAAAACGGTATTGCGATGATAAGCAAATATAGATTGTCATTGGATATTTATCTGGGCCGTATTCATAAAGCAACTTAAGTGGAAAATATTACTTAAATCAAAATTTAAGATTCTCTACATATTTTTAAAGATCCTTATTAACGTCACAGAGACGCTCAAACCATATATTTTAAGATAAATATTTAGCTGTAGGTTTTATTTATCCCTAGCCTACTTAACAATTTTAAAAAACCGTCTTAAATCGATAGAAAAAAAGTGTTTAAAAAAAATACTGAAATTTGACTTAAGCTATTGCTAAGAAGCTTTATGAATTTAATAAGTAAGAGTTATATTCATTATCTTGTTTTAAAATAATATCGTCTGCAAATGCCGATTCTTATCACTTATGTGTTTTCAGCTCCGTTTCCAGAAACATAAAAGGATGGTTAGGACGTGTCGTCTACTCTACAACGTATCGGCAATACCATACGTGATGTGCGAAACAACCGACACTAGTTATATGTATCATCTCGCATGAAGGTTTCTGATGCGTATCACGTATCAGAAATTAATTTTAGCGTCACGTCATTAATAAAAAATACAGTCGAACATATGTGACGAGAACTCGGATAACTAGAACACAACCGATTACTCGAACTTGAACTCCGGTCCCGCCAAAATCTCTGTACAATTCATATTATTTTATAATGGATAATTAGAACACCGCTGACTTGAACTCTCGAAACAAAGCGCTGATCCCGTTAATCACGTTTACTTTTTATTACACACATTTTTCTCTCATAGAAAAATGGGATCAACAATCTGAAATAGCGTACCTTTCTAGGGTGATTGGTGACTGAAATATTCGTAGCATAAGACACTTTTCGTGATATTTACTGGAGTTTCCCACCCTCTCATGCTCGCAGCACCTATCCCAGTGTTATGGGTTTTCGACGGGGTAAGCATTAATCTAATTGTAGATTACAAAAATCAATTTATTTCAAATTCCACTAGAACTACAATTATATCACGAAACGTTGAATGAATCTTGTTTTGTTGCTTTAGAAAGACGTCATCAATACAACTACTATCATCTTACTGTTTCAGCTGTGACTCCAAACACTTAAGATTAGCATGTCATCAATGAAAATACTATCACTTTATTTGTTAAGTTATGACTCCAAACATTTAAGATTTTGTTTGGTAGCGTTGGCATGTTGTCATCATTGAACATACTATAATTTTATTTGAAAAGTTATGATTCCAAACTCATATGATCTTGTTTAGTATCGTTATCATGACGTCATCGATGAAAATTCTATCATTTTATTGTTAAAGTTATGACCCCAGACATTTAAGATTTTGTTTTGTAGCGTTATCATGACGCCATCAATGAAATTACTATCATCGTATGTGTTAAGTTATGACTCCTATCACTTACAGTCTTGTTTTGTAGCGTGTAGATGAAAGCATAAATTCTTCTGTATGTAGTTTAACATGATTTGTATTAATTTCATAAAGATTTAATGTTCATTTAAACATGTTAAATGAATAATTTTTTGAAAAATATGTAACATGATTACATAACAAGTGATATATATCCAAACTGTACATGTAAAGTGTAAAAATGAATGCTTTATTTATTTGTTAACTTTATTATGAAGGTACAGATATAATCCGATTAAACATTGCACATGTTAAAATTATAAAGCACAACTAAATACAATCAGTTTGTTTACAATACATATCAGCAAATGTTAAAATTTAGAAATTTTTACACGAAACACACGTCATCAATTGTTTCAAATTTGAAAGTAAGGACATTATTATTTTTTAACATTGGTATGTTTGTTACAGTTATCAGCTGTTTTAAATGTATACGTCAGGGCCATGTTTTATTATACATCTTACGACAAGTCTCACATTTTAAAATCGTTCTTTTTTCACCTAAGCATTCAGTGCAGAAATACCACATGTATAAGAAACTGAAATGAAATCACGTTTATTTGAAAAGTGTAATTAATAGTGAAGCATTTAAGAAATTGATTTACGATCAAAATGGTCGTAAGTTGTTTCATAAAACGGGGTCATGTTTCAAATTTATTCGCAAGCACATTTTTTAAGTATGTTTGTTAAAGTTGTCAGAGGTTTTAAATATGTAAGATCGTTAGTAGGTCTGTTTAAGTTATCAAAAGATCCAAATGTGTACATAAAACAATCTAGTGTTTGTTAAAGCTCTGAACGGTTTCAAATATTTACGACAGAACTTTAGTATGTTTGTTAAAGTTATCAAATATTTTAAATTTAAACGCAAGAACATTAATATGATTGTTAAACATTTCAGAGATTTCGCATGTATTGTACTATACCACATGTATTGTACTATACCGCATGAATTGTACTATACCGCATGTATTGTACTATACCGCATGTATTGTACTATACCGCATGTATTGTACTATACCGCATGTATTGTACTATACCGCATGTATTGTACTATACCGCATGTATTGTACTATAATGTATTGTACTATACCGCATGTATTGTACTATACCGCATGTATTGTACTATGTACTATACCGCATGTATTGTACTATACCGCATGTATTGTACTATACGAACTTTAGTTTATTCAAGCTAGCAAAGGTTTCAAATTCGGGTACGTATAAGAATGGAAGTCGGTTTGTTAAAGAAATCAAAGGTTTCAAATGTTTACATAGGAACATTAGTATGTTTTACAAGGTTATCAGAGGTTTCAAATATTATAGAAACAAAGATCTAGTGAATCAATTTTTCATTTTTTAAGATAAGAACCAGAGCTGTTTTACAGCAACTTGAGGGCACGTTTAAAATACATAGCAAATTGAAGCTTATGTTTGAAATATTTTTCTCTTTTTTTTCCTCCAAAAATCCAATATACCAGAAAGAAGCCTCTCATAACGATATGCATAGGGCTATCACACTCTAAATTAAGAAGTTGAGAAGTCGTAGCATAGCCAGTCATAACGGATTGAGACCTCTAACATAGCTTAATATAACTTGAATTTTACATTTGTCTACTCTTTGACAATTTCAATGCAATACTAGTTTTATGAGGAAAACAACTAGCATTGAAAAACTAAGATAATTCATTACCTGTTGGTCACGAAAGTCATCACGAAATTAATATGATCAAAACGTGCATTTCACAAGTTGGGTTTAGACATGTTTTACTTATTGATTAATAGCACGGTTAAAACAGTAATACAATTCTAAACGGGCTTTTTGTTGAGCGAAATTGACTTTATGTTATTTTATATTAGTGCATTTAACATAATGTTTTCCATTGTAAAATGTTGCCTAAAATTACCAAAATAATATTATATCTATTAGAACAATAGGGTAAGGTCTCTAAAATAAGTCATCCTGAATCTGAGGAGTGATGTTTGGAAAACAATGCATTTATTTTGTGATATAATTTCGACTTTTTAAAATGGTCGAATAGTTTAGAGAGAAAAATTGAAGACTTTAGAAAATATAATGTCTTAATTGTTCTGCAAATAAAATATCCATTATCAGTTCAGATACATTGTTGTTGTTTTTTAACTATCAATCCTTAAGTTTTATCTACTAATTATCCTTGATCTAATTGGTATACAGTAGTAGTTTAGTTTAAACTTTCTAATTTTACATCGATTGTAACGAAAGCGCTCTGAACTTATTTTAATCACTCTCGATGTCTTCCTGGGTAGAACCAGTACTAAGCAATGCAGATAAGGTGTCTTGCTCTGGGACACAACACATATGGTCATGACGTGGATAGAACCCACGACTTTTCGATCACGGGTCCAACGATCTACCACTCGACCACAGCGCTCCACAAACCACGGTAGTAGTGGGGCTTGCAACACCTTCCATATAGGCTTAAACAATGGCTTAAATGCATTACGTGGTCCCGCCTTAATTCCACTATTTTAGCAGGATTTTATAACGGATTTTTCGACAATAAAACATGTTTAAAAACGTTTTTTTTACTGCAAAAATGCGATAACCTGTTTAAAATTACCTTTTAAAGCCGAAATTAATGTTTATTTCATACCACAGCCAACCCCGTTTTCGCTTCTTGGAGAAGGGGTTGGATGGGGTATGAAATTTAATACTCGAACCACGTAATGGGGAAAATGGTTATCTTGGAGTAGTGGCATCTCGTCGGTTTATTAATCCAAACTGATTTTGCCTTAAATCGGCTTGCATGTAATTACATAACGGTAATACAATTTGGAGTTACCATTTGTCTTGGTTATTCTACCATAGGTATAAATATATTATTGGTCCAATATAATCAATAACAATTAGTAATATGTCAACACTTTTCGCTTTTAACAATTCAAATAATCCTAAATCATGATTAGGAGTTACGCAAGTTATGTTTAAAAAATTACGGGATGCCTCGATTTTCAACAGAAATCTAAATTGCCGTGTGCCCATTTAATAACTATAGCTCTTGATAAGTAATCACTTTGAAGTTTCACCTACCCTAGCTGCGAGAATCGTATCCCTTATGGTGTGTACCTACCATAGAGCTACGATGCCGCCCTTTATAGAATACGTAGGTATCAGGGTCGACCCCATCAAAAAAGGTTTCTGAAGACACCAAGCAATGCCGGCATAAACAACCGCCGTATTCAATAGATTTAACCTTAAATACCACATGTGCATGCATACAACTCATCAAAGAGAAGAATACCTCGTTGATCTAGGCATTTTTGTACGACTGTCCATGTTTTTTAAGCAGACATTTTATAGAATGTTTACATTTCGACATATCTCGCGCTGACACGTATTCCGTATTTTGAAACTTAAATCCGCCCACAGCTGACACAAATCGACAACGTTAACAGGAAAGCGTCAGTTGCGTGAGTAGGGTGGGGTTAAGCTTCCAAATACGGAAAGAGGCGTCACAAGAGAACGAGATTATTTCGAGCGTAAACAATGAAAATGACGAACATTAACAGTAGTCTTCGACCACCGACACTATCGGTATATTTCCTCTCCTTGGTAAGTCTTCTGTATGCAGTTATGGTATTTAAGGTTTGTTATGTTGAAATACGGCGGTTGTTTGTGCAGGCATTGCGTGATGTCTTCAGAAACCTCGCCGGAAAAGTGTATACGGTGGTCGGTACGGGGTCCTGCGGATAATTAAAGAACAAGGAATCATGGCTATATGGTAGGTACATACTACCATAAGAGCCACGATTCTCACGCTTACACATACCCTTCATAGTATAAAAAAACTTGCCTCAGTGGCCGGGATGGTAAAGACGATGTGTTTTAAACCCTCTCGCCTCTCAGCGCTGCGGGATCGAATTCCATTGGGACCTCAACTTGTAAGTGAGAAAGTGTCGATTCTTACGGATGGCAGGAGGTATGTACTGGTTACCCAGGGACAATGAAGAAGGTCTTCCTCTACCACGAACAAATCGACCGTCATATATAGCCTTAAATATGCTGAAAATTCGCAAAACACCATTCAACAAAAACAACAAAGAATGAGTGAATAAATTGTGTTTACGTCACGTTGACAGAAACAGGTCATATTGTGCACGAAAATTGATGCAAATGAACAATGAAATAGTCAAGAATCTTGAATGCTACAGTTTCAGTTCGAATTTTTATTATAATGTTGATTGCAAAAGGCACCGACATAGTACTCTATATATCATATTTGGTTGTTGTACCATGTTACTGGAAGATATTCCTGACCTCATACACCTATATTGCCTCTGATTTTTGGCCCTCAAGTCGTTAAAAGTAAAGAGAATATGAAAGGAGGAAAATTGGATATCGTTTATTACAGTCTCGGTTTGACAGAGACTGTTTATGAACGGTAGTGGGAAATACTAGCTACCGTTCAAGCCCTCTAGCCCCGGGTAGAGCAGACCTCAATATTTAAAATGTCAAAAGTACGAAATTCTGAGCCATCCTGAAGATGATGATGGTATACATATGACGGTGAACTGGAACCTTCACTGTGGTATTGTCATATCATTACATGGCCAACGGCGTATGGTCCCAGTTTCTAACAAAATGCTTTGACCTAAACGAGAAAATAATGGGCGAAAAACATAATTGGAATTTAGTTGGGAACAGAGGTTATGGAGCTTGCGTATCACATGTTACAGTCAAAAGACTGAATTAAAAAGCAAAAAAACATATCTTAAGGGTGTGTAAACAATACTCATAGCCTTTAAAGCCTGGAGTAGTGGAACCACCTTTTCAAAATTAAAGAAAACAAAGTATATGTGAATGTACCACCAATATCTGTATATATACTGACGAGATAAAGAAACGCCTCATCGGGAATTTCCGCTATATATTGTATATACCGCACACTTAATGCCACATAATATTCCAAAGAAATCCCAAGATGTTTTGTAAAACAAAGTTGCAGTTGGTTAGAGAAAGGACACAACTGTGATGTTGTAGACGTTTTAATCACAGTACACTTTATAACAAGAAATTCATAAATATTGAAGTTCCTCTTTGAAAAATTGACTATTTTAGTATTGTATTTAACGTAAAGAGTTTGCAGAAATTTGCATCCTAAGTTTGCTCACATGCTTGAGCCAAACAGATACTCTGCCAATAATCAAACCTTGAAGAAATACTATTTGCTGTGTTTTGTGTTGTTTTAGTATTTTTTCCGAAAAGAAAGGTCTTACGTAGCCATGTACCATTCGATTAACAGCAGCATAGTGTACATACAATATATAGCGGAAATTCCCGATGAGGCGTTTCTTTATCTTGTCAGTATACATATCGGGGGCTCAACGATTTCCAAAGGTCGGAATGAAGAACAGTTCTGATTGATGTACAAAGAACAACTAAGAACACAACTAGGAACACAACTAAGAACACAACTAGGAACACAACTAGGAACACATAGAGCCACGTACGATAAGAGCCGTATTTGGCCCCAGGAATTGTGAAAAATTGAAAACAAGGGCCAATAAAGCAAAGTATGAACACCACACACCTAAAAGGGTTATAAATAAAGTACATGACACCGCAAATTTACAACGGTCAATGGCAAAATGATCGCTAGTGTTTAAACCGGGTTCTAGGATTCTAAGGTGTAATAAAAAGAGACTTGTTTTCTATATGAACTGCAGCACCCAAGTTAGACAATACACAATCATAACGGGTGGTGATGACAGGGTTACCGATTTAAAACTTCATTAGGCAATGCAATTTTCTAATTACTTGAAATCGATCTTATACATGTATGTACATTTCCCTATCTTCAGCGCCAAAATTGAAAAGAGCGTGTAAATAAAATTGCATCCCATCGAAAGGAAATCTCTAACAATAAAGTCAGCATCCAGAGAAATAAGTAAATGATACATTTAAATGTTCTTGTGAAATATATATCAAACTTAAATAATTAGAAACACCTCAGTATGTATAAAGAATTGCACTGAACAACCAAAGCAGTTGCATCCAAAGAGAAGACAAATCTAGAATATGACCTAAACAATCTGAGGGACGAACGGTCATGCACCAGGTTTATTACCCCATGAGGTTGTCAAGTATGCATTCAGAGAAATAAGAATATGATACATGTAAATATAAAATATAAATAAAAAATAAATACTGAGAACCACCTCAAAATGTATCAAGAATTGACTGAACATCCACAGCAGTTACAGAGAAAACAAATCTACTGTGTATTTCAGGGTGCCTAGACGTCGAATATGAATCGAGATTTTTTTTTTTATTACTTTCTATATGTTTTCATACCTGACATGGTTAGATAGAATGAAAATAGACGCTCCTGGATCTGTTTACAATCTTACCATAGCCATCCGTTATGCTTCACAAAGCCTGAAATTCATTGAAACTCCGCCTGTGTACATTGTAAAAATAAAACAACATGGCGGCGTTATTTTTATTAATTGTCGTCTGCGCATGTCTGTTTCTAGGGTTATATATAGAAAGTAATAAAACAACATCTCGATTCATATTCGACGTCTAGGCACCCTGAAATGCACATTAGGGTACGACCAAACACGCCTGAGGGACGAACGTTCATGCACAAACCTTCCTTTTCATGTTCTCAAGAACCCCATTAGGTTGTCCAATCATCACACAAGAGAACGATAAAAACATAGTGGCCGACTGTAGATGGGTTAATAACTGCATAATAACCCTGTTGTTGTTATTCCATTAAAACGGGATAGTGTAAATAAAGAGATAACTGCCATACTGTATCCTTTAACAAACTAAGCAGTATTAATAGGTTATACTGAACAAAAAAAGAAACGTCCGACTTTTTTGCTGGTATTTTCATAGGCCAGGTTTTGAGGGCGTATAAACGCTTAAACAGCGTTTTAATAAAACAATGTTTGATGTTTGCAAGCACACTTAAGTGAGTACTAAATATCCCATTAAACAGTTTCAAATGTGCCAAGCAATAATGTTTTATGGATGATATGGACATTTTAAAGGGAGGTAATTTGATGATTGTTGATAATCAAAAGCTGCCATCTACACAATCTTTGTTAAGTTTTTTTGCGTGATTTTTTTGGTAAAGAACATATAGAATTGTCTCGAACAAATTTCGGTAATTTTTATAGATTTAATTTTCTTTTGTGGCCAAAATGCATGTTTTAACAAAAAGGGGGCTAACTCCCTGACCCTTGTGTACTGAACTTTTCAAAACATCTTTGTTTGGACTATTGTTTGCGGTCTATCTAATTATTCTTAAAACATCATTATTTTTTTCCTGTTTTGCTGTCTAGACAATGAGTACAGCGGACGTTTCTTTTTTTGTTGAGTATATATAGTAAACCACAAATGTAAGTATTTGATAGAAGATCTTACATGAGCACTCATTCATTATTGAATTTATTAAAAGAGTTTAATAAATTCAATAATGATTGAGAACGAATGTTACATTCTATTTATTACATAACTTATAACGTCACATTACGTCAGAAAACTTACATTAACGTGACGTCCATGACGTCATTTACGTTATGTTAATATCGAAAATATTGAATGGTGTTAATACGCTCCCACACCACATGTTATGTGATAAAATATGTTAAACAATAAAGGTTAGAACTTCACAAAGCAAGTACTCAATTAAAGAATAAACCGATAACGCACGACACGACTGAAGACAAACATTACACCTTGCCTTCCCTTGCTGGATTTAGGACGTCATCATAGCGTCATAGGTTCCACAGTATTTCCATAGCAAAGAGAAAAGCATTGTGGCGAACTGTCAAATTGTCAACCACTTAACCAAGACGATTTAGTCATAACCTCGTTTGATACTTGGCCTAACAAGTTTGATAAAGAGTGTAAGAAATTGATTATGACCAAGGATCTGAAGAAGTTTTAAATCATGTCACTGTAGAAGTGAGTTTCGATAGTCCTTGTCGCAGAAGCGTTCTTAAATTACGTTTCTATTTTAAAAGTAGATCACTTTATCTCTTTAATAATATCTAACAAATTCACTATTCTATGTCGTTTGATTTTGTTAACGATTTAAAAAATCGCGTTGTTACGCTAGTTGTTGTATAAGCAAGCCTGTATGTTGCAAGTCATATTTAATAATGCCTACAAGCACGCATTCGCGCGCGCGCGCACACACACACACACACACACACACGTTCGATTATTGCGTTAAGTAAACATTTCAAATCCCTCTGAATTTCCCATCGATGAATATGCCTACAATAAATGTACACGTAAAAGTACTATGTTATTAAGAAGAATGAATGAATGGTGTTTTACGGCACGTCGACACATAAATAGGTCATACTGTGCGCAAAAACTGACGAAAGATGAAGAAATGAAGGATTAATTAGAAATTAATGTAAATATATCAAGATAAAACTATTAAAAAATAAGGGATGATATGATAGTAATATAAACTATATATGTAAATCAACAAATGCCCGAAAACGGGTATATAAACAAGTAATTATATACAAGAACATATTATAATGATTTATATAGTCTGACTTCCTTAAGGAAATCTAAAACTAGACTAAAATCTATAGTATTAAATAACTCATAGTTTTAACATTGTAGTACCTTTGACGCATAGGATCAAAGTCTACACATTCCAACAATATGTGTTTGACCGTTAACGGTGCAAAGCAGGGTATACATTCTGGTAATGGCTCACCTTGTAATAAATATGAATGAGTATAACGTGTATGCCCTATTCTGCACCGGGCTAGGACAACTTCCTCTCGACGAATGGGTCTACTAGAAGAGCGCCATTCTCCGAGTAACGGTTTAATTGAATGGAGTTTATTGTTAACTGACAAATCCCAAGCGGTTTGCCAAGAGTTACGAATATATGTGTTAATACAACTTTTAAAATCAGTATAAGGTAATTTGGTATTAGATATATGTAAATCTAATGCTGCCTTGGCAGCACTATCAGCTCTATCATTACCACGTATTCCTACATGGCTTGGAAGCCAGCAGAAAATAATAACATTATCAATTATAAGAGAATTGTACTTTTCAAAAAGTTGAAGCACAACTGGGTTGTCATGTTTCATATTACCCAGTGCTTGAAGAGATGATAGGGAATCAGAAAAGATTACAAAATGGTCATCATCAGATTCCTGAATATAATTTAAGGCATTATTAAGAAGAAATGCAAATTAAAAACTTTTAGTAGTACAAAACATATTTTATGAGAAAATCTACTTTGAAAGTTTACACTACATTAAGCTAGCCGATCTTTGAACGACTGGGCCAATATTTATAAAGAAATAATCTCCAAGGCAACCGTCTGGAAGATTTATTTTATATCATACTGGCATTTTCTTTAATTAGTAATGCTTATACTTATGTATGATAAAAGACAGGGATTGCGTCTAACTTGTTCGAAATTCCTATTTCAGAAATATAATTCCTGGAGCTAATTAATATTAATATGTACATAAAAGCTTTGACGGAAATGATTCTTAGTTCAAAACTGTATTTCTATAACGCCTTATTAATCTAAAATGTCTGGAAAAACAAGTTCGCAGGTGTGCATTTCTGTGTTTGGAATTAATTGCTATATTAAAGGTTGTAAGTCAGGCTAGCCCTATCGTCAACACGTTTGTATGTTATGTCTAAACACTTTACTTTAACATGTTTATACTTGTTCTTTAAAAGTACGTATACAAGACAAACATCAAAAGTACGTATACAAGACAAAACATCAAATGTAACGTTCACAGAAAACAGTCAACCAAAACAGAAGCAAGGTATGCGACACAACAAACACGCAAAATAAAATTCAATAGGGGTTCCGATAGGGGCTCCGGGTTAGAACGTTCAGTGACAAAGCAGCCGCTGGGGTTTAAACATGGTTATAGGATGAGTCCAAACGTCACCCTTACGATTTTGTCATCCAAATTCAAAGGGAAAGTGTAAATATAGAATTCTCCGTCAGATCATATCCGCTAAAATACAAGGCAGCATTACTAAACAACGTAAGTATGACACACACGATGATCATGTATATATGAAGAAAAAAGAAATAAAAAATAAAACGTTAAAGGGACACACGCCAATCTTGATCTTTTAAAATCTCCTCCACCCCATCGTCAACTTCTTTTCTAAACTTATGAAGCAGACCATCAACAGTTGTGAAGAAAAATATTGTATGGTTGCATCAACGATGAATTCCATGTTTCTAACTTGGGTAGTTCATAAACATCATTGCGATCATTTTAGTAATACGGGAATGATAAGAAAAACAACAGTGGCTAAACAATTTTATCATCATAAATAGATTCATGTAGAATATAACTCAGGTGTGCATGTATTACACATATCAGTAGTGAAAATGAAAAGATTACCACTTTTAGAAATAAATATGTGAACCGATGACCTATACTGCTGTATAAGACAGGGAAACAGTGTATAACTTATAAATTACTTTCTTTTGAAGAAATTGTTAAAGAACCATCTTATGATAAAACAAATACAGGAAAACTTGGAAAACACTATAATAAGCAATAACTGCCATATCTCAACTCAAATAACACTTGTTTCACTCTCTCTATTCATATTCAGTATACTTCTTAAATACTGAAAAGGGTATCCCTTGGAAGCAACAAACAAAAACAAGAGATAAAAGTAGTCGACTCGGTTTTATTGCGTCTGTTCATGAGAGGTAAAGTGCAACACCTCTCATGCCTGCTTGCACCGGCTTAAACGATATTCTACTTCAAAAGCCACAAAGATTGCGATTGATGATCCTCAAAGGACCAGTAAGTAATAATACTACTGATTTATAGTCAGGCAACTTTTTATGGCCGCCACACAGCAATAAACAAACGCTAGTATAAATATCAGTAACTACTGAAAAGGGACCCCTTGGAAGCAACAAACAAGAGATAAAAGTAGTATACTCGGTTTTATTGAGTCTGTAAGTTGCAGGAAGGAGTAACTCTGTGTAATCAACCAATATGTTATACATTCATGCAAACTTGTGTTGTTAGATAAAAATCATTACTTTTAAATGAAACTATTATAGCTATACTTATGATTTCTTTCATGTCATTCAGCCTAGAATAGATTATTCATTATACATTTCTATAATTAAAATACGTTTAACAAAGGATATACAAGAGAAACGTGACCATATAGGAGACAACGTATTCAGCAGACAGACTATAATTGACAAGAGAAAGTTGAAAGAAAAGGGGTTTTGTTCTGTAAATATATTATCAACTTTGATTCAATGTAACCCATACCTTCGTCATATTGTTTACTCTCACATTGCTTACTCTCACGTATTTGTCATTAGCACTCCTTCGCACTGTCTGACTTTCAATGACAATGACCACTAAGCCGAAGGTTGTAACAAACATATTGACGAATGCCATACATATTTCGATGTGTCTGGACCTACTAATTATATATAACACGAATGTACCTATACTCTGCTTAAAAAAAGTGTTGGTTTTATAACTTAACTTACTGTTCCGAGGCCAGTGGTAAGCCTGTGGCTTCTGGAGGTCCATCTCTTTTTATGCATGATATAAAGAGCAAAACTAATTGATGAACAACTAACTATGGATCATTTGTATTAATTCAGTAACCAATGAATGCAATTATCTAAAGAGCTGATGAGAACTGGTAATAAAACACCTACGTTATGGCATAATAACGATGGATACAGGTATTATGAAATATCCTGGACATATTTTGTTACCCCTTATTGTACAAAGCATCTTGTTAATGATAACTCTTTGTATTTCAATAAAAGTTATAAGGTTAGTTGGTTAAATGGTGCTTTTTTCAGCATATTTAAGGTTATTCATGACGTTCGTTTTTTTGTGGTGGAGGCAAATCATCCACCAAATCTCTCTCTCTCTCTCTCTCTCTCTCTCTCTCTCTCTCTCTCTCCAAATGCCGTAAGAAAACTTTTGTACCACCAGCATGAATACCAGCTCTACCCGACCCGATCTGTGTCCATTTACTCTAAAGGTTGTGAAAATAATGCAGAAATGAAATATCGTAATTGACTGATACAACACCAACGTTCCTAAGCAACTTGTAACAAAACGGCCCCATTAATGCACGTTAAAAGCGATAAGATTTTCTAAAATAACTACAGATAATATGAATGTTCGTAATGTCAACCCCTGCAGAATAAATAAAATAACTAACACGGTGGTAATACAACAACCTTCGTAAACCCTGTATTTAGCTTCCGATGTTTTGTTTTGTTTGTTTGTATGATGATTTACGTCATTTTCATCACATGTACGGTTATATATGATGGTCGATGTGTTTGTGGTGGAGGCAGAACCCCCCCCCCCCCCTTTCCTGGGTAGAACCAGTACTGTACACCTCTCGCCACCTTCCGATGTAGCATCGATATCAACATATGAGAGCGCTATATTTTGTTTGCGCGTATGTGTTTAATATTCTATATTCCTTTTCGTTTTCAATAAAACCAAGTCTACTATTTTTTTCTTTTGTTTCTATGTGTCGCTTCCAAAAAATCCACTTTTCAGTATGTATTGATATTCACACTAGCATTTGTTTAGTGCTGTGTGGCAACTGTATAATGTCGCCCGACTGAAAATCAGTAGAGTTATTACTTGCTAGTTCTTTGGGATCATCAAGTTCAATTGTTGAGCCTTTAAAGTAGAATACCTCTTAAGCCCTTGCTAGAGGACGTGAGAGTTGTTGCGTCTTAAATAATTACCTCTCATGAACAGACTTAACACCAGGTCTGCAGCTTTTCTCTCTTGTGTGTGTTTGTTGTTTCTCATAATTTATTGATTGCCTTTTTGTCTATAGTATCGGTGATTTGTTTAGTTCCATGAAATTCCAGAGTATATGATATGCACATCAGCGTATTTAATATTCCAGTGTTTAGACCATTTTAGAGTAAAACAACTATCAAAACATACAAAAACTATTGACTTCTAGGCCTACTGCAAATACCTCGTGTTGATACTGTTAAAGGAATGTTGTTTGATGAATCTGCAGGAAAAAAAATGAATTTCTTGTCGTACAGTAATTAACGGTTTATTAAAACATTGTTCTGGCTACTGCCTAGTCACTGAAACCTTGCATTGAGGCATTATATGTTTTTTGTTTTTATATTCATATATACATGATCATCTTTATGTTTTACTTGTACATCCTCGTAATGCTTCCTGGTGTGTTAGAAAATAAAACGTATCTATAATTTCAAGTGATGATTTATCTAAAAAAAAAATTGCGTGTTTTGGTTCTGTGAGCGTTACATTTTCCTGTTTGCCTTTATTATGTATCGCATGTACAGAGGATGAACGCAATACTTAGACGTTCTATGGTTGGTATCGTGGAATTTCTTTAAGTGAAATAGTCTTTAGTATACTTTAATTCTGTGTCAAACGTGTAAGGTTTTATATGTAAATCAGCATAGTTCAGCGTAAAACAATCTCCATTAAACTTGTTAAAACGTTTATCAAACGAGGTTATGATCCTTTCATTATGTAACGTACTGCATGTTTAGTGGTTGACCCATTTACAGTTCGCCACTATGCTCTCTTCTATGATTGTGCGATGACCGGACAGATTGTGGACCCTATGATGACGTATCCTTATAGGACGGTAGCGTTTGATGTTTTCTTTAATCTTTTCTTGTCGTAGCCTCAACGGTTTGGTCTCTGGCTTCTGCCAATTCACCGAGAACTTACTTTGTGGCTTTCTAGGGTTTGTGTTTTTATATTATATATACATGATCATTTTTGTGTTTTACTTATATGGTCTATTAATGCTGCCTTATTTGTTAGAGAGTATAACCTGATGGGGATATCTTTATTTACACTGTCCCGTTTATTGGGATGACATTAGGGTAAGAGTGAGGTCTGGTGCACCCTAGAACCTGGTTTAAACCCCCAGCGACAGTTTTGCCACTGACCGTTCCAAGGCGCTAATGTCAACCCTTTTGTGTTTATGATGTCCTATCTTGCCTTTTATTCATCTTTAAAGTTGTTCTTTTTTTCTGTATGTGTTTGTGGTCGACTGTCTTCCTTGAATGCTACTTTTCTGTTCGATTTTTGCGGCGGGTAGCAAACTCTCCGCTGCAATGTTAACAGAATGATATACCCAAAATTGAAGGCTGGCCAGATTTCTGAGCTAAAAATAGATTTCTGAGCTGAAAATAGCACAAGTGGCAGCCAAACAGCATTCAAATTATAGGCCTCCGCGTACATAAATAGTGCCTCTGGGTTTGCATGAACTGAATGTAATGAGAAAAACTGACTTAAACTAAGACGAGCTATGTATGTAATAGGAAAACAATAATATTCCAAATGAAAATATATGAATTGTGTCTACAGAATTTGCCTAATAAAATAGTTGCTCATATTGGTGAAAACCGTTCTGGTTACGGCATTGTTTTATTTGATTTTACTTCAGATAGAACGTGAAAACAACATGATTATTGCTTTAGTATGTATAACTGCATATATCAACGACTATTTCGGAAGTATTTTAGTGATTCACGATGTCATTGATTTATTATTAATGATTAGACGAAATGAAGAAACATGTTTAGACACACACAACTGGACTGTTATTGTGTTGGAATATAGCATATATAGAAATCTTGTTATCGTTATTTAAGATCGGATTCGATCAAAATGTTTATGGATTGTAGAGTTCCGGGTCTAGTTGTGAAAGAACGTCAAAACGTGTCTCTACGTCATGACGTCAAGGTGTCAAGGACGTCACAATATTATTAAACCCCGTTTTTTTCACTGATTGCATTTTTATGTTGTTTTACTATAAAATCAATCAGTGTCATTGTCTCAGTGAACAGTGTAGGAACCTCAAACGTGAAAAATGTCACAAATGTAAAAACGGTTACAAATGTAAAAAAAAAAAGTCACATATGTAAAAACATACGACAAATGTAACACGTTTGGTGACATGTGTAAAAAAAATAAAAGTGACAAAAGTGAAAAAAAAAGTTAACAAATGTAAAAAAAAAAAAAAGTTACATATGTAAAAAAAAAAAGTTAACAAATGTAAAAATACATTTTTAAACGTTCATTTTTGTTTAGCTCTGTTGTTCAAAGGTCATGACCATGACGTGGTGCGGCGTCCGTCCGTCCGTCCGTCTTACCGTCCGTCCGCCCGTAAAATTGTGTCCGTGGCGACTTCTCCTCAGACACCGCTTGGCCAATTTTGACGAAGCAACACATGGATAATAATTAAATGACTTGCTCTTTAGATTTGCTAGCATTAGGTCAAAGATGGCCGCCATTACCATATATTATCAAAACCTTAAACAGTCTTCTTCTAAAGAACCAGTGGACAAATTTCGACAATTTTTCTTTTAAAATGATCGCCAACGCCTAGCCTATCAGATCTCTTCAAATAAAGTCCCTCGGATAAAACATGATCGTGCCCCGGGCGTCCAAAATTTGTATATTGAGATTTTACATGTTTTTCAAAGACTTATATGGGGAAAAAACATTAAAAACCCTTCTTCTCTGAAACCACAAGGTACAGAGCTCTAATGCATAACATGTAGCATCAGTTTATATCTTCTACTAAGTTTGTCAAATGGTAACCCTGGTGTCCAGTTTAGCCCCGCGCCAGGGCTCACAGTTTTACATAGGCTTATATAGGGGGTGGGGGTGTAGGGGGGGGGGGGAAACTTCTTCTCTGAAACTACAAGAGCCAGAGGTGTAATATTTTGCATTAACTATAAGCGTATGGTCCTCTAACCAAGCCTGTTCAGATGGTGATCCTGGGGTCACATTTAGCCCCGCCCCAGAGGTCACATGTTTTACATAGACTTAGATTATCAGCTGATAATGAACACGACACAATAATTCAAGATTACGTTTATTAGCAAACTAACTTTAAAGCACGAATGGGATATTGATCAAGTGCTAAATTAATGCACATCTGTTGTTGGACACTGCAAATGTTTCCATGAATGGTAATTGATCCTTATTATCACACTTACAGGGGACATCGCCCATTCAATTTGGATTAAATTATTAAATGAGACTCTACCTATATACATGCTATTTTAATATATTAAAGTGACTGGATGTCATCTGGAAAAAGCATAGGCAAAAATACACATACGACTAAAACCATGTGATTCAGTTTTATTTTCAATGGACATAAGTATGCACTACATTAGGACATATTTCTGTGTTGTTTTTGTCAATTCTTACAAATATATATTTCTTATGTGCCCCTCCCACCCCCACACCCCGCCTTTTCCTCCTTTTTCCATCCGATCTTCAAGTTACCCCACACCCATTCCACCCCAAACCCGATTATTTTTTTTTACATATTTCTGTGTTATTTTTGTTTATCAATTCTACACCTATAGCTATGTTGCGCCCCAGCCCCACCCCATCCCCCACCCATCATCACCACCACCGCAATTGTTCATGAGCGGGCGGGCATCTTGGTAGAACCACCGACGTTCCGCAAGCCAGCTGGATAGCTTCCTTCCATAGAGATTCCTAGGCACCTGAGGATCAAACCTACAGCAAGTGGACTCTAACCAACCACTCTGAAACGGACGCCCCGAATAAATTATAAAAAGGCGCACATAATTAATTTCCAGTTGGCAGCAGTACGTTGTTACTATGTGAACATTTGGAAAGCTGTTGAATGGAATGGCTGGCCGTAGGGTGGTGCTGGGAGTGTATACTCAGTTGTTGAATCCTCTGTAACCAATGCGGCGTCCCTGGTCGTAGATTATTTTAAAGCAGTTGAAGCTGCCCTTTGCTAATTTAAAGGGCTCTATAAAGTTTTAATATTGTAGGGCAAATAGTTCCAAGAATGACATCCGATACATATGTTTTCATGATCAGGTCAGAGTGACCTTGACATTTGATCTACTACCATGAACGCAATAGGGTAGTTGTTGTAAAAAATGGATACTACATGTATTTGTATGTTTCAAGATTGAAGGTATAATAGTATATAAATTACAGCGCAAGAGACGTTTTTGGGTTGATTGGGTTAGTGTGACCTTAACCTTTTTGACCTACTGACCCTAAAATTAATATTTTAACACGGGTATTATTTCTGTAAGTTTCAAGATGGCCTTATATTTACAATTTACAGGTTGGAGAATGTTTCTCAGGATTCGGCAATTGTCAATTCCAAGTGTCCTTGGTGACCTACTGAACCCCAAAACAATAGGCTTCCTCCTCTCACTACAGACAATGCACACTTTTACTACCCTTAAGGCCAAATTGTATACTTTTGAAGTTGTCATGTGGAATGCTTATGTGCATATAAGGTCATGGTGACCTTGACATTTGTCTTTCAATCCCCAAAAGCGAAAGGGTTCATTCCCTTACCAAAGGCAATTTGCCTATAAAGTTACATGAGTTACATGAGGTTTTATACTCCTGGAATTACCACTTGGGATATGTATAACCCTGTGAGGTTATTATGACCTTGACCTTTAACCTAGTGAACTCAAAATCAACAGAGATCCTCCTCTGACCAAGGGCAATGTATCTATAAGTTTTAAGATTAGTGTCGTGTTTTTGAAGTTATCACGTGGAATAAATATAGCCACATGAGGTCATAGCGACCTTCACCTTTAAACTACAGACCCCAAACACAAGAAGTTCCACTTCTCACCAAGGACTATTTTACCTAAGAAGTTTCATGAGTGTTATGGTTTCAGTTATAGCTTGGAATGCATATTTCCATACAAGGTTATGGTGACCTTGCCCTTTGACTGCCAAGACCCCCGTATCAAGTGTTCCTACTCTCACCTAGGGAAATATACATGACGTTTCTTGATGGTGGCTTTTGAAATCATGCTACATAATTCATATTTCCATAAAGGCATGGTGACCTTGTCCTTCAACCATCCAAAACAATGAGGTTCTTTCTTTCTACAAGCGCAATGTACCTGTTTGGGTGTTATAGTTTCAAAATTGTCGCCTGGAATGAGTAATTGTTTATGGATGACCCCATACCATTCGCGTATAAAAAAAGTACAAGAGAGACAACTACCATCAGTGTATTTTCAGACGGTAGAATAACCATTTCTACTGAGACATAGCGAAAGCGTGGGCTCCTCATTGAAAAGTTAAATTGATTCTAAAATAGATAATATTTTTTTCAACAGTTTTATCAATTGAATGTACATGTCATCATAACTTCTACCAGGAACCTACTTTTCTTAACTCCCAGTTTCTTTCTGCAAATCTGAAATAGTTTGACTATTTGGGAGGAAATGAAAACCAAAAGTAGAGTTTTACCATATAAAAAGATTTATTCCAAAACGTTTTTTTTTTCATAAGAATTCTATCGAATTTCATGTCATTACTACACAGTCTTGATCAACCTGAAAAACACGACCATTCTGACAACTACTAGATGGGTGCCTTTTGGTGCACGTGTCGCCTGTTCTAGAAAGTATTTAAAAATCATTCATCTCAGGATCATCCATGTGAAGTTTGGTCAAGACAACTGACAACACGAAGAGTGATTCCAATAGATCACTTTCCAATAGATCACATTGAGCCTTCAGCTCAGGTGATCTAAAAAGAACATGGGATGAGGATCACTGTTTTGATGACCTTGACTGCGATCTTTACTTATTTCTTGTAGCTATGTGGCTTGAGTCATCATATGTAAGTTTTATGAATAAGTGAAATTATGCAATAATACCTGATTATATAATTTGACTCTAGGTGAACATAGTGCCTGTACTTAGCAAAAACTGAACGATGCCTTCGTATTTGTTGCCATAGTAAAATTAACACATACTCATATGTCTCTACTTTTTTTTTGAAAAGGCAAGACAAAAAATGCAACACTAAAACATCAATAAAAAGCAAAGCAAATGTTCCACAGAATAATGCATTTCATTATTAAAGGGACTGTTGGTGATTTTCAAGTTTAGTACGAACGCTTTAAAGACGCATTTCCCAACGCTACTTGGTCAGTGAAAAAGCATGGGAAGCTTGAATATTTACAGCCAGCACGCTTCATGGCTGATCAACTCAGGTATATACATTGAGGCCACTCTTAAGTTTGTTTTTTTATAGCATTGCTATATTTAGGGTAAGAATAGCTGAGGTGATCTAAAAATAGGCTCGAAATATGTCTTTAAGTCTTATCCTTGAATACAAGTACAATAAGAGGTCAATGACCTTGAAGCTCTACTGATAGGTAGTTGTAGCTAGATCAGCATTCCTGTGAAGTTTCATAAAAAAGCTGTCAAGTAGGTTCAGAGGTGTTTACTATATAACTCTATGTAAACAAAGATGACCACTGGCAGCAATGTTAAATGTCAACCATGTCATGCAGATCATTTTATAAAAAAGTCCCATATCAATATCACTTACAGTTTTCAAGAAGTAGTCGCTACAAACGTTTTTTAAAACATCTATTTTTAGCCGTGACGGCCATCTTGAATGTCCGACCGACCTGATATTTTGCTAGGATCAACTAGACATCAAGAGCAACATTTCTGTGAAGTTTAATGAACATCCGTTAAGTAGTTTCAGAGGAGTATAGTCGCTACAAATGTTTACTATACAAAATCTATGTAAACAAAGATGGCCACTGGCAGCCATGTGTAACGTCGAACAACATCATGTCATGAGGATCATTTTAGAAAAATCTCATATCAATATCAGTTACAGTTTTCAAGAAGTAGTCGCTATAAACTTGTTTTTTAAAGCTATTATTAGCTTTGGCGGCTATCTTGGATTTCACATCAACGTGATATTTTGCTAAATTCAACTAGACGTTATGGACAATATTCCTGTAAAGTTTCATGAAAATACATCTAGTAGTTTTGGAGGAGTAGTCGCTACAAAAATAGTTTAGGGACGGACGGACGACGCACCACGTCATGGTCATGACCTTTGATGAACTAAGCTAAAAAAAATGAACATTTAATAATGCATTTTTACATTTGTGTTCTTTTTTTTTTTTACATATGTAACTTTTTTTTTTTTTACATTTGTTAACTTTTTTTTTCTCACTTTTGTCACTTTTTTTTTTTTTACATATGTCACCAAACGTGTTACATTTATCGTATGTTTTTACATATGTGACTTTTTTTTTTACATTTGTAACCGTTTTTACATTTGTGACATGTTTTACGTTTGAGGTTCCTACAGAACAGTGACATATTTTATGTCGTGACGTCATCCAAATGGCCTCCAGTGACACATTTCAAGAAATCTTATAATCACTATATCTCCTTCATTTATGATCGGGTTATGATACATCTTCCACAGATTGTAGACATCAAAATCTAGTTTTGCAAGAATGTCAAATGTTGTCATTTCGTCATCAAAGATGGTCGCCAGTGACGTCATAATGGGAATCTTGTTATGGCTAAATCCTCTTTATGATCGTATTTGAACCAAACTTTTACAGGTTGTAGAGTTCATGGTCGGGTTGTGCAAGTACGCCATACGGTATCCCGACGTCATAACACCATGACGTCAGTGACGTCACATAATAAAGCCCGTTTGATCAGGTTCTGACCTACCTTTGTAAAGCTCAGTACTTGTATAAGTAGTTTGCTATTAAAAAACATGATCAGTCTCAAACATCTATAAATCTATTTGACTTATAATAACCAAATTTTGCATAGCTTCAAAAACTTTGACAGGAAAAAAACAGAACTTTTCACCTATATACTAAAAAAACCTTCTTGGTACTAAATACAATTTAAGGTCATTCTTGGTACTAAATATTATTTAAGTCATTTACACAAACCCCGCCGCATTCAGCACTTGCAGTGCTTTGGTTATATCTACTTTTCCAAACGATGTCATTCTGGTATTTTTGATGGAAAATATTCCAACAGAAAAAAAAAGGAACAGAAGGTATATAAAAAACATATACTCAGTCAATCCATTTTCTGTTAGAAATGGCAACCTCTGCTATGCTATTTTAACATTTCGTGACGTGCTATACATTTGACATGTATATGTTCCGTTTATTTTGGTAAGATATAAGAATTATTTTAAAAGAAACGAAAACAAAAAACATGCAAATGTGCGTGTTATTTAAAAAAGACAACATACGGAACTTAACTTGCACTGCGATTGAATTTCTACGAAGCCTTTCAGTTGATCTTTTATATCAAGAGCAAAACACTGAATCATGTATTCGATATTAACATAAAAATGTAATAGACCAGCGTGGCATAACTGTATGAACATCAATAACAACGCGTGATATAAAAAATATCAGAGATAAATTATTTAATGGCTAGCCAAGTACGTAATTGGTATTTTTGAATCCTTCGTGACATCATTTTCATCTTGAAAAGATGGAATTTACATTTGGCTTTCTATTTTTAGGAATAGATTTGCGTCTCTTTTTATTGCAGTGGATAATTTAAAATAATAACGATGAGGTAGTACAGAGAATAATATTACTTTTATAAAAACCTTTTATGTGTGTAAAATACGTTTTGATTGCTGTTTAAGAAATATGTTTTCAACAAAACGAGTAGGGACAGTTAACAAGCTGCATTTTAAAGATAATAAAATGGTCAGCAAGATAAAAGAGATTTTATAAAACTGATCAAAACAACGTCAAGTAATTATCCTTTATGCATAACATCAAGTGTTTGCCTTCGTTCAATGATCTCTGTTTATAATGGATGCAAAATTCAAACTCAAAAGCTGTCAGCTAAAAAATGAACAACCGTTATATTGAAAATTGTATTTAAAAATAATGTTTTGAGAGACATCAAAAACATGAGTCGCGGTAGGGGTTCCGCCTTGAAATAGTTTGTCACCAAAGCGGACATGGTCTGGAATAATTCACCAACCATTCTTCAAACCATTGTTAGACGTGAGCTCAGAGTACTGAAAATTCGTTAACAAATATTTCTATGACCTTTAAAGATAAACAATCGTAAGAAAGTGCTATTTATTCGTGTGCATCATATTTATATATAGCAGCTTGTTATGAACGTTTATTCTGTAAACTGATAGAAATACTTGTGATTGAAATGTGCATACTTGAGAGTAAGCCTAAGAATATTCCCAAGAATGGTTGGAATTCAAGACCTGGTTTTCGCCCAAATCTCACTCTTACCCTATTATCACCCCGTGTCAGTGTAGATAAAGGAATCCCCGCTAAGCTGTCAGCGATTTAGAATCGGTTCGGTTTGAAGACGAATTGTGTTTAAATATAGTCTCTTGAAGTAGTAATCTATCAATGAATCATGCACATGTTTTTACTAATACATTTTACATCTAAAATTGAAATAGTCAAATTCACGTAATATCGTTATTAATTATTATGAAAAGATGCCACCTTACCTCAACATCACTGATGGTCACGAGGAGGACATTTTGTTACATGAACAATATTCACGTATAACACAATTTTGTTACATGAACAATATTCACGTATAACACAATTTTGTTCCATGAACAATATTCACGTATAACACATATAACACCTATGTCGGCTTAGGATAACGATTCGCCTTAGGTACATTTCGGTTATCACCAGTCGAAAGTATATACGCTGCAGCCTGTGAACCATCTCTTTATCATAGACGAGAGAAAATTAGCCCTTCAGTATGCCATTCAATTACAATCGAACCAACCAAAGGCCATTCAACCTTTCAGTTTTCGTATCAAACTGAAGTTAAGAGATCTTGAAATAGACCTGAATTTGATTGCAAAGTACAAAGTACCATAAATTCCACCGTGAAACACCAACAATCTGTTTAAAACAATATTGAAAAAAGAATGCCACGACCGTTTTTTTTCTTACCAGACACATTCTTCCCGAGTTTTACCATCAGTTGTTCCTACCAAACATTTTGAATCAAGGTGGTCGACCTCGCTTCTCTCTGTTCAAATACCTTGATTTGCCTCACATACTGATTACAATTCAACGTTGGAGCACGACGTGCTAGAAGTACACATCAGCACAGAAATACAGATGTTCACATGTAAGGGATGCGTGTGCGTTAGCGTGTGCATTACAACAGAGATAAACGTCTCACTGCTACCAGATTGCGTTATCAAAGTGAAAAACTCAAAGAAACTGTTCATTGCTACCTTACCATTACATGTGCAATTATGAAAACCATAAACTCATCGACTAGTGTATAACACGGCGGTATTTACGAGAATACCGCATTATAAATAGGTATTATTCCATAAAAAGGTATTATTCCATTAAAATACAGATTTGCACTTATTCCATTCCAATACTTGCGGTTTCATTCAGTTTCAGTAAAAAAATCCCGGACGTGAAGATCCCGGAAATATTGCCGCATTCTACACTTTAGTAGACTGCTCTACGAAAACGTCATTTGAGGCAATAAAACGGCGAGGTTTGAACATTGAAAAATATGTATTTATACCATTCAATTTTTTTAGACGGGTTCCCTAGGAATTGAAGTTGTAATGCATGCTTATTGTCGGCAACATGATTCACAGTCTGTTAACCATAGACATATTCTAAAGTCGTATAAGAGTCAGCTGCCTTCGGCAGCTGAATAACTATAGTTTGGGACGCTTGTTTCAGCCAATGTTTTTTTGGTCTTTTCAGGTGAAATACATCTCGTTCCAAAATCAGCTCTATCAGTGAATCAGACATTTTTGTGGTAAATAAAAATACCTTACTTTTCAAAATCGGTTGAGAAATAAAAATTGCATGCCCGAAAGCTGTTTTGATGGGGCAACTCTCCTGCATGAACAATTTGAAAAATGTTTTTTTTTTTATAGAAGTTGTATTCGAAAATGGTTTCAAATTGTTGGATATTCGTAAATTAAGACAACCTGAAAGTTTATAGCAAAATATGAAGGCTAACTAAAGTTATATGATATTTCTTAATTTTCTGCAGTCCCATCAACAAGGAATTTGCATGGGAAAAGCCCCATCAAAAATCATTTGAGCTGTAAAATATTTATTTCTCAACCGATTTTCAAAACTAAGATATTTTTATTTACCACTAAAAGTACCAGTTCTACGCTATAAAATTGACATCAACGTATTATTTAAATTGCTCAAGCTACTGCAGAAAAACCTTTGGCTGAAACAAGTGCCCCAAACAATAAGTTGAACTACAACTTGCATAGAAATACAATTATCTTAGTGATACTGTTATTATTTTCTGCTGGCTTCCAAGCTATGTAGGAATATGATGTAATGATAAAGCTGATAGTGCTGCTAAGGTAGCATAGGATTTGCAAATGTCTACTTCTAAATAACCTTACAATGATTTTAAATGTCGTATTAGCAAATATATTCTTTTGTCAAACCTTTTGCATGTTTCCTTAAATTCAATTAAACCGTTACTCGGAAGGTGGCGTCCTTATAGCAGTTCTAGCCATTCGTCGAGAAGATTTTTTTTTATCAGGTACACGTTGTACACATTCATATTCATTACAAGGTGAGCAATTACCAGGCGGTATTCCCTGTTTGAGCGCCAATATTTTATTAGACTGTGTAGACTTTGATCGTATGCAACAAAAACACTATCATGTTAACACTGTAAAGGATTTGTTTGATCTAATTGATGTCAGTTTATTTTAGACTTCTTGAAAGAAATAAGACTTTATTATGCGTTATAATGCAGTGTTATTTCCATCTATTTGTTTACACACCCACTGACGGGCATTTGTTAATAGTTTTACCAGGTCATCCCTTATTTGTAAATAGATTTTTTAGCGTACTTTTAATCTCATTTGTTATTTGCATCAGTTTTCGTACACAATATGACATATTTGTGTCGATGCGCCGTACACCATCAGTCATTCGTTATGCTTAAATGCTTACTATTTCACATATAGCGCAGTTATTTTAAATTAAGTAATAATTGTCTTTTATAATCAAAAGTATTTAAGAACTTTTCTGCCTCAAGGACTATTACAAACTGACTTCTATGGTGACGTGATTTACCAACTTCATCATGATCACTTTCATACAATCTTTATTAAACTTTTTAAAACGTTTATTAAAAGAGGTTATGACCCTACCAATTTGTAACGCACTGCACATTTGTTGGTTGACCCATTTACAGTTGGCCACTTGATTGTGCGATAACAAGATAGATAGTGGACCCTATGATGACATCTACTTAAAGATAACGGAAACGTTTTATGTATGTCCCCAAACGTATATTTTTCGTGCACTTAATGGTTTTATTCTCTTGTTGCTCTGGCTTTTGCCAATTCATTGAGTACCTGCTTTGTGGTTTTCTAGGCTTTTGTTTCGTTATATTATACACTTTTCTTATTTACTCACGGTTGTGTCTTCACCAATTTTCTTAGTCTAAATATAGTTTAGAATAGTATTTCGTTTTGACTAATACTTCGTAAGAAAATAATTGTTTAAATTGTTACATCTTTACAGAGTTACCCTCCTTTTATATGAAAAAATGAAATGTTTGATAAAACACATCAAATGAAACAAAGTCCGCCTAACACATGCTTAAGGATATCAACTTCTTACTATTGGTTGGAAATTATATAAAAAAAAACATAAACGTTTGACCCATTCATTGCAGATGTTCCGTCTCTAATTGAAAATGGATAATCATAAATTACCTCCCTTTTAATTGAATATCGTTTGAAATTCAAGTAAGAATAATTCAGCGTTAACATTAAATATTTCGAAAAGTTTCTTTTGCAAAAGCATTTGCAGTGGTATCATTTGCAGTGGTATTGCTAGTAAACCTGATGTCAAAATAATGTTATTTTGCAATTTGTTGTTTTTTACCTGCGATGTAGAGATTTTTATATTTAGGAGTGTAATATGGACCATTGACAATATTTAACACATCAAATCTGTTTGACAAACGTATAAACCAGTGTTACAATATGGATGCGATGTTTGGGGATTTTTAAATTCAAATGATATAGAATGTGTGCATCTAAACTTTTGTAAAAATATAATGGGAGTGAAAATATCACCTAAGATGTCTTTGTTTAGGGTGAGTTAGGTAGAACACCCTTTCGAGAGTATAGATTGATAGCCATCATTAAATATTGGTTTAAAATATTGGCATGTGGAAATGATAAATACACTAAAGTAATATATAATATTATGTTAAATGACATACAAAATAACCCAAATAAATAAAACTTGGCATCTTCGGTACAGATAGTACTTGAGCAATTGGGTTTTATATGACGTTTGGATTTTTCAAGGTGTAGGACATGCAAATGCCTTTGTAACAGTGTTTAAACAACGATTAACCGATACCTTTATTCAAAACTGGAATGCACGTATACATGAATCGACCAGGGTCCGCATTCATAAAGCAACTTATGTGGAAAATACGATTTAAGTCAACATTTAAGATTTTTACATATTTTTAAATATCCTTATTAACCTCTCAGAGACACTACACACCATCTATTTCAGATAAATATTTAGCTGTAGGATTTATTTATCTATAACCTTATTAGCAATACTAAAAAATTGATACAATTGGACTTAAGTTAGGATATTGCAAAGAAGATTTATGAATACGAACCCAGGGCTAAAACATATTCGTTTGGAGCGCTGTGGTCTAGTGGTAGAGCGTTGGATCTATGCTCCAAAAGTCGTGTGTTCGATTCCCGTCATTGCCATATGCGTTGTGTCCCTGAGCAAGACACTTTATCTGCATTGCTTAGTACTGGTTCTACCCAAGAATACATCGAGAGTGATTCAAATAAGTTCAAAGATATTTCGTTACAATGTATTTTAAACTAAGTTTAAATTAAACATATAACTTAGATATTGTTAAAATAAGAACATTCCGTGTGGTCTTGTCACAACTGAGAATATCATCAGATAGGTTACATATATATATATAGTCAGGGCCCTCGCATAAGCCACATAAAACACCAGTAAATGAAAGGACATGTTCCATATGTAACACACTGGAAGACGAATTTCATTTAATTTAGAATATACACTGTATGCTAATTTATGGAAAACATATCTAAATCGCTATTTCTGTCTTAGGCCAAATATTCAAAAATGCATTCAGTTAAAAACATCTTCATGCGTATGTGATGGGTTTAGACTGAGAAATTATATTATCAATTAGTATAGCTTTTGTTAACCATTGTGTGCTACTAACAGTCATAAGTATTAACATTTGTTTCTGTTTTAAAAAAAATATTTGTGCAATCAAACCAGTTTTAACGGTCACGTATAATGGGCAGACACATGTCTTAAGCAGACGTATATTTACTAGCTCTGTTCAATTTAATTTAAGTTAAATAAATTATTATCGTAAATTTATTTGAAAGTACATATATTTAGTGGTCATATGCTTTAAGAGGCATGTTTTGAAGCTTCGCATGAGTGGCAATTTTAGACATGTATGATTGTAATAAAAACAAATAATAAGTATAATAATAAGATCTATCATTATATCGAAGTACACTTTTTTACTCTCCCAAGAGAAATACTCTTGGACTGATAAAGTAGATATAAAAATCGAACAGGAAAAGTAGCATTCAATGGGATTATAGTCAACCACAAACACACACAGAAAAAATAACAGTTTTAAAGATGAATAAAAAGAAAAATAAGACATCAGAAATACAAAGGGGTTGACAATAGGGCTACCGCCTTGGAACGGTCAGTGGCAAAAAAGCCCGATGGGGGTCTAATCTAGAATCTAGGGGGCCCCAAACATCACTTCCATTATAAACGGGACAGTATAAATAAAGATATTCCCGCCAGGTTATAATAACAAGGCAGCATTGATAGGCAATATAAGTAAAACACATAAATGATCATGTATATAAAATATAAAAAAGAAACAGCCTAGAAAGCCACAAAGTAAGTACTCATTGACTTGGCAAAAGCCAGAGCAATTAGAGAATTAACCGTTAAAGGTACGACAAGACAATATTAAAGACAAACAACAAACGCTATCGTCCGCTATGAGCGGTAGCTAGCATATTTCACTACCGCTCATGAACAGTCTCAATCAAACCGAGACTGCAATATTTCGTATGTGTCGTGCTCGGCCGTTTCCAAAGGTCCATTATCATACTCTTTTGTTTAAGTAGACGTCATCATAGGGTCCACAATCTGTCTGGTCATCGAACAATTAAAGAGGAAAGCATAGTAGCGAACTGTAAATGGGTCCTCCACTAAACATGCAGTGCGTTGCAAAATGATAGAGTCATAACCTCTTTTGATAAACTTTTTAACAAGTTTATAAATAAAGATTTATGAAACTGATTATGACTAAGGATCTTAGGAAGTTACTTAAATTACTTTTATATTTTAAAAGTACATATGAGTTACGATAATAAAATGTCGCAAAGGTTTTCGAAGTTTATGGTAACGGTAGCCCTGCTGGAGTAGTTTTCTAGTTATACAAATATTACGATATTAAATACTAAAATATGGATCTCTTGGAACCAACAAACAAGAAAAAAAGGAAATACTCGGTTTTATTGAGTCTGTTCATGAGAGGTAATGTAAAGTGCAACACCTGTTACAAGTAAAATGTAACAAGAAAGGAAGCAAAACCAGCACACAAAATTATATTTAACACATTTATTTACATAACATATTCACTAATAGAATACACAATTCCAGTTTTTCATTAATATCCAATTTTTTAATTAAGTCCAAATAAAATTATCCAATGTTCCTTTAATTCATATTAGTAAGTGTCTCTTTAATCCAAAACAATAAATGTCTATTTAATCCAATCTAGCGAGAAACGAATAAGTTGAGAAACATAAATCCCATAAGAAGTAGCTCGGGGAACTAATTACTTTCGCCATTTCCAATAGAGAGATGCAAATCAAGAAAAGAGGCGATAGTATCAGAAATGTTAGCTTTGATGAGTTGAATTTCTTTATGATAGATAGTATTAACCATAGTAGAAAAGAAAGGATTGTCAATGTTCAATATTTCATCCAAATACCGAGAAACACTTGTTAGCATGTGTTCTCTCTAATGACGGAAAAATGTATTTGATTACAAAAAAAATAAATATGTGCAACATAGACTTTATCATGTTTATTGCCGTGTATATATGTATTTTATTGCACCTGTGTACTCATGGACCTAAATGTATTAAATATTTTGAATAAATTAAATACATACAAAATATTCATCAAATAATGATTTCTTTTTATTTCAGACTGTCGTTTAAAACCAAGCATCCATGGACACGATCGACTGCTTACCGAAATTAACAATTCTTATTCTAAGCCGGTTCTTATTGTTTTTATTGTTTGAAGGACCCACGTTCACCATGTCTTTCACCTCCTCGTCCTTTTTAGTTTCGATGCGTGTTTTTGGTTGACTGTGTGTCTTGATATGAATGCTAACTTTTCCTGTTCGACTTTTCCATCTACTTTTGGTATAACTTAACGCAAATGACGTTACGTCAAGGCACGTTTATTAATAGTATGTGACGATATGTAAAACTAACACATGATCATCTATCATTAAATCTCCTAGCTCTAGCTTTCTGGTCATAATGCCTTTTGTATTTAGTGTTTGCTTTTACTAATTGATTCTTACAAGTCTCCTCTAATTTTTCCTTAAGATCTAAGACATACTGCCATGTAATTGTTTTTTGCCACTGACCGTTCCAAGGCGGATTGTGATGTCTTATTTGGCATTTGTTTCCTCTTTAAATATGTTCTTTGTTTCTGTGTGTGTTTGTGGTTGACTGTCGTCCTTGAATGCTGCTTTTCCTGTTCGATTTTTATATCTACATTAACATCAACACTATCTACTTATTCTGCCCACATTTCTCTAAGTATCCTCATGAGACCTCGTACTGCTCTACCGTATGCTCTACTATAATTCAAACGGAGATAATCCTAAATTCTCGAGTGGTACTTCTCTAAACGCAAATAACAAAGCATTGAAACTGGCTTTAACCCGTTTAAAAGGTGTATTTATCATTGGTATCTGACCTAACTGTACTTTGGTCACTCAAACCTTTTGTACTCTTTGGAATATATCACAGAACCTACAATGCCTAGTCACATCTCCACTAACTCCTGGCCAATAACACTCTGCCAATAATATATCGGACGTTTTCTTTACTCCTAAAGACCGGCATCCCATAATCGCCTCATGAGCTACCTTAAGCACTAATTTTATATACTTGTTACCTGGTTAGGTAACACTAATTGGTGAAAATGTTTTCCACAACTGTCTTCAAATTATCTGTACAATAAACTCTTCCTACGTACAAACTTAGAACTACCGGACCCCTTACACTTTGTAACTAAGCCCTCCTCAGCCCCAATTGAACTACTTGCACCTCTATTGTTACTACTCTGTACCTTCTGCCTATTACTATGATCGTCTCCTTGCCTATCTCTAAACATGCTGTATTTCCCTAGCCTGTTCGTCCTTAACAAACGTCCTAAACTCATCTCCGTCATAACCTAACGTCTTACCCATCTCCGTAAGTTCCCTGATTGACTTCATGGTTATGGACATTGTGCGTTGTTATAACAATACAAAATTATAATGTGTCTACTACCAATGGTAAGTCAATGTGTCCTCAGTTAATACCGGGGATCATTCACTAATGTGTCTTCTACCAATGGTAAGTCAATGTGTCCTCAGTTAATACCGGGGATCATTCACTAATGTGTCTACTACAAATGGTAAGTCAATGTGTCCTCAGTTAATACCGGGAAGCATCATTCACTAATGCGTCTACTACCAATGGTAAGTCAATGTGTCCTCAGTTAATACCGGGGATCATTCACTAATGTGTCTACTACCAATGGTAAGTCAATGTGTCCTCAGTTAATACCGGGGATCATTCACTAATGTGTCTACTACCAATGGTAAGTCAATGTGTCCTCAGTTAATACCGGGAAGCATCATTCACTAATGTGTCTACTACCAATGGTAAGTCAATGTGTCCTCAGTTAATACCGGAGATCATTCACTAATGTGTCTACTACAAATGGTAAGTCAATGTGTCCTCAGTTAATACCGGGAAGCATCATTCACTAATGTGTCTACTACCAATAGTAAGTCAATGTGTCGTCTTAATACCGGGGATCATTCACTAATGTGTCTACACCAATGGTAAGTCAAGGTGTCCTCAGTTAATACCGGGGATCATCATTCACTAATGTGCCTACAACCAATAGTAAGTCACTGTGGTGTCCTCAGTTAATACCCGGGATCATCATTCACTAATGTGTCTACTACCAATGGTAAGTCAATGTATTCTTAGTTATTACCGGGGATCATCATTCACTAATGTGTCTACTACCAATGGTAAGTCAATGTGTCCTCAGTAAATACCGGGGATCACCATTCAAAAATGTGTCTACTACCAATGGTAAGTCAATGTGTCCTCGGTTAATACCGGAGATCATCATTCACTAATGTGGCAACTACCAATGGTAAGTCAATGTGTCCTCAGTTAATACTACCAATGGTTAATCAATGTGTCCTCAGTTAATACTACCAATGGTAAGTCAATGTGTCCTCGGTTAATACCGGGGATCATCATTCACTAATGTGGCTACTACCAATGGTAAGTCAATGTGTCCTCGGTTAATACTACCAATGGTAAGTCAATGTGTCCTCAGTTAATACTACCAATGGTAAGTCAATGTGTCCTCAGTTAATACTACCAATGGTAAGTCAATATGTCCTCAGTTAATATTACCAATGGTAAGTCAATGTGTCCTCAGTTAATACCGGGTATCATAATCAGACATCATCACCATAACACGTTCACGTGAACTCAAACCTTAATTAACATTTCCCAGCGCTGCTTGGTCATTGAAAAAGCATGGGGAGCTTGAATATTTACAGCCAGCACGCTTCATTGCTGATCCACTCAGGTATATAAATTGAGACCCGCTCTTAGTTTTTTTATTTGTATAGCATTGCTATATTGAGGGTAAGAATAGCTTAACAACACTTTGTAATTTACTTTAATGAAGCAATATATGTTCATAATTTAGTTTTCGAATACAAAACTTATCTGGTATTTCTTAATCAGAGCACAGCACAATAAATATACAATATTCTTTAATTTTAATGTGTTATTATGTATTATGTGTACTGGTCACAAATGCTTTATTGGGTGTAATATCACACTTGTATGGATAACAGTGATTTAAAGTTACCTATAGAAATTCTCTATCTTCACCCCACCCCATCCCCAATACAATAGGCTCGAAATATGTCCTTAAGCATATACAGAAATGTGTACCCCGCCCCCACCCCCCACCCCACACCCACTCCCCAATACAATAGGCTCAAAATATGTCCTTAAGCATACACAGAAATGTCTATACATATTTATCTCTCAAATCAATGTAATACTTCCTGAGTGCCACAAGATGAGTTGTACTGTACACCTTGCTCGTCAGTCTCACTGGATAATATTTACCCACAACACTATTATTGTAACCAAGGGAGGTAAAGAAAAAATGGAGAACAAGTACCTCAGACCCAAACGTATATAGGCAACTGCTACCCAGGTCAAGGGAAGGACGTACACAGTACACTGTATGAACTCACCCCACTGTAGTATTGTCTTGACTTTACTTGACCTTGATCTCTCAGACTACAGTTTGCTCTCAAACTCGTGTTCAACACTCGTTTGTTTTGTTCAGCTTGGCGGTATATACACAATTCTAAAATATTAAATATAGATATTTAGCATTTAATGATAAAGATAACTGATCGATTCTTTCCCTAATAAACCCACTTCTGACACCAGTTGTCACAGGATGGCCATGCGTGGTTGGGACTAACCCAGGAAAAATCCATGTCAGTGACTTCATTTACATAAGTTTAATATATTGCTTTAAAGATATGTTTAAATATTTTTATTATTATCAAAGAAAAACAAGCGGATACACAGATAAAACAGGAAAAATAACCTATACCTTTACATGCATTAATGCGCGTACGAACTTTATTTACATCCCTCAGCCGTTTTGCCTTACAACTTCAGTAAAGCGTTACAATATTCGTGCATCCCGTGAAATTGTGTAAACGATGAACATATTTCGAAAGAACAATAGGTAAATAAACAAGTGGGCCATAATGGCCCTGAATCGCTCACCTGAGTTCAGTGCAGGTATTGTGCTAAGGCTAGCTAGGAATTGTAACCCAAGAGGAACTCAACTAGGGCCTTATTGTTGGATGGAGGGGATATATCGCTAGACAATTTGTTTATTGAAGACACTTACCAAGCAATTACTGGTCAATATCAGGTCAAAATTGTGGCCTCTGGAGTGCCCTCAAGCAAATTCCAATATTGACCTAGTGACATAGTTTTTTGATCCCATGTGACCCATTTTGAAACTTGATCAAGATATAATTCAGATAAACAATCTGAGAAAGTTTCATCAAGATCTGGTCAAAAATATGGCGTCTAGAGTGTACACACGATTTTTCAAGTATTTGACCTAGTGACCTAGTTTTTGACCCCATGGGACCCATTTTCGAACTTGACCAAAATATAATTAAGACAACATTTCGACAAAGTTTCATCAAGATCGGGTCAGAAATATGGCCTCTAGATTTGACTCAAGGTTTTTCAAGTATTTGACCTAGTGACCTAGTTTTTTACCCTGTGTGACCCATTTTCGAACTTTAGCAAGCTATAATTAAGACAAATATTCTGACAAAACTGCATCAAGATCGGGTCAAAAATATGGCCTCTAGAGTGTACACACGGTTTTTCCAAAGTTTGACCTAGTGACCTAGTTTTTAAACCATGTGACCCATTTTTGAACTTGACCAAGATATAATTAAGACAAACATTTTGACAAAGTTTCATCAAGATTGGGTCAGAAATACGGCTTCTAGAGTGTACACAAGGTTTTTCAAGTATTTGACCTAGTGACCTAGTTTTTAAACCCATGTGACCCATTTTCAAACTTGACCAAGATATAATTAAGACAAACATTCTGACAAAGTTGCATCATGTTCGGGTCAAAAAGATGGCCTCTAGAGTGTACACAAGGTTTTTCCAATATTTGACCTAGTGACCTAGTTTTTAACTTCATGTTACCCATTTCCGAACTTGATTAAGATATAATTAAGACAAACAATTTGACAAAGTTTCATCAAGATTAGATAACAAATATGACCTCTAGAGTGTACACAAGTTTTTTCAAGTATTTGACCTAGTGACCTAGTTTTTGATCCCACATGACCCATTTTTAAACTTGATTGAGATTTCATTGAGACAAACATTCTGACAAAGTTTCATGATGATTGCATCAGAAATGTGGCCTCTAGAGTGTACACAAGCAAAAGTTGATTAACGCACGGACGCACGGACGCACGCACGGACGGACGACGGACACCTCGGTATCACAAAAGCCCACCATGAGCACGAAGTGAGCTAAAAACGTGTCAGAAACAAAGTGTCAATCAGTATGACAACAGAACTGTACAGACAAAATATCATTTTGTGACACCCTAACTATCAAATATATTGATATCGTACTCAATGATTCCTATCCTCCGTGGTGCCACTGAATTCCGTCGGTGTGTTCTTGGGCAAGACACTTTCCCTAAGCCCCGTCCGTCGGATTGGTACGTAAACCGGGCGGTCCCGTGTATCGGTCTATCCTCCGAGCACGTTAAAGAACCATAGAATCTATTCGATAATAAGAGTAGGGCAGGTTCCCGGATTCCTATGTATCCTTCCCCTCTCTCTGGGGCGGTTCTAAATAACCTATAATGTGTTGATGACCCGTTAAACAACATTCAGTTCAATTCAATGATTCCTCTTACATCCTCGGTTAATAGTCTCCGATACAAGAGACTGCCCGGTTTATGTTCCGATCATACGGATGAGGCTAACAACTTACTTGCTTCTGTACTTGTCGGCATTTGACTACCACAGCGTTTATTTCAATGTTAATAAAATCTATGAATCGGCAGAACTGCTGCTTAGTTTTTTTTCAAACCAAATACGTGCACTTTTCCTATTCTCATAAAAGGTCATATGAACTATAGCGGTCTAAATGGTTATTAGCGCGAACATCAGCCATTACGTGCATTTTCGTAATGGAAATTGAAATTATTTATTAATTCAAATGTTAACGACGGTATCAGCTCGCTGTTCGTGTCGTGACGAGCAATCTTAACATCACCGAGAAAGACATTATTGGGCATTACGTCTATGTTTTAAAGGTCTCGCTTATTGCGTCTTAAATCCTCCTCTCAAAGAAATTTCTGAATCCTTTGATACAGGTTATTAAAGTCTATATTTAGAAAGAATGAGATTTTATATAGATGATCGTGATAAAAGCATATCGTTGAACTTGTTAAAAGGTTTATCAAAAGAGGTTATGACCCTATCATTTTGCAACGCACTGCATGCTTGGTGGTGGACCCATTTACAGTTGCTTTCCTCTTTAATTGTGCGATGACCGGACAGGCTGATGAGGTCTACCTAAAGCCCAGAATAGAAGGACGGTGACGTTTGATGTTTGTCGTGCCCTCGTTGGTTTATTCTCTTGTTGCTCTGGCTTCTGCCAAGTCATTGAGTAAATTCTTTTGTGACTTTCTAGTCTATTGCTTTTTTTGTATTTATATATACACGAACATCTTTGTGATGTGCTTATGTTGCCTATTAATGCTGCCTTGTTGGTTAGAGATTAGTTCATGGCGGGGATTTCTTTATTTACACTGTCCAGTTTTATTGGGTTGGCAGTAGGGTAAGTGTGAGGTTTAGTGCACCCTAGAATCTGGTTCAAACCCCAGCGGCCTTTTTATGCCACTGACCGTTCCAAGGTTGTAGCCCTGTTGTCAACCATTTTGTGTTTGAGATGTCTTATTTTGCTATTTATTCATCTTAAAATTGTTCTTTGTTTCTTTGTGTGTTTGGTGCGTGTTGTGGTGATCGGAGCACAGGGTTCACCCTTGTTATCAGGGCGTAACCAATTTCAAACTGTAAAGTATGAACTGAATGTTGTTTAACGCCGCATCAACACATTAAAATTAATTGGAGCTGCATCCAAATAGTTTTTATTTGATTATTATATACTACCCGTATTGTGGCAAACTGACACTTTATACTATAATATATATACAGCTTACATATTTTTTTCATCCAAACTATATAGACACAATATAAATGGTTTTCACCAGCCATACCAAACCCCGAATTTGGAGTGTCGAATTAATAGTTACCAATACTTCATTTTACGCATATTCAAATCACAATTATTGTAAGAACCCGTGAATATATAAACCTATACTTTTAATTGGCATATATATATAGTATATGAAATGAAACCTGGAAAGAGTTTTGATAAACGGTTTTGTAGTGTAATTTTGCCATTATTTGGCGAGTTAGTTTCTTTAACATATAAATATGCGGTAATATATCTTCACGAAGGACACACAGCTTGGTATATACATCGCTAATCATTATTTTGGGTTTTGCAACACGATTTCGCCATGTTATCAAACTATTTATCCCAATGTTGTAAATATGAAATTGTTTGAAGATACGTGGGGCTTCATTTCGAGAATCGTATCACGATATGTGTACTATAATGTTCAGGCTTCGTGCGAAGCTGACAGTAGGAACACTCTTTGCTAATTAATTCGAATGTTTGCTATAACCTCCAACAATGTATGTGGAATAGCATGTACAGTCTGTCTAGCAGGTTACTATCACTATAAATATGGACAGCTGATTATTTCAAAATAATTATTTATATATCTCAAACATGTACAATATACCTTTATGTTATATGACACGACGTCGACAGAGACGTCAATTTTTCAAAGGGGTTTGCGATCAATAAAACAAATATACTGAAAAAAGTATTCCGATGACCAGCAAATTTTATTTTATATTCCGATAGGAAATTACATTCTCTAAATCATACCAGAAATTCATAAATGTTGAAGTTCCTCTTTGAAAATCTGAGCCATTTCAGTTCTGTATTTAACGTAAAGAGTTTACAAAATGTTGCATCATACGTTTGCTCACATGCTTGAGCCAGATGCGTACTCTGACAATAATGAAACTTTCAAGGAATGCTATTTGCTGTGTTATGTTTTGTTTTAGTCTTTTTTCCGAAAGAAAATGTCTGACTTAGCCATGTACCAATCGATTAACAACAGCATATTTTACATACACTATATAGCGGAAAAGTTGCGTTTCTTTTTCGTTTCAGTATAGTTACAGCCAAGAATGCGATAAGTAGCTATATGTAGTTTAATAGTGATTTGATTTTGTAAGTGTGTTTATATTTTATATTCTACATTTAATAAAATTGTTAGTTTTTACTTCAATGCGTCATGCCAATAAAGTTGAACTTTACAAACCAAGACAACATACTGAAACGCTTGACACGTTCGTTATAATGGTTTGGTAGCTAGCATATTTCACTACCGTTCATGAACAGTCTCAATCAAACAGAGACTGCAATATTTCGTATGTGTCGTGTTCGGCCGTTTCCAAAGGTCCACTCTCATACTCTTTTAAATAATAGAAGACAAGATTTAAAAAAAAAAAAAAACTCATGCTTAAAATTAAATGTACGAACGCTAAATCCAATCTTATACCATGTATAAATGGAATGAACTAGTGCAAGAGGCGATATGCCTTACTAGCTTCCAATACAAGACCTAACGGAGTTATCATTCCTAGATATTATAATATCTAGAAATAAAACCGACAACTGATACTGTCGCTTCTTTTCTTGATTTACATCTCTCTATTGAAAATGGAAGAGAAATTAGTCAAATCTATGACAAGAGAGATGATTTTAATTTTGATGATTGTTAATTATCCCCACGTATACGGGGATGTTCTACGAGTTACTTCTTATGGGGTCAATGTTTCTCAACTAACTCGTTTTTCTAGAGCTTGTAGTCGAGTTGAGGACCTCAATATTCGTAGCCTTTGTATAATTAGGAAGCTATTCCATCAGGGCTACCGTTACCATAAACTTTGAAAAACCTTTGCAAAATTGTATTATCGTAATCCTGATCTACTTTTAAAATATAGAAGAAATATAAGAACTTTTCTGCGACATGGACTATCACAACCTGACTTCTATGTTGATGTGATTTACAATCTTCGTAAAATCCTCGGTCATATTCGCTTTCATACCAGCTTTATTAAACTTGTTAAAAACTTTATCGAAATAGGTTATGACCTTGTATTTTTTTAACGCACTGAATGTTTAGCGTTTGACCGATTTACAGTTAGACACTATGCTTTTCTGTCTGATTGTGTGATGACCGGACAGATTGTGGACCGTATGATCACTTCTACCTCAATCCTCAAGCGTTCGATGTTTGTCCTGAATCTTGTCTTGTAGTACCCTTAATGGCTTGTTCTCTTATTGCTCTGGCTTTTGAGGCTTTCAAGACTTTTGTTTATTATATTAATATATACATGATCATCTATGTATTATATTGCTGCTTGTTTGTTAGAGAATATACTCTGGCGGGGATACTTTTTTTACACTGTCCCGTTTTATTTGGATGACATTAGGGTACGAGTGAATTTGGTGCACCCTACAATCTGGACTAAACCCGCAGTGGCCTTTTTGACCACTTAACCGTTCCAAGGCGGCAGCCTTATGGTCAAAATGTTTATTTTTGTGATGTCACATTTGCATCATTTTAATTTTTTTTTTTTTTTTACGCGTGTTTTTGTTTGGCTGTGGTCCTCAAATGCTTCATTTCCTATGTTGTATCTACTTTGATAAGATGTTCACGGTTATCTGCGACAATTTACATTACGTGTTCCCGCCTTACTTTCATTAAACGATGGGAAAGGTTATACTAGCAGGATTTTATATCGGATATTTCGACAATAAAACACGTTTAAAAAAAATTTACTAAATTAAAATGCGATTATCTGTTTTAATTTACATATTACATGTTTTAATTTTATAATATGAAAACTCGTAAAGCCGAAATTAAGGTTTTATTTCATACCCCATCCAACCCCGTTTTCACTTCTTGTAGAAGGGGTTTGATTGGATATGAAAGTTAATACTCGGACGTAATGACAAGTAATTTATAATAAAGAAATCGACCAGTTTTGTGGAAAAAGATTCTACTCATAGATTGCAAGCAAACTTGTTTTCAACACTAACATGTATGTCTTACTGCGAATATGTTCTATTAACAAAATCAACTAGGTCATGGATCATTTGGGGTTTAACAATGTTGTTGGTGTTGTTGAGTTATTTTATTGTTTTTTGTATTGTTTTTTGTTGTTGTTTTTATTTATGTAGAAACCTAAATTACAAAGCGCTAATCACGATTGGGAAGACCATATTTTTCAGGAGTGGTCTTGATATGTCTTGGCTAAAAATAGAGCAGTCAAGAAACACTGGACGATGGCTGTGATAAATTATTCTGACTCTTCAAGATGTCCCTTGGAATGACAACTATCGCTGTAATAAATGGTGAGAATTGTACGTTAAAACAAATGTACTATTGCGTAACATGCTTTAATGGATTATACTCATTGTCAGGTGTAGGTCAACACATTATGATATTCCATGGATGCCCTGAATAAATTAGACTTGAACCAATCCTTAAGGTGTTGTTTAATATAACACATATCTGTTTTGACTGAAAAAGCGGCTGTTTGTCTGACACTTCACAGAATTAATTTGCTTCCCGACTCCAATGAGACTACAACAACAATGTGGAAATCACATCGAACTCTGGCGAATACGAATTCACGGCTGCTTCTTGGTTACTGTGAAATTATACTTACCATTATTTACGGGGGGGGGGGGGGGTCTGGCGAATACGAATTCACGGCTGGTTTTTGGTTACTGTGAAATTATACTTACCATTATTTACGAGGGGTGGGGTGGGGGGTAGGCCATGATGCCATTGCTGAAGGCGCCTTCATTGCGTTGGTGCATGTGGGGAGGGATAAGCCATGCCATTTCTTTAGGCGCCTTTATTGCTTTGGTGCATGATTATAAAAGTATGCGGAAAAAATAGGCATTCATCAATTAGCCGGAAGTGCCGGGGAGGGGTCTGGCGAATACGAATTCACGGCTGGTTTTTGGTTACTGTGAAATTATACTTACCATTATTTACGAGGGGTGGGGTGGGGGGATAGGCCATGATGCCATTGCTGAAGGCGCCTTCATTGCGTTGGTGCATGTGGGGAGGGATAAGCCATGCCATTTCTTTAGGCGCCTTTATTGCTTTGGTGCATGATTATAAAAGTATGCGGAAAAAATAGGCATTCATCAATTAGCCGGAAGTGCATGTGAAACTACCAATGGCCGAAACCTTGCTCGACCTTTTAAGGTGTACTTAAATCTGGAGTATTGATTTTAGTACCTAAAAGTACAAATGCTCTACTCATTCAAATAAGTCGTTATTAAAATGTAAAGATGGCATATACGCCTATTATAAAATCATCATGAAAAACAGGATAAAAAAAAAACATCTTAAAAATATTCTCATTAAAAACGGAATAAATTCCTCGTAAAATCATCATTATTACATAAAGTATTATTTAGTTTTAAAAAAACAACAGCGTACATACAGGTCTAAATTATAAAACATAATACATGTGAATCTGTGTTAACAAATATTCTATATTCACGCCCTGAACCAAATGGGTCAACGTTGCACATCATATATCAAGTATCACAGTTATGTATGCTTGATTTGTTAGTTTAAATGAGTTTTAAGTTATTTTTAGCACATGTTAGGCCATATATGACGGTCAATGTTTTAAAATTCAGATACATGCCGATCTGGTATTCCGCCGCAGGCATTATTATTCGGTACGGAAATACGCGAGTTCCGTTTGGTGCGGAAGAAACTGCAGACAACATTCAATTATATTTCTCATTAAAACCAACTTGAAATTGTCCCATAGTGATGATGTTTTGCATCAATGTGGCCTGATATGACTCTTAGTTGATGATACAACTGTTATTTGTTCTTGTTTCAGGATAAAACTGTCGTTTGTTCTTGTTTCATGATAAAGCTGTCGTTTGCTCATGTTTCAGGATAACATTGTCGTTTGTTCTTGTTTCACCCTAAAACCCCCGCGGACTTTTTTGTAGCTTTTCAAAGCGGAAATTCTCCTTCATATTGTGATGTCTCGCTCTTTGTTTTCAAACATATATATAATCATTGCTCTTTGTGGCTTTCAAGGCTTTTATTTTTCTTTGTATGTATATAGACATCATCTTTGCTGCCTATTATTGCTGAATAGTTTTTTGAGGATATATCTTGTGGGGATTTCTTTATTTACAGTCTCGTTTTACTGGGATGACAGTAGGGTAAGAGTGAGTTTGGTGCATCCTAGAACCGGGTTAAATTCCCAGTGGTCTTTTTTTGTCACTGACCGGTGAAAAGCGGTACCTCTTTTGTCAACCCTTTTGTGTTTGGGGTGATACATTCTTTGCTTGTATTTTCTTTGTAATTGCTGTTTGTTTTGTATGCGTATTTTTGGCTGAATGTGTTCTGTGAATGCTTCATTTCCTATTAGATTTTTATATCTACTTTAGTTTAAAATACGTGTTTGCTCTTGTTGTTGTTGTTGTTTTTGGTGGGTGGGGTGTTTTTGAGTGCCACAAACCCTGTTCCACTTTTTCATCTTATAGTATAAATAAATAACAAACACAAATGGTATTAAATACCAGGACAACTTTTTAAAATGTTGTGTTTTCGGTGTCTCATATTTTGCTTTATTGTTTGCGTGTAATTGTTAATTGATCTTTATGATTGTCAATTGATCTTTGTGATTGTTAATTGATCTTTGTAATTGTTAATTGATCTTTGTAATTGTTAATGGATCTTTGTGATTGTTAAATGTTTGTTTTTGGTAGAATACCTTCTCAGTATACAAACATTATATCAGACTTTCAATGTTTCCCCAGTTACCACTGATAAGCCAGAGCATCTGGAGAGCGCTTATGTTTTGGATAATGTTTAGGACTGTTCCGCAAATTCTACATTTCTTATTTGACCTTTGTGAGTTTGGCTTAAACTACATTAAACACCGTTAAAATAATACGTTTTATTATTTATTATTAGTTTACGTGGTAAAAGCAATGGTGTTTTTGTTATGATGTCACGAACTTCAATTGCCTAGATATTATTCTCCGATTGTATCCGTGTTCGAAACTGTATACGAATGTGTTTTTAGTTCCCCTACCGGTGTGTCACCCCTCCCCCCCCCCCCACCCACCCCCACCCACCCCCACCCCCCAACACACACACACACACACACACACACACACACCGTCCGTCCGTCAGTCTGCCATGTCAGCCCATCAGTCTGTCAGCCCGTCCCACACATATTGATCCTGCGATAATGAGAAACGTATTCTAACATATGTTTATGAAACCTGGCATGTTGGTAGAGGCCAATGAGGAATTATGGGGTTATTTTATTTATTTTACAAAAACATATGGCTGCTATGGCAACGGAAATAGTAAAAATACACAAAATATATGGATATTTTGATAACAAAATAAATGCTTAATATAATTTAATGAAAATGTGTGTGTATGTAAAATGGATTGAGGAGATCATGCACATCATTTTGTTTTATTGATATACCAACAATTGTGGTTGCTATGGCAACAGAAATTGTAAAAAAAAAATACACAAAATACAGTTACTAAAAATAGAAAAATGATTTCCGCTCAAGTTGGGATTGCGTTTACTGTTACTGAAAAATGCCCGGTAGGGGACGTGTACTGCTCTGCAATACTTGAGCATATTGTTTCTCTTTGCAATGCAAAGTTGTAGGTTTGCATGTGTTGTAGGTTTGCATGTGTGTGTTTTCAAATAAATGTTTTTTTCCTACGTTAACTGTCTGATATAGTGGATAATATAACACAAAAGTAACATTGTAAACTGGTTAGAACCTCTAGTTAGTATAGTTTACAACATGCGGGGCGTCTAATTAGTTGGTAAAATTGATAGGAGACGACATTTAACGCAAACCGATACAGAAGAGCGACTTAAATAGTCAGTAAATAGATACAGAAACAAATAGAGGAACTTATACATGAAATGTTCAACACCATATTAGTAGACTCATATTGGTTACTTGGTGTGATCTTACAGGCTAGTTGAAAAGTTTAACAACATTCAACGAAAGCTGATATAGAATAGCGACTTTTTTAGTATGTAAATAGAATATGTATAAAGGTATATATGCCTCTCGTTATCATTATTTGCATCATAAATGTCGGTAAAAAAGGCGGCCTTTTTGCCACTGTCCGTTCCAAGGCGGTGGCCCTTTTGTCAACCAGTCTGTGTTTGTGATGTCACATGCCTTGATTGGTATAAACATTGTATTGTTTGTTTGTTTGTTTTAATGCGTGTTTTGAGTGACTGTGTTCTGTGAAAACTACATTTATTGTTCGACTTTTACACCTACTTGTATATTACTAGTTTAACAAATTCAAAGAAAGCCAGTCAACTAATATATGAAGTGTTATCTGAAAGATTGTAACTACTTTCTTTGTTGTGTTTGTTGTGTTTGCATAATATACTACAACGGGAAAGTTTCCAATTTGTCCATCCCCTCCCCGCCTGTTTGTGCCACCCGGCTAGGTCTTTTTAGGTTGTCAATAAGTTCACAAGGCGGTCCAGTGTTTCGAAGTCTATCCTCAGCACCATAGGAATATAGTTGATGGTAAGAGTAGGGTACGGTTAACGGGCGATTTTAAATTTAAATAATCTTATAATAGTTTGTGCCGCTTAACAACAATTCATATTAATGCGATTTAAACGGATAAAAAGGTGGGAAAACAATATTTCTCCTTCCATCCTTCCATCCCTGCCAGTAAATGTATTCTCCACGAGCTATATTCTTTAACTGGGATGAGTGAGGTTTCGTGCACCACAGAACCTGGTGTGAACACCCCAGCAGGTTTTTGACACTGACCTTTCCAATTTAGTGTCTTAATTTGCATTTATCCGTGTATCATCAAAAGTAGAGGACACGAAATGTACCATTCAAGTACCACAGTCAACCACAAACACGTACTGAAACAAACAACAATTACAAATATGGATAAAAGGCAAGATGTGACATAAAGGTTTGACAATAGCGCTACCGCCTTGGAACGGTCAGTAGCAGAAAGGCCGCTGGGGTTTAAACCAGGCTCTAGGGTGCACCAAACCTCACTCTTACCCTATAAAACTATTTCTGGATAAAAAAATTTATATAATACTGTTTTTAAATTTCTTTTGATGCAGCTGAATTGTGCCTTGAAAACAACTTTCGCAGGTGACATTTTTATTTCTCAACCGATCTTGTTGGCTGTTTCATTTTACATTATTTTAATAAGCATGTTCTACCTTTAACTAGTATTAGAAGCTCCAGTGACACATATTCGACATTATTGTAAAACTTTATTATCTAAGTTTTTCACTACAATGCATACCAACATTTTACCAACAATTCGACTGGACGTCATCCTTGTAATTATTTGTGTTTATTCCGAATGACTGCATCTTGGCATACAGCTGGCTTCTGAGGTTGGCGTCAAGTGTTCGCTTACGGCTGAGGATCCATGAGAATTCCAGGTGGCTGACCCCGAGCACGTCAATGCACGCGTAAATCATAGTGTACGTATCGTAGTCGGTATCGATCACCCAGTAGTCTGCGTAGGGGGCCACTGTAAATATAAGTGGATATTAAATTCGAACAGGAAATGCAGCATTCTATTTTCTATTAAATCTGGCCAGCCTTCAATTTTGGGTATATCATTCTGTTAACATTGCAGCGGGGAGTTTGCTACCCGCCGCAAAAATCGAACAGGAAAAATAGCATTCAAGGTCGACAGTCAACCACAAACGCGCACAGAAACAAACAACAACTACAAAGATGAATAAAGTATGACATCACAAACATAAAAGGGTTGACAATAGGGATATCCCCTTGGAACGGTCATTGTCAAAAAAGGCCGCTGAGGGGTTAGACCGGGTTCTAAGTTGAACCAAACCTTACTCTTACCCTATTGTTATCCCAATAAAACGGGAAAGTATAAATAAAGGTATCTCCGCCAGGTTATAATTATCTCTAACAAACAAGGCAGCATTAATAGGATATACTAGCAACACACACAAATGATCATGTATATATAATATAAAAAACAAAAGCCTCGAATTGAATTGAATTGGATTTTATAGTCGCACCAACAGCTAAGTTTATACGGCGACTTTCCAGCTTCCACTGGTGGAGAAAGACCCCAGGTGCCCCTCCGGGCAATTTTCGTGCACTGGTGGGCACCTGGGTAGAACCACCGATGTTCCGCAAGCCAGCCTCACATAAAGATTCCTATGCCCCTGAGGGATCGAACCTACAGCGGTGAGGGGCAAGTGATTTCGTCAGAGACGTTAACCACTCGGCCATGGACGCCCCCTCGAAAGCCACAAAACAATTACTCAGTGACTTGGCAGAAGCCAGAGCAATAGAGAACAAACCGTTAAGGGTACGACAAGACAAGATTTAAGACAAACATCAAACGCTAACGTTCTATGAGGATTTAGGTAGACGTCATCATAGTGTCCACAATCTGTTCGGTCATCGCAAAATCAAAGAGGAAAGCATAGTAGCGATCTGTAAAAGGGTCAACCACTAAACATGCAGTGCGTTGTAAAATTATAGCGTCACAGCCTCTTTTGATAAACTGTTTAACAAGTTTTATAAAGATTGTATGAAAGTGAAATGAGGATTTTACGAAGGATTTTACGAAGTTTGTAAAATAAAATCACATCACCATAGAAGTCAGGTTTGTAAAATCACATCACCATAGAAGTCAGGTTTATATAGTCCTTGTCGCAGAAGAGTTCTTAAATTACTTTTATATTTAAAACGTAGATCAGTGTAACGATTATAACATTTTGCAGAGGGTTTTCGAAGTTTATGGTAACGGTAGCCCTGCTGGAGTAATTTTTTAGTTACACAAATATTACGAATATGAAAGTCCTGAACTCGACATAAGTTTGAATAAATAACAAATCATCTCTCGCCATAGATTTTACTAATTGTTTCGCCATTTTAGTTTAAACAATACTGTATTCACAAATGTTTTACAGTTTTCAATAGGGAGATATAAATCAAGAAAAGAAGCGACAGTATCAGTATTGTTAGCTTTATCAAGTTGAAGTTTCTGAGGATAGATAGTATTAACCATAGTAGAAAAGAACGTATTTTCAATGTTCAATATTTTATTCAGATAAGATCGACATATATTAATTATATTTATTTTTTGAACAGTTAGTTTAATATTGTTTAGTGCTAGAGAATAAGTAAATATGAACTAACAAACGTTTTACAGAAAAAAATCAAACATTTCTTTTTCTAAACAAACTGCAAGTATATTATGAATTGTGTTCTCCTGTGCCATTTTGTTGTGCTATGATTTTTTGATACAGATGATACCTTTGATTTTTAGGTTAATGAATACCGACGGTTAACACACTATTTGATGACAGGTTTTGAGGTATTGATCATGACAGGTTTTGAGGTATTGATCATGACAGGTTTTGAGGTATTGATCATGACAGGTTTTGAGGTATTGATCATGAGTGATGTAAACTTACCGTCATTAAACTTAACTTTTATTTTTGCTTTTTCATTTGCGTCTGGGCTATACGCATCGCCTGTTGCATTTTTCTCATGATCTCTGAAAAAAATGGATTTATGTTTTATTTAAACAATATTCGTATATGTATACAACTGACTTTAAAACTTGAGTGAGGTATGCCAACTGCGTAACCAACTCTTATGATTGTCATCTCCCTGTTGTAAACCATTTTATGTTCGTGGTGACGCATGCTTTGCTTCTGTTTTTTTCTTGCGATTGTTGGTTGTTTCTGGTGCGTGCTTTTGATGAACTGCTTTCTGTGAATGCTACATTTCTTGTTCAAGTAGATATAAAAATCGAACAGAAGACGTAGCATTCAAGGACGACTGTTAACCACAAACACTCGCAGAAACAACGAACAACTTAAAGGATGAATAAAAGGTAAAAAAAAAAAAAGGCATCACAAATACAAAAGGGTTGACAATAGGGCTACCGCCTTGGAACGGTCAGTGGCCAAAAGAGGAGGGATGGAATGAATGAATGAATGAATGAATGAATGAATGAATGAATGGTGTTTTACGGCACGTCGACACATAAATAGGTCATATTGTGCGCAAAAAAATATATAAAAAATGAAGTATTAATTAAAAATTAAAGTAAATATATAAAGATAAAACTATTAAAAAAAATAAGGGATGATAAGGTGTAATATAAACTATGTATGTAAATCAATAAATGCCCGGCAACGGGTATATAAACAAGTAAATATATATAAGAACACATTACAATGATTTATATAGTCTGATCTCTTTCAGGAAATCTAAAACAAGACTAAAATCTACAGTATCAAATAACTCTTTCATAGTATTAACATTGTAGTACCTTTGACGCATAGGATCAAAGTCTACACATTCCAATAATATGTGTTTGACCGTTAACGGTGCAAAGCAGGGTATACATTCTGGTAATTGCTCACCTTGTAATAAATATGAATGAGTATAACGTGTATGCCCTATCCTGCACCGGGCTAGGACAACTTCCTCTCGACGAATGGGTCTACTAGAAGAACGCCATTCTCCGAGTAACGGTTTAATTGGATGTAGTTTATTGTTAACTGACAAATCCCAAGCGGCTTGCCAAGAGTTACGAATCTATGTGTTAATACAACTTTTAAAATCAGTATAAGGTAATTTGGTATTAGTTACATGTAAATCTAATGCTGCCTTAGCAGCACTATCAGCTCTATCATTACCAGGTATTCCTACATGGCTTGGAAGCCAGCAGAAAATAATAACATTATCAATTATAAGAGAATTGTACTTTTCTAAAAGTTGAAGCACAACTGGGTTATCATGTTTCATATTACCCAGTGCTTGAAGAGATGAAAGGGAATCAGAAAATATTACAAAATGGTCATCATCAGATTCCTGAATATGATTTAAGGCAAGTTCAATTGCCTTAAGTTCAGCTGAAAAGATAGAGGCCTTATCAGGCAGGCGGCTCTTTATGCTGTGTTTGTGAACAACAGCTGCTGCAGCTACCTTATCTCCATCTTTAGAGCCATCTGTGTAGATATGCTGAAAGTTACTGTATTTCGATTTAATTTCATTAAATTTGCTTTGAAAGACAGTAGGGTCTGTACTGGATTTGTTATTATTACAAAGATCAAAAATAATTGTTGGAGTTTCCAAAGTCCACGGTGGAATTTGTGGTACTTTGTACTTGGCAATCAAATTTAGGTCGATTTCAGTGTCTCTTAATTTTGGTTTAATACGAAGACCAAATGGTCGAATGGCCTTCGGTTTTCGATCAAAAAGAGGTTCACAACTAGGATTAAAAACATTATCGAAAGTTGGGTTTGAAGGGTTGGACTTTAATTTAATGGCGTATTGAAGAGCTAATTTGTCTCGTCTGTGAGACAGTGATGGTTCATTGGCTTCAACATATAGACTTTCGGCTGGTGATGTACGAAAGGCACCTAAGGCGAGTCGTAATCCTTGATTATGTATAGGGTCGAGCATCTGCAAGTACGACTTGCGAGTCGATCCATATACTATTGAGCCGTAGTCCAGCTTGGATCTGATAAGAGATCTGTAAAGTCGCAAGAGGACTTTTCGATCTGCTCCCCAATTAGTGTTTGCAACAACTTTAAGTAAGTTAAGAGATTTAAGGCATTTGGCCTTCAAGTATTTAAGGTGTGGTATAAACGTTAATTTACGGTCGAAAATAAGACCAAGGAATTTTGTCTCATCCACTACTGGTATTGGTGACCCATCCAGTGTTAGATGAGGGTCTTCATGATGTTTACGAAGTTGACAAAAGTGCATACAATTAGTTTTAGATTTAGAAAATTTAAAACCATTTTCATCAGACCAGGTCTGAAGTTTATTGAGACATTGTTGTAATTGTCTCTCGATAGTATTCATGTTTTTTGCACGATAACATATAACAAAGTCGTCAACATATAGCGAACAATCCACACCTGGATTGATGCATTTTACTATACTGTTAATCTTTATATTAAAAAGTGTGACAGATAGTATGCTGCCCTGTGGAACACCCATCTCCTGTTCATGAATATCAGAGAGGGTTGAACCCATTCGGACACGAAACTGTCTATCATCTAAGAATTTCTCTATAAAAATGGGTAATCGGCCTCTAAGACCAATGTCATGTAGATCATTCATAATACCGTACTTCCATGCAGTATCATAAGCTTTCTCCAAGTCAAAAAATACAGCGACTAAATGTTCTTTTTTTATGAAAGCTTCCCTAATAAACGATTCAAATCGTATGAGATTGTCTGTTGTGCCTCGTTGGCGCCGGAATCCACTTTGATACTTTGTTATCAGTTTGTTGGACTCCAGGTACCAAACGAGTCTCTCATTAATCATTCGTTCCATGGTTTTACATATACAACTCGTTAAAGCGATTGTGCGATAATTTATTGGGTCCGTATGATCCTTTCCAGGTTTGGGGACTGGAATAACGATTGCTTCCCGCCAAGAATCGGGGAAGATTCCCGTCACCCAAACCTTATTAAATATATCAAGAAGGGTAGAGAGACAGGATTCAGGTAAATGTTTTAGTAATTGATAATGGATATCATCAGGACCAGCTGATGTATCATGAGTCTTTTTAAGGGACTCTCGAAGTTCTTTGAGAGTGAATAGTTTATTGTATTTCTCCAAGTTTTTCGACTTGAAGTTCAGCTTCTTCTTTTCTTTTTGTTTCTTATTTTTCAGAAAATTTGGTTGACAATTTTCAGAAGAAGAATTTTTTGAAAAAGTTTCTGCCAAAGTGTTTGTAATATCTTTGACAGATGTTATATCTCCATTATCTGTTTTAAGATGATTTACAGAACTAGAATTACCTTTACCACTTATTTTCCGGACCATGTCCCATGTCTTCTTAAGAGATGAGCGAGAATTCATCCTAGAGACGTAAGATCTCCAGGATTTCCTCTTGCTATCCTTAATAGTACGACGGGCTTTCGCACGAAAAACTCTAAAGTTATCTAAATTTGTTTGAGTTGGCCGCAAGTTAAAATTATTTAATGCAGCTTTACGATCGCTGACTGCCTTTTTGCAGTCATCGTCGTACCATGATTTATGTGGGCGTTTAGGATTTGCCGAGGTTTTTGGAATAGTTTGATCAGCTATATCGTGAAGAGTTTTGGTAAAAAGAGCAGTAGCGTCTTCGACATCCTCGAAAACGGAAGGCTTTAATTGTTCCTCGCAAAGAGATTGAAACGTAGTCCAATCAGCCTTGCGAAGTTTCCATCGTTGCGTTTTTTCGAGAAGTGGAGGGCCGATATTTTCAAGAAATATGGGGAAGTGGTCACTTCCACAGAGGTCGTCTCCAACACTCCACGAAAAATCCATCAAAAGCGTTGGATCGCATATTGTTAAATCAATGGAAGAATGAGAGCCTGTAGCAGGATGTAAGTAAGTATGTGATTTATTATTAAAAAGACACAAAATGATTTTGGCTAAGAAATCCTCAATTTTCTTGCCTTTATCGTTTATATCTTTACAACCCCAGATGTAGTTGTGTGCATTGAAATCGCCCAAGAGTATAAAAGGTGATGGCAATTGTGCAACTAGGTGATTTAGATCTTTAGGGTCTAGTGAAGAACTAGGTGGTAAATATAAGGAACATATTGTTATGACTCTGTGCATAGTAACACTGACCGCAATAGCTTGCAAATTTGTTTTCAACGCAACAGGTCTGTGAGGAATGTTTCGATTAATGATTATCGAAACTCCACCAGTCGCCTTGTCCCCGGTATCACAAATATGATTGTATAGTGAGTATTGTTTAAAAGATACCTTATCACTTGTCTTCAAGAATGTTTCTTGAAGACAAAAGGCAATAGGGTTGTGTTCATTTAAAATTAAGCTGATTTCGTCATAATTTGGTTTCAAACCTCGACAATTCCATTGAATGATCTTATTAGTTTTACCCATTATTGAGCGTTAAAGCGACTTTTAATTTTATTTTTATTTTTGGCCTTATATTTAGGAGAGGTCTTAGGAGACTCAAGCAGCGACATATCCACTGATGAATCCTCCTCCCTGGAAGAAATCGGCTGAAGTGGCACCTCAACTAACTTTTCATGCGAGGATGGAAGTGGCAGTGCAGCTGCCGGCTCTGAAATGTCCATGAGCTGTTCGAATTTGTTATGCAGCTCAATAGGGCCGTTAGACACCTTTGGCTGCTCCTTGTGCTCCCTAGTTTGAGAAGCACTAGGCTTTCCAACTTCCTTAGTTGGAGCAGCACTAGGCCTTCCAACCGAGGTAGTATTAGGCCTCACGACTGGGGAACTACTAGACTTCACAGTCTTAGAAGACCCCCCTTTCCAATTCTGAGAAATTGGCATGCTCTTGACATTGCCAGAGCTTGCCGATTTTGTGTTTGATTTAAATGAAAAAGTTTGATTAGATGAAAAGTTTAATTTGGGTTTGTTAAGTTGTATTTGTTGACTTTTGTTTGGATTTGATACTGAGGAAGTATTCTTTGTATTTTGAATTTCTGACTGGTTCGTATTGCGTACCTGCATCCCTGCATTCTGTGTGTGTTGCTTTTGTTTTGAGAATAGATACGTAAGAGGTTGGACTTGAAATTTTATATTTTTCTTCTATCAATTTCCGTGCTTCTGGAAAGGGAATGTTTTGTGTATATTTAACTGTTATGATTTCTTTTTCTTTTTTAAATTTTTCACATGATTTTGAATTTGCGTGATGTCCCAGACCGCAGTTGGTACATTTGAGGTCGTTAGGACAATCTGGTTCGTTATGCTTGAATGCAGACTCGCCACATTTACCACAACGTTCTTCTTTAGTACACCTGGAGTTGTGGTGCCCAAAGCCTTGGCAGTTGTAGCAACGTAACGGGTTTGGAATGTAGGCGTCAACATGCAATTGCAGATATGCCACCTTTATTGTTTTTGGTAAGACGGGTGTTGAAAATGTGAGGATGATAGTATTTGTACTGATAATTTTGTCATTCCTCTTTATGGTTATTCGGCGAGCCGCAGATACCAACTGTGGCGCAAGCTCGTGAATAATTTCATCTTCAGGTACTCCGGAGAGATCCGGGCACCTGATGACGCCTTTGGAGATGTTCAAAGAGGAGTGAGGGTAGCATTTGACTTTTGTGTTTAAAATTTGTTTAATAGTGAGTAAATTATCCGAATGAGATTTTTTTTCTGTTTCAATAAGAAGAGTTTTGTTCTTTAATTTTTTTATCTGTTTAACATGTCCAGCAATGGAATGGACAGTTTTCTCTATTACAAAAGGTGACATATCTGCAACAGGCCTTTCCCCGTCTTCCGATTCGATAATAAGAAAACGAGGAAAGGACTGGTTAATCACTGGTTCCTCAGTATCAGATTCATGTTCTGTTTTTTTCCGTTTGTTAGTAGTTTGTGCGTTTTGTGATTCCATGATGTGGCGTTAAGAATTTATCTTCCACGCTTCTCACCCACCTCGGAGTCCAACAAGGGGACATTTGCTGTGGATATCCAACAGCAAAATGCCAAGAATACGTAGAAGGTATACTCATATAAAGCTAACGCATCAGACCCCCCATACCACCCAGCGGACATAACCCCTTAACTAAAAAGTCAAAGAGGAGGGATGGTCGCTGGTGGTTTAAACCAGGCTCTAAGGTGTACCAAACCTCACTCTTGCCCTAAAGACATCTCAATAAACGGGACAGTGTAAATAAAGATATCCCCGACAGGTTATGTCAACGCTTGTTTGGTTTGTTTGTTTGAATGTTGTTTTACGTCATTTTAGTACATGCTAGGTCATATATGACGGTAGATTGTTTGTGGTAGAGGCAGGCTACCTCCTTTTTCCTGGGTAAAAGGTCTCACACCACAATTAATTTTCCCATAGGGTTACTGTACAGCCTTGTCCAACATCTGAGCTTCAAAGCAGGGCAGCAGACATTGTTGTTGGATTAATATCTTCAGTATAGCCAAGACCAGTAATTTAAAACAATAAAATACATAAGTTAGCCAGGTTGGATTTTTTTCTCGCTCATGTTTTGTGAACCCTATGGAAAATACAAAATTCATACACTATCTAGCTGACTATGTGGTGCTTCGGTCAAACAATTCTGAAATTTGAATGAAACCTCATATCAACATGGGATTTTCTGTATCATCTGTCTTTTACACTGCAGATGTATGCTAAAGCAAAGAAAAACCTATTTTTCAAATTAAAAATTGCCTAAAATTGAGAAAAAATAGAATTATTTTCTGTTTTCCTTTTGTCTCTAGGTCCGTGAGCTTTCAGGGGAGATAATAGAGGTGTGAGACCAAAACCTTACTGTATACCTCCCGCCATCCGAAAGAATCGACACTTTCTCACTTGACAAGTCGAGCTCCCAGTGAAATTCGAGCCCACACTGGTGAGAGGCTGTTCGACATGAATCACTGAAATCTTGCGCACGCCCAGGTTTAAATATTGTTCTTGTTAATTAGCCAATATTGTTTATATTCTGCAACATTTTAGAGGAAACAAGCTTTCGTGCACTGAACAATGTATTGAAAATACTTTATCAGAATCACCTAAGAAATCCCCAAATAGATTTACATTTTGTATATCTATCTGGGTGATCATTCAATGAATTCATATAATTCTAAAAGTATTATTGTACGATCTCAATTCATATCACGACTGTTTATCTCATACATACAGTATTCCATCGTTACCCATTCATATGTCAAACTAAAATGTCACTTTAATTGTCAACAAGATATTTCTGTCAACGAAACACGTACTACTTGCTGGTTTATCTATAAAGGGACTAAATTAAAGACGGCGTAATGATGATTAACAGAGATAAACTATCAGATCAAACGTGCTCACACGAGGGAGGAACTCGTTAACTTTGGTTATATGTATAGAAATATTGTAACTCTGGTTATATATATAGAAAGGCTGTAACTTTGGTTATATGTATAGAAATGTTGTAACTTTGGTTATATATATAGAAATGTTGTAACTTTGGTTATATGTATAGAAATGGTTGTAACTTTGGACAGTTATAAAAACGCTGGCACGTTTGGATTTAAAAATGTCGACACTAGTTCAAAATATGATTTTGCTTTCTTGTTTGTCTGTTTGCGTGTTTGTTTCTGTGTTTTGTGGTTGACTGTCCGCCTTGAATGCTACTTTCCCTGTCCGATCTTTTTATATTTCTTTACGATTAAAATGCATTAACTGCACTACAGGTATCATTAACTGCATTATTTATAGTAAACCATATGGGGACAAGAATTTAAAAGTAAAAACATGACCAACAGTTGAATGACAATAAAAGAACAAAAATACCAGTTACAAAACGTATTCAACTTATAACGTAAAACTTTTGTTTAATATGTTATTTTTCAGCGGAAGAGATTTTCATTAAAAAAATCCGTGATTTTATTATGTGAAACTGTCATTTAGAACGAATGCTTTTAAGAATAATTTCCAATGTTAAGCGATTCCCTTTAAATTATATTTTGAATTTGGTGTATACTATTTACCAATTTTAAACCTGTATGTTTCTCACACTGATCAACGGGCTGCAGAGAAGTCAGATGGTTGCAAAGAAGTCAGATGGGCGAAATTGTTAGAAGTTAATGGTGGGGTTAGTATTTTTGCTTTTTGTTGCATATTTTGCTAATATTTTTGGAAAATGATTTTGAAGATTTCAAAAAGGAACCTTTCACTTTAAAAATCCGGAAATAAAAGGATGTCAGTGCGTATAGCACTCTCCTGTATAAATGTCCAAAGATGTGTAAAATCTAAATTTTCAGAATAAACACAATTAACGGACTGATATTCGCAATTGTAATTCAATTTAAAACGCTTCTTAAGATCGTCAATCCTTTCTGTATAACAAAATATTTCATTGAAATAACGAAAACTTACGGAGTTATAGAATTTTAAGGTCGACAGGGTGAAAAAATAGAGCGAAACGAAATGTCAGAGGTATTTTACAAGTGCGAACGGTGAAATAAGAGTGAACATTTCAGATGCGAACGGGATAGTCAGAGTGTTTTAAACAATTATTCGAGTTTTTGACGATTGCTAGGGTAACCACTGTATATTTTGGATTGTAACTTAACACGAGTATTTGTTATTACCTATAAATGTTTTCAGTGCACGCATTTAGTAAACATTATGTTACCTTTTGACATATTGGACATATGTATTGTGGAAGGTAACCTCAGTTGTCATGATATGAAGACTAACTTCAAATATTTATTGAACAGTTAGTGTGTGTTTTATGCCCCCGAAGGGTGGGCATATATATCTAGTAATCGCACTGTCCGTCCTTCCGTCCGTCACACAATTCGTGTCCGTCGCTATTTCGTGTCCGGTCAATATCTCTGACATTTATGGAGGAATTTTCAAATAAATTAGCACAAGTGTTCACCACAACAAAACGACGTGTCGCACGCGTAGCTCAAAGGTCAAGGTCACCCTTAGACGCCAAATCATGCCATATGTCCCTTTATCACACGGAACTGCTTGTATTCCGTATAATATACCCATTACGTATTTCCTTATATTAACCATGTGTAATACAAGGCGACCGAATCAAGTGCAGTGTAAGTACGTTCGTCTAGTCAATGTCCTGGAACACCCGTTTAGTCCGTGGAGTCCGTGGATATAGCAATGAATCGGCGATGTTGTGAGGGTAACAGTCCGCCGTATGCAGATTCACCACAAGCAATAATGTGTAGTTTCTTGTCGTTTTTGAGCCAAGTGATAAAAAGGATCTGACACTCGTTGTCATTTCATACAAAATTTTATTAAACTCGTCCAGGAATGTGTTATTAAGCTCGCCGGAGGCTCGCTTAATAACACATTCCTGAACTCGTTTAATAAAATTTTGTATGAAATGACAACTCATGTCAGATCCTCTATCTATTTGATTTTAAGTCATGTAAGTCTTGCCCGATCTATAACTTTGTCATCCATTGAAGGATTTTCATATAACCTGGCACATGTGTTCACCACAGCAAGACGACATGTCGCGCGCAAAATCCAGGTCCGTAGCTCCAAGGTCAAGGTCACCCTTAGACGTCAAATCATGCCATATGTCCCTATATTTGATGTTAAGTTATGTAAGTCGTGTCCGATATATATAACTTTGTCATCCATATAACCTGGCACAAGTGTTCGCCACCACAAGACAACGTGTCGACTTTAAAATTCTATAACTCGGAAAGTTTTCATTATTTCATTGCGATATTTTGTACAGTTATACAGAAAGGATTGACAATATTGAGAAGCGTTTTAAATTGAACTACAGTTGCGAATATCAGCTCGTTATATGTGTTTATTCTGAAAATTTCATAGTTTTTACAAATCTTTCGACATGTATACACAGGGTGCTATACGCACTGACGTCCTTTTATTAGCACCTCTGTCATTCCTTTTGAAATCTTCATAATCATTTTCCAAAACCTTTAGCAAAATATGCAACAATAAGCAAATATACTAACTCCACCATTAACTTCTAACAATTTCGCCCATTTGACTTTTCTGCAACCATCTTACTTCGCTGCAGCCGGTTGATCAGTGTGTTTCTATTGCCTTAGAGTTTTACCTTAAACCAAATAATTCCACTAAATGCCAAATTTTGTTTGCAACTTAAATATGATCGTATGTAATATTTTAAGACAAAAATATAAATGTTGAATTTTTCGCAATATTAAAAAATCGACGATAGGACAGTGTGCTCGTGTTTTACATATGATTTTAAAAATTAACCAAAATAAGCATTTTATTCACATTTTGTGAATGTGAGACAAAACACGAATAGTTATTGTTGCTGTATTTACACATTCCATATAAAGATATCTTTGGTAAAAATTGATATTGTATTCATCATTATTTGCAATTGTGTGTGTTTTGCCCCTAGATCTGTTTTTTATTTCGTTTCTTATAAGAAAGCAATGAAACTAATTTTTTGTAGAGGAGAAAACCATAAAAATGCCTGTAGCTGATATTTTGAACTAGAAGTTTTCATGAATTTAATCATTTTCAAAGTCAAATTACATGTTAATTTTCGTGAAATCTTGAAAAACGACAAATAGCAAAAATATGCATATTCCACTGTTTTGCGTTCAGACATGGACATATGGACATTGAGCATACTATAACCTTAAACGATATTTTACAAGCATATTCAGTGGGTTTTTTTGGCTGTTTTTATAGCCGAAATTCGGTCATATTCCCAATGCCAAAACATACCTTTTTTTCCCAATTAAGAGGAAAATTTTTTTTTTTTTTTATTTTTTTTTTAGTGTCCCAATCCAATGATTAGGGTTCATTGGATTGGGGTTCAAAAGCTTATAAATTCTTCTGTTTATCTTGGTGTACAAAAAACAGTATTAAAGATATAATTATGAAAGGAAAGCTTTACTTTATATTTTTCCGAATTTTATTAAAAATCGCGCTACAATTCCCAATTTTATGAAAAATCGCGCTAAAATTCCCAATTCCAACGCCATGGGCTATGTTCCCAAAATAGAGAAAAAAAACACTGATATTTTTTTTTTAAATTTGTATTGCATTTATTTTTATAATGGAAAAGTTTTGCTTCAAAACATCATTCTCTACCCTTTTTCAAAAATACGGATGCAGCAAATTTAGGAAGCACAGAATAGTTCATGTCATAATGTTTTATACCGGAGGCATCATTAGACCTGACAATAAAATGAACATATTCGGCGAAAATGTCAAGATTCCGTTTCAAAATGAAAGTGTTACTTTATAAGTTGAACACCTCTTGTATAAAGCGCAAGCACGTTTTAATTGAAGATGGGGGAGTTAGTAAAGGGTGGTAATAACGTGAACATGTAATACTTGACAATGTTTTAGACACACTCAGTAAAGAGAAACAACAAATGATTAAAACAGATAAACACTTTATTTTCTAGACTCGTACTGTTTGCTAAAAAGTCGTCATTATTGACCATCTATTTTCTCTGACACGATTGTGATTTCGTTTACTATAACAAAATGAATATAAAAACAAATAATATTTTTGTGTAGCAGATATCTTGTGTTAACTTTGGGTTTTTTAACAAACAAAAACATCTCTGGTTTCTGTGTTCGGTAATTGAAGTAATGATTATCTCCCTTTGATCTCACCGCGCAGCAACATCGCTTCTTGTAAATATATTATCATAAAAAACTTAGAGAATGTTTGTTAAACCAGACTTTCTCGTCAAAAATAAGTTACAAATTTAGATTTAAGACGAGTATTTATTTTAATTTAAACCTGTAATAAAGAATTTCAAACGGGTTTATCCCTAAATAGAAGACCTACTTTAGCTCCATGCAGAGAACATTTTTAACGACAAAACTTACTCGGAATCCAAACCGTAGTTAAACACTTGAAAATGGCCGTTATCGAGTGGAGAATAAGTTGCCCTGTTGCACCGTTGTCCGCTTTCAAAACTGGTATAAAACTTTGTAATTTCATACCATGTTCCGAAATACTGAAACAAACAAAATAATGGTATATATGCAATACTGAAATAAACGTTTTAGATATAAACAAAATGTAACAAACAAAATAAGTTTAAACAATCAAACACATGAGTATATAACTGAACAAGAGATAATATACAAAATCAAAGTGAGTAAGTCCCCTTTGCTGAAAAAAAACAGCCAAGCTAAATCCAATATTGCAATACAGCTTTTAATATCGTTTCGTTTTCGTTTCCAAGCATTAATGAGAGAAACGAAGAGACATCTGTGTTTTAATGACAAAGGCGCCTCTCGGTGATGATTTGTTTGTTTGTTTGTCATTTTAGCTAATTTTAGACAATATATGACGGTCAATTTGTGTTGTTGAAGAGGCAGACCACTCCATTTTTCCTGTGTAGAACCAGTACTGTATACTCCCATCATCCGTAAAAATCGGCACTTTCTCACAAGTTGAGCTCTCAGTGGGATTCGACCCCGCAGCGGTGAGAGGTGAGAAGGTTTACAACGCAACGTCGTTATCCCCTCAACCACGAAGACGCTACTTTCTCGGAGATGAGAATATACTGCTTCTCGGAGATGAGAAGATGCTACTATCTCGGAGATGAGAATATACTGCTTCTCGGAGATGAGAAGATGCTACTATCTCGGAGATGAGAATATACTACTATCTCGGAGATGAGAATATACTACTATCTCGGAGATGAGAATATACTACTATCTCGGAGATGAGAATATACTACTATCTCGGAGATGAGAATATACTGCTGTCTCGGAGATGAGAATATACTACTATCTCGGAGATGAGAATATACTACTATCTCGGAGATGAGAATATACTGCTGTCTCGGAGATGAGAATATACTGCTGTCTCGGAGATGAGAATATACTACTATCTCGGAGATGAGAATATACTGCTGTCTCGGAGATGAGAATATACTGCTGTCTCGGAGATGAGAATATACTACTATCTCGGAGATGAGAATATACTGCTGTCTCGGAGATGAGAATATACTACTATCTCGGAGATGAGAATATACTACTATCTCGGAGATGAGAATATACTGCTGTCTCGGAGATGAGAATATACTGCTGTCTCGGAGATGAGAATATACTGCTGTCTCGGAGATGAGAATATACTGCTGTCTCGGAGATGAGAATATACTGCTATCTCGGAGATGAGAATATACTGCTGTCTCGGAGATGAGAATATACTGCTATCTCGGAGATGAGAATATACTGCTATCTCGGAGATGAGAATATACTCTGTCTCGGAGATGAGAATATACTGCTGTCTCGGAGATGAGAATATACTGCTATCTCGGAGATGAGAATATACTACTGTCTCGGAGATGAGAATATACTGCTGTCTCGGAGATGAGAATATACTGCTATCTCGGAGATGAGAATATACTGCTGTCTCGGAGATGAGAATATACTGCTATCTCGGAGATGAGAATATACTATTGTCTCGGAGATGAGAATATACTGCTGTCTCGGAGATGAGAATATACTGCTGTCTCGGAGATGAGAATATACTGCTGTCTCGGAGATGAGAATATTCTACTGTCTCGGAGATGAGAATATACTGCTGTCTCGGAGATGAGAATATACTGCTATCTCGGAGATGATAATATACTGCTGTCTCGGAGATTAGAATATACTACTATCTCGGAGATGAGAATATACTACTATCTCTGAGATGAGAATATACTACTATCTCGGAGATGAGAATATACTGCTGTCTCGGAGATGAGAATATACTGCTATCTCGGAGATGAGAATATACTACTATCTCGGAGATGAGAATATACTGCTGTCTCGGAGATGAGAATATACTGCTATCTCGGAGATGAGAATATACTACTGTCTCGGAGATGAGAATATACTGCTGTCTCGGTGATGAGAATATACTGCTGTCTCGGAGATGAGAATATACTGCTATCTCGGAGATGAGAATATACTACTATCTCGGAGATGAGAATATACTGCTGTCTCGGAGATGAGAATATACTGCTTCTCGAAGAACAAAAGTAGGCATAACAGGAAATGTAGTATCATAGAAAACAGTCAAACAAAAACACGCATACAAAAACAAACGACAATCAAAGGACTTAAGGTCCTGAGAGGCGCCTAATTACACTGTGATTTAGAGCCATTTCCATCATTCAAATTTACACCAGAATGATGACCCTGGAAACAACGAATTCGGACACGCCATCTCTGAATACCCATAATGCAAGATTGAGAATATATACATATAATTTATGGTGCACTATTACATATAATAGGTTAAATCTGCTTCACTGTTCAAATATGAAGATCTATTCCTCAATTTGATTTCACACCTAATTTCAACTCTTGGTTCAACATTCAGTTTCAACTCCTGTTTCAAACTCCTGATTATAACTCCCGTTCAACTTTCCTGATATTAAAACTCCTGGTATCAACTGAATCAGTTGTTGTTGTTGTTCAGTCCAGTGAATTAACTCCTAATTTCAACTCTTGTTTCAACATTCAGTTTCAACTCCGGATTCAAACGCCTGATTATAACTCCTGTTCATCTTTTCTGATTTTCAAACTCCTTGTATCAACTAAATCATTTAATTGTTGTTGTTGTTGTTGTTCAGTCCAGGCTAACTCTTGTGATGATATTCTCTTGTGATGAAATTGTCCCCCACCCCACTTTACTCTCCCCCACCCCCCTTTACTCCCCCACCCCTTTACCCCCCCCTTTACTCCCCCACCCCTTCCCCCCCCCCCACCCCTTCAGAGTAAAGCCATTAAAGAAAAGCCTTTAAAAATCTCCGAATCGGGCTTAGTGTTTTTTCAAATTGTGATACTGGGTAAATTCTGACCTCAGTCATAGTTTTACATAGAGTTGTAATAGGAAATTGCTGTTGTGATTATTTCTTTAACATGTGAGCACTTTGGCCTCTTGTTTATGACTTGCAGTTGTACACTTTTTTATAAAATCACTTCAGAGTTGGGTTTAAGAACAACAATATGTATCATGAATGAGACTTTTGATGAGGTATTACATTATAAAGGCATAACTTAATTAAAACAATTGAAACTGTTATCGTAAGTAAATGTCTTTTTTTAACGATGTTTACAAGTCGAATATTTTATAAATCCGCTCTCTAAAACCACAAAGTAGACCGCTGCATTGTCATGGCAAAACAATGTATGGACCAATTGGGTATTCACATGAAGCGTTGGATAAAATACATTGACTACTGTAGCTTCGTCAGCAATATTGTCAGCATTTATATATACATAAAATGAGAAAAATAGTCCTATATAAACCATAGCACTCAAACGCAATTGCACCGTAGGTTAACACCGTACAACAAACTAAATCGAAAGAATCAAATTATATAATCAATGAATGGGACAATATTCAAACATAAAGAATGGTGAATACAGTGTGGGCGGTCAGTAGGCAATACGGCCTATTGGTTAACTTAAAGTGATGTTATGTGTACACAACCTCGCTATTAAACCTTCTTGACAAGACAGTGTAAATAAAAGTATATCCCATCAAAAAGAAATACTTAACAATAAAGTCAACACCCAGAACAAATAATAAACACTAAACTGAAATGTTTATATATATATATAACAATACTTAATTAGAATCACCTCAGAATGTATCCATAATTTTACTGAATAACCAAAGCAGTTGCAGCCAATGAGAAACAAATCTAAGATACCATCAACAAACTTAAGGACGGAAGTTCATGCATCTACCTCCCTTTTCAGGGTTTAAATGGCCTATATTGTTAATTTTAGTTGTTTGTAATGTACACTTAATTCGCACAAATATCCGATATCCTGGATGCCGATCCTTATGTAAGCGTGCAAGCCGAAGGCCAGCAGAGCTGTTGTCCGTCGTCCGTTAACTGTTGCCTTGTGAACACTCTAGGGCCTTCATTATTAATCGGATATTTACGAAACTTGCCAGTGTCTTTATGTCAATGAAAGCTCGGACAAGTTCGAAAACCAGCCGGATTTAAATTAAATTCACCGGAGTTATGACCCTTGTTTTGCTGAAAAATGCCATATTAAGCCTTGTGAACACTCTAGCATCTTCATTTATTATTTGATCTTTACCAAACTTGCATCGATTGTTAATACCAATGACAGCTCAAGTGAATTCGAAAACAGCCAATCGGATTAGGAACACCAGAGTTATTGCCCTAGAAAGGTTGAAAATAACTTACCCTTGTGGGGTCAAAATTGTGTTGAACCTCTACCGCCGGACATTTGCCCAATCCCGGTACTTGAGCGAAAACTTCGCTCAGAAAGGCGAATGATATGAAAACGAAACATGCCCGACAGGTTACAAACATCGTTATTGATGTGACGGTGTAATTATGTGTCGAAGGTAGTATTCAAAATTGTTTCATAAAAGTGTTCGTGTCCTTTATAGATAAGAGTATGATTATACAAGTGCCTGACCTGGTCATGTGTATGTATATCAGACGTGTGTATACTGCTGTATGGCTTTGTAGTCTAGATCATCTGCGAAGCTTGCTTGTTTTCAAGACAAACGTCTAGAATCTTTTTCTAGTGTTTTGTTGACGCGGCAGCCATTTTACCGAGCTTCTGGTATCGTTTTTGACTCGCTGATGCAGACGCACCTTCTATCCAAGATATACAGAACAGCAGAAAAATGATAAATTAATAAATAAACAAAGACGAAAACTTCATCATTATATCGACGAACTAAATGTGGATGGTCATATACTATAAAACAAATTACGGGCTTGTGTTTCCGGTTTCATTTTTTGTTCTGCACAAAGGGTCAGTACGTTTTGTATTTACAATCAAACGTCGACGATGATCGAGTCTATATGACTTTGTTGTCGATAAGACACTCGGATATCCATGCATTTTGTCTTGACTGTTAGAGAACCCTTCCTTTCGATGCGATGTGTATAGGATAGAGGCTATGAAGAGAAACCGAAAGGGAGGGAAAGTAGCTTGAACCTGATTACAGATTACATGTTTACAAGTTAAGTTTTCTTTCAATCAGTCCCGTTTTGTGCAATAAGCTTTTCTTGAGATATTTATGTGGACGGTCATTTCACGGAGCGTTTTTAAGTGTGATGATGTCCTGGGTTTCTTTAGATGATCATTGGTGTTTGTGTCTAGATTCTGCAAGGACGTCTCTAACAATGTGTGATTGTAGTTTGAATTGATAATTGGAATTGTCCATCTATAACTACATATTGTCCAACACCCATTGTGATTTTCGGAATAACAATATCGATGTGAACATGATATCAGAAGGAATACTTAGGCCACTATGGCGGAAATAGTGTCTTTATATTCGATCATAGAAAGTTCATTTATCCGTCTAGAGCATACGAGACATCATTTCTAAATAAAATAAGCCATGTTATCACATCATCCAAATGTCGAACCATGGAACCAATGCACCAACTTTGCGTCATAGGTCGCAATAAATGTGTAAACACGTTGTCGTTGTTTAATATTTATTACCACAAGCCATTGCGCCTTTAACACTGTTTGATGTCCATGGCTAGAATCCTCGTGTTGTCCGGATAGACCAGTATCTTTGTCCTTTTTGCCACTTCGATATTGTGTGGTGAAGCTGTAATTTGCAAGAGCCGTTATCCATCGCTGACCCGTGGCGTCTAGCTTAGCGGTTGTCAAGACATACGTCAGTGGATTGTTGTCATAAGTATATTAAATGAATACTAGTATATAAATTGATAAATGCAATGTAATAGATTAAATTGTGTATTATGGCTTTTAATATTAGGTTATGAACTGCAAAATAGGTGTGTATTGAACAAAATATTGTAAAAAATGGAATGTAATTATATATTGTGTTACATCTTTAGATTCAGGATTTAATAGGCGTCTCCGTGGCAGACGAGTTAATGGCGTTGCGTTGTAATCCTTCTCACCTCTCACCGCTGCGGGTTCGAATCCCACTGGGAGCTCGACTTGTAAGTGAGGAAGTCTCGATTCTTACGGACAATATGTACAATACTGGTTCTACTCAGGAAAAATGGGTAGTCTGCCTCCACCACAAAAAAAAATCGACCGTTATATATAACCTTACATATGTTGAAAATGACGTAAAACACCATTCAAACAGGATTTTATATCCTGGACACTTGCCGGTATGACATATTACAGAAAGGTCATATATGTCGTGTTGTTGATTAAATAGTATAAGTAAAGTAAAGTAAAGTGTTTGTGTATTATAGCGTCACCCCTATTGAAAGGGCCAGTCAATTTTGACTTATGAGACACCTTTGTCTTGACCATCATTACTTCCCGATTCCTATTCTTTAATGCCAGGCACCAGGCAGGTAGGCAATCGGTAACCGTTATTTAAATAGCTGGCGGCTCACCAACCGGTCTCTCTTCAGTAATAAGCCCGCCTCTGACGGGACTTGAACCTTCGACCTCCGGATTACGAGGCGGATGCCTTAACCACTAGACCACCGTATAACTCCGTATATATATTTATATATTATATTACAAGTTGTCCTTACTTCCAAGTAGACACATGACATGATACACAACCCAGTCAGCCTGTCCTGACACCGGACCGACCAATCCTAGAACTATCCTTTATATGCTGAACATCAAGCAAGGGAGCTACTAGTACCATTGTTATTAAATCTTTGGTATGACCGGTGACTAAACCCATGCGAGGCGGACGCCCTACCACAAAGCCACGCTACAGTCGAATCTATAATGTCAAACTGTCAAGGTGGAATGTAAGCTATCGAACAAATATGCATGTCTGAAGCACTTTTCACTAAAATAAGATAATTATTGACATCTTACTACGAGTATAAGGAAATCGTTGAATTAGTAGTAATAAGTTTTATTTATATACTAAAAGAAAAAGAAACGTAACATGGTGAATGCTCGCTTATAATTTAAAGAGCATGTTTAGATTTTGGTCATTTTTTAAAGACACTAACCAGCCAAATAACGACAAAATTATACAACAAACCCGTTAATCAAAACGTTCAAGGTGTTCAATTCATATTATAATGTATATGTGCAGGTTTATTGACGTGTTATTTAAGATACCCGTGATTGAATATGCGTAAAATTAATTATGAGTTGGTAATTATTATTATGTGTTTATGACAAATGTATGTATATTTTGTTTTCTTTGTTTACTTTGCAACACTTTGGTAAATTAAATCAAACAACATTTGTCTGAAAAATTCATGGATAGATCTATGATGGAAAGCTATCTCGTTATTGTATTTATGTTATGATCGATGTTTGTATTGCTGGTTAAACCCATTTATATTGTGTCTATAGAGATTAGATTCTCAAAATATGGCAGCATTAGGATATACATAATGCCAAATTACCTTTTACTGATTTTAAAAGTTGTATTAACACAATTATTCGTAACTCTCGGCAAGCCGCTTGGGATTTGCCAGTGAACAATAAACTCCATTTAATTAAACCGTTACTCGAAGAATGGCGTCCTTCTAGCAGACCCATTCGTCGAGAAGAAATTGTTCTAGCCCGGTGCAGGATAGGGCATACACATTATACTCATTCATATTTATTACAAGGTGAGCAATTACCAGAATGTATAGCCTATTTTGCACCGTTAATGTCAAAGATATCTTGTTGGAATGTGTAGACATTGATCCTATGCGGCACAAGGTACTGCAATGTTGATACTATCAAAGAGTTATTTAATACTTTAGATTTAAGTCTTGTTTTAGGTTTCCTGAAAGAAATCATTATAATATGTTCTTATATATATTTACTTGTTTATACACCCGTTGACGAGCAGTTGTTGATTTACATATATACATAGTTTATATTACTAACATATCTTATTTGTCAATAGTTTTATCTTTATATATTTTTTAAATTAATTTTTAATTACTACTTCATTTCTTTATATTTTATCAGTTTTTGCGCACACTTTGACCTATTTATGTGTCGACGTGCCGTAAAACACCATCCATTAATTCATTCAATCAAAATATGTAAGTTATATAATATACCTATATGTCCGTATGTTTAGAAACGGTGTTCATATTTTGTAAAATGAGTCTGTTTGTTGGCTGTTATTCAACGATTACTGTCGGGGAAAAGGGCTAAAAAAAACACATATACACCAAACGTTATTACTTCAAAGTTGCATTAATGACAGAATACGTGTTGGGTTTAAGCAGGTAAGCAAAATTAAGAATAAAAAAAGTTGTATTATCTCACTGCATTAAATACAGTACTGAAATCGCTCAATTTTTTTTCAATGCGGAACTGCAACATGTTACAAAGAGAACAGTGATTAAAAATTCTACAACAGCACTATGTTGTCCTTTCTCTAACTATCTGCAACCATTTGTTTTACAAAACATCTTTGGATTTCTCTGGAATATTACTTGGAATTTAATGTGCCGTATATAAATTCTACAGAGGAATTTGCCGAGTTGCGTTCAATTAAATGTGCCGTATATAAATTCTAAAGCGGAAATTCCCGAGTTGCGTTCAATTAAATGTGCCGTATATAAATTCTAAAGCGGAAATTCCCGAGTTGCGTTCAATTAAATGTGCCGTATATAAATTCTGCAGCGGAATTTCCCTCGTTGCGTTCAATTAAGTGTGCCGTACATAAATTATAAAGCGGAAATTCCCTCGTTGCGATTAAATGTGCCGTATTTAAATTCTACAGCGGAAATTCCCTCGTTGCGTTCAATTAAGTGTGCCGTACATAAATTCTAAAGCGGAAATTCCCGAGTTGCGATTAAATGTGCCGTATTTAAATTCTACAGCGGAAATTCCCGAGTTGCGTTCAATTAAGTGTGCCGTATATAAAGTATACAGCGGAAATTCCCGAGTTGCGTTCTGTTTTACTTTAGTATATATCAATCATCTTATGACCGTAAAGTTGGTGGTTCCTGGTTCCCGGTTTCCGGTTCTCAGTTCCAGGTGCCCGGTTCCTTATTCGAATTGAATCGGGAACCAGGAATGGGAACTAGGAACTCTTCCCGGTTCCCCGATTCGAATCCAATAACGAACTGAACGATCCTACTTTGATTTTGCAATGCAAATATCACAGTTTCATGGAAAACCGCATGCTATGTAATAAAATACTAGGTTGTTTTTTTCATAGATGTATTCATATATTGAAAGAAATAAAATCGGAATTATGCGAAATTCACGTGCACAACGTGCACACCAAACTTGCGTTTTAATGGTGTTAAGTATACTTGACGGATTTTCATGAAACTTCATAGAAATTTTGCTCTTGATGTCTAGTTGATCTTACCAAAATTTCAGGCTGGCCGGAAATTTAAGTTGGCCGCCACGGCTGAAAATAGATTTTAAAAAAAAATGTAGGAACTACTTCCTGAAAACTATTAGTAAGTGATATTGATATGGGACTTTAACTAAAATAATCAGCATGACATGATTCGTCATTAAACATGGCTGCCAGTGGCCATCTTTGCTTACACAGAGTTATATAGTAAAATCTTGTAGCGACTTCTCCTCTGAAACTACTTGACATATTTTCATGAATCTTCACAGGAATGCTAATCTAGCTATCAAACCTATCAGTAGAGATTCAAGGTCATTGACCTCTTGTTTGTATAAGGAACCGTCACAGACAAGGTAACATGTTTCGCTATCTGTTAAATATGTACAGATAACAGGAAAATAGGTCGTGTTTTGTATGAGAAATGGTCGCAGACATACATGAAGATTTAAATTATTCTTCGACTTATTCCTGGCTCAATACATTACAGAAAATGTCAACCCCTGGAGTCGGAGTCAACTATAACCATATGTGTGAGAGGAAAATAGGCTGAGTTTTGCACGAGGAATCAGACGTACATGAAAAAGATTTAAATTATACCATGACTTATTCCTGGCTCAATACGGCAAATATGTTTGTATTTTGTATGAGGAATGGTTACAGACGTAGAGAAAGAAAGAAAAAATATTCTATGACTATTCTGGGTTTCATACGTTTTCAACTAAAATCATATTCGTGAAAGGAAAATAGATTGTGTTTTGTGAGAGGAATTGTTCGGGTTTATCGAATGGTGGTATCGAAAGAATATATGGATATGGTATAACGGATTCCTGGTTTAATACTCTTTGATGTTTGACACGAAGAAATTTCTGAATATTATTGACAGAAAGGCCATTCTTTTATTATTATTCATTTTAAAAACCATCAAGACAGAGAAGTGTCGTAGGAGTAAGGAAACCATTAATTTGGTTTAGTTTAAACTTATTTATTTTACATCGATTATAACGAAAGCTCTATGAACTTATTTGAATCACTCTCGATGTCTTCCTGGGTAGAACCAGTACTAAGCAATGCAATTAATTTGGTTTGAAAGGGAAAGTGGACGAAATTTTCAAGTACTATTTGAAAAAATGTCAAATAAAAAAAATCTCTACAGAAAAGGTGAATACATAGTTTCATTTTATTTATCACATTTCTGTTTCTACACAATTCTACAGAAAAGATGTTATGTTTTATCTGACAAAATCTGCATTATTTTGTATTTAGAATAGTTTGAGCAATATAAAACATACCTAATATAGTCGATAACCGGGACCATGATGGATACCTATTGTACCTTAATATTAAACCGTCAGGCAAAACATATACTTGGTGTATTAAAAGAGAATATGCATGCATCTACTAATTAAATGATAGCAAAATAGGCTGTGAATGGTCATAGGAATAGTGAAGTTGTAAAAATTATTGAAAAGAAAACACTTCTGTAACTGCTAATGACGAACTGCTAATACCATGTATCTCTGAAAGAAATATTGTTCTTTTAACTCCCAAGATCGTCGAATACACACACACACACACGAGAGAGAGAGAGAGAGAGAGAGAGAGAGAGAGAGAGAGAGAGAGAGAGAGAGAGAGAGAGAGAGAGCGCGCGCGCGCGTGCGTGCGTGTTAATTATATTTGCAAAATATAAGATAGATAGATAGATAGATAGATAGATAGATAGATAGATAGATAGATAGATAGATAGATAGATAGATAGATAGATAGATAGATAGATAGATAGATAGATAGATAGATAGATAGATAGATAGATAGATAGATACTAACTTAAACTATTACAGTTTTTCATCATTACAAATATATGATAATTATAAAATACTCACACGTGACAGATATTAACATTGCAAATACAACAAAATAATCACTAAGTTTTTGTTTTGTTTCATACATATTTAAACAATCAAAAACATACATATATTATGGTATGTCAATAAGCATGTCCGTGCGTGCGTGCGTGCGTGCGTGCGTGCGCGCGTGTTATCTATATGTACAGATATAAGTATGTCCAAAAGGTTAAACAGTTTGACAGAGTTATAGAAAAGCTGCGTATCTGCGTAATTTACGCAAATAAATGAGCAAAAAAACCGCAAAATAGTTCATTCTGTGCGTATTAGAAACGTAAAAAAATATATAAGGAAACAAAAAGATTTATTTCAATTCGTAGAGAATCATTAATATTCAGCGTTTAGCATTTTGCTGATTTCCATTTCAGAATGTATGGTTAATTATATTGTCGAACTGTTCCGTAATAGTCACTCGTGTGTAGATTATGTTCGTTAATTATATTGTCGAACTGTTCCGTAATAGTCACTCGTGTGTAGATTATGTATGGTTAATTATATTGTCGAACTGTTCCGTAACAGTCACTCGTGTGTAGATTATGTATGGTTAATTATATTGTCGAACTGTTCCGTAATAGTCACTCGTGTGAAGATTATGTTCGTTAATTATATTGTCGAACTGTTCCGTAATAGTCACTCGTGTGTAGATTATGTTCGTTAATTATATTGTCGAACTGTTCCGTAATAGTCACTCGTGTGTAGATTATGTATGGTTAATTATATTGTCGAACTGTTCCGTAATAGTCACTCGTGTGTAGATTATGTATGGTTAATTATATTGTCGAACTGTTCCGTAATAGTCACTCGTGTGTAGATTATGTTCGTTAATTATATTGTCGAACAGTTCCGTAATAGTCACTCGTGTGTAGATTATGTATGGTTAATTATATTGTCGAACTGTTCCGTAATAGTCACTCGTGTGTAAATTATGTATGGTTAATTATATTGTCGAACTGTTCCGTAATAGTCACTCGTGTGTAGATTATGTATGGTTAATTATATTGTCGAACTGTTCCGTAATAGTCACTCGTGTGTAGATTATGTATGGTTGATTATATTGTCGAACTGTTCCGTAATAGTCACTCGTGTGAAGATTATGTTCGTTAATTATATTGTCGAACTGTTCCGTAATAGTCACTCGTATGTAGATTATGTTCGTTAATTATATTGTCGAACTGTTCCGTAATAGTCACTCGTGTGTAGATTATGATGGTTAATTATATTGTCGAACTGTTCCGTAATAGTCACTCGTTTGTAGATTATGTTCATGTACTATATGATGCGCGACTTCAGAACAAATCTTCTCTTGACAAAACGAACATTTCAAAGATGGGTTTTGTGGTTTATGTTTACTTCTTTAAAACATGTTGAAACAATGTAAAATTAATAGGTACTGTAATCCAGTCTGAGTATTTATGTCCTGTCAATTTGTCTGAGTATTTATGTCCTGTCAATTTTTCCCGTTAAAAAATATGAAAACATATCAAGTAAACGCTTTCCCGGGCGGAAAAAGTACAAACATCGATCATAAGCTAAATTCAATAACGAGATAGCTTTTCATGAATTTTTCGGACAAATGTTGTTTGATTTAATTTACCAACGTGTTGCAAAGTAAACAAAATGTCACAAACACCTAATTTGACAATTTCGTTGAAACTGTACAATTTACAATAACCCTCAGTAATTGAGCAAAAAAAAGCGAATGTAAACAAATGAAGCGTAAAAATATTGATAAGGAACAAATATTGGGGTAAAAACCCCAAATATATATATGAAAAATAAATAAATAAAGGTTAAAAAGAAAACAAATAGTAAAATCCTTATCTAGAGCTCTGCATTTATCATTGAATTGGTCGATATACGTTTTATGTCTACTGCAAGTCATTCCTAACATAATTATATTCCAACAATATCAAAAAACAGTTCGTTAAAACATAGCTTTTTCACATTTCGAAAAGAAACAGCCATTTTAAAGGGGTTTGATTTGAATGTTGTTTACCGGCTCATCAACACAGAATATGTTATTTAGCGCCGCCCTACAGATATGGGAAGGATATATTGGAATCCTGGAACCTGCCCTTCTAATAAAAAATAGATTCGTATGGTTTCTTAAACGTGCACGGAATATAGACTCCGATACAAGGGGCCGTTCGGTTGACGTTCCCATCCGACGGACGAGGCTAAGGGAAAGTGCCTTGTCCAAGAACACACCGATGGCTAAAAACAGAAGGAGTGACGTGATTTGCCTGTTTTCTTAGAGATACGTAGAGAGAGATATTGTAGATGTTAACCTCATGTTTTAAGAAGCATTAATCAGTATGAACTAATAACACCGTATTATAGTTTATATCATATATTACATAACCACAAAAGTATACAAATAATATTTAAACAACTATATGTTCGGGGCAATTAGATTGATCGGTTGTTTTAAAATTCTTCGTATCCACACCAAAGGCCGACAATTTCTGGAAGAGTTCGGTTTTCAGATCGTCTTCCAGCGTTTTCTGCCTCGTCAGAATCCAGGCCAACTCTAAATGCGCGATGTTGATGATATTGGTGCAGGAGTAGATGAGAGTGTACGTGTCGTAGTCAGTGTCCACAACCCAGTAAGAACCGTAAGGTGCGACTGTAAAAAGAGAATTAGTAAATCGGTTCATCAACACATTATAGGTGCCCCAGAGAGAGGGCAAGTACACATAGGAATCCTGGAACCTAGCAACCCAGTAGGAACCGTGAGGTGCGACTGCAAAACGAGAATTAGTAAATCGGTTCATCAACACATTATAGGTGCCCCAGAGAGAGGGCAAGTACACATAGGAATCCTGGAACCTAGCAACCCAGTAGGAACCGTAAGGTGCGACTGTAAAAAGAGAATTAGTAAATCGGTTCATCAACACATTATAGGTGCCCCAGAGAAAGGGCAAGTATACATAGGATCCTGGGACCTAGCGACCCGTAAGGAGAATTAACTATTAAATCGGTTCATCAACACATTATAGGTGCCCCAGAGAAAGGGCAAGTATACATAGGATCCTGGGACCTAGCGACCCGTAAGGAGAATTAACTATTAAATCGGTTCATCAACACATTATAGGTGCCCCAGAAAAAGGGCAAGTATACATAGGATCCTGGAACCTAGAGACCCGTAAGGAGAATTAACTATTAAATCGGTTCTTCAACACATTTTTGGTGCCCCAGAGAAAGGGGAAGGATACATAGGAATCCCGGAACCTAAATACCCAGTAGGAACCATAAGGTGCGACTGTAAACAGAGAATTAACTATTAAATCGGTTCATCAACACATTATAGGTGCCCCACAGAGAGGATATGGATACATATGAATCCTGGAACCTAACGAATAAGTTCAAATTATTCTTAAAAAAGCTCCGAGGACAGACTAAGATATACACGGGAATATCATGTATACTCCCCATCCAAAAGACGAGGCTAAGGGAAAATGTATAGCCCAAGAATAAAGGTCTACGAAACTCAGTGTCGCCAGTGAGGCTTCACTTCACTTCCTCCCGATTACAAGTCCACCCTGCTGTCCACTGGGCCACGCAAGCTCCGGTGAACAAAGACGTTTTGAAGAACAACCACAGCTGTAGCACAGTGTGAGTGGCGTTACATAATATATATTATAATTTTTTAAATTATTTTGACGTTTTACAATACAACTTAAAGAAGCTATTCCGCCAACAACAGCCAAATTTTACAAAATACGTACACCGTTTCTGAACCTACTGACGACAAAGTATATAATTATAATATGAATTTTAGGCACTGCCTAAGTCCGAGCAGAGCTCTTAAAATTAATACTTACATGATATATCGGATCGCATGTAAACCAAATATTTTACTCTTAATAATTATTCTATATTGTTGTGATAAAATACTAACCTATCTTATGTTTCTTGTCAATCAACATATGAGTAAATTAATTGACTATTCATAATTTCGATCATCAAAATCAGCTGACCAAGCAATGGCCTAGGCATTTGACACACCTCTAAATTGTGGTAGGTGGTAAAATCAAACTCGTTCTTTATCATAGTTTGTTTGTTTGTATGGTGTTTTACGTCATTTTCAACACATGTAAGGTTATATACTAGTATGACGATCGATTTTTTTTGTGTTGGAGGCATCCACCCACTTTTCCTGGGTAGAACCAGTACTGTAAACCTCCCGTCATCCGTAAGAATCGACACTTCCTCACTTACAAATCGAGCTCCCAGTGGAATTCGAACCCGCAGCGATGAGAGGTGAAGGTTTAGAATGCAACGTCGTTAACCATTCGACCACGGAGACGCTTCGTCTTTATCATAGATGTTCAACCAAGTTTATTGTAAAAGTTAAGGTATTTACGGTGTGATTTTTTTTAAAAACAAATTTTGAAAATTATCTTATTTTTACTCTTTCAACTCAAGAGGCACCTTTCCTGGGTTTATATTGTTTTCCAGAGAGAATTATTTTGTATCAGACATATCTTTTTGGCAGCTACTACAAACAGTGTCATTGAACATTTTCAATTCAGTTCTTCTTTCTAAACAAATTTCGCATTTAGAAAAAACGTACGACATCTGTTCTATTTCAAAGGCAAGTATAGCATCCATAGCAAGGTTGAATTTTTCATCTTTCTGTAATGGTGCAGCTTCTGGTATGTCATTTATTTGATATGTTTTGATAATATACCATTTTTCCCGTTTATTTCTCATTTCCCTTTTCTTTGATTCTGACTGTGTTTCGTTTTCAAGAGGTTTTGATTCCTAGTTTCCTACATAAAGATTGGATGTCATTGATTATATTAGAGTTGGAATTTGAGTCCTTATTTGGTTCAGTATATGGTGTACTAATACAATTTTCTGAATTATGTTTGCTCTTGTTGTCATGCGTGTTTTCGGTGTGTGATATTCGCTTTTTACTTTTACTACTATCAGCGTCATTAGAACTTGAAACTGTTTATTGTTCAAAACAAGTCAATGGTTGTACATGACAATTCTCCTTCATTGGTTGAAAAAGAATACATGTGATATTGCTCTGCACCAAACTCATGTTACATTGATGATGTAGCCTAAAATGGTAGACACAGTTTCAATCTCACAAGCTGTGGCCCACCCTTGACCATTTATCATTTCTCTCTCGTATTAAAGTTTGGTCATGTCAGGACTGTGGTAAATTTGGACTAACTCCTCCATGCCAACCTTGTTATCAGCAATATTATAAAATTATTGCCTTTTTAGTTTTAGTGAGGTCGATATGTGTATATATTACATATTTGTCTGTGATTTGTATAGGAAATACTGAGAATAGAAAAGCTATATCTACTCGTTTGCTCTACTGGGAAATATCTCCCTGGTGTAAAAAGGCATTAATCATTAGAAATATTAATAAAATCATTTTAAATTATGTAATATATAGTTTAATAACCAGTGTTTTTGAGATACTGAAAATAACTCCCTCGGTAGAGAAATGGCCCCTATATAAGAACTCGTTCTCCGCACTCGTTCTTATATCTAGGCCATTTCTCTACCTCGGGAGATATTTCCCGTATCTCAAAAACACTGGTTATTAAACTCTATTTATCGACCTGATATCGCCTCGGTCGATATCACTTTTCTCAGGTCGATAAATACAACACATATCGACCGAACCTAAAAGGCAACAATTATTTTATAATTAAATCAAATTATTCATGGAATTTTGATATTTTGCAATTTTGAAATTTTGAATTTTTGGAATTTCGAAATTTTGAATTTTGAAATTTTGAATTTTGAAAATTTGAAATTTTTCAAATTTTGAATTTTGAAATTTTTGATTTTTGAAATTTTTAGAATTTAGAAATTTTTGAATTTTAAAATTTTTCAAATTTTGAATTTTGCAATTTTTAATTTTTAATTTTTGAATAAGTTTAATTTTGACAACCAATAACAAATAATAAAACAACTTCTAATGATAAGCATTCTTTTAATGAATATATCGCTTCATTCGTAACTACTTGTGACGGGATTAGCCGAACTAGTACGAATACTCCAAACTACGAAAAGAGACAATCGTCCAAGTGAAACAGACTGATCCCCTGATGATTTGAGGAAAAAATCCGAAATTGCCGAACACAATTTCATCAATGGCTGCGCTTCCGGTGCGACACAGTTTTTTTGCCCAGCCAGGTACGATTTCAACATTTGCACATGTGTTACCATTAGCCGATCATCGTCGGCCGGCTACGCCGGTCGAGCTCTGCTCGGTATAACTCACATCTTTTGAGAATCACTATATAGACACAATATAAACGGCCTTAAGAGCCAGGCCGAACCCCAAAACTGGAGCGTCGAATTAATAGTTAAGAGCAACTCATAATTCGTTTAACGCATATTCAATCACGGGTATTTTAAGAACCTGTTAATAAACTTATACTTTTAATCAGCATATATTAAGTCTAGGGTAAGAGGGTTCATGATTTTTTCCTTCATTAATTTGTTACTATTTATAGTAAGGTAGGCAATAAACATTATTATAGGACCTGAACACCTGGAGTTTTGATAAACGTTTTTGTTGTGTAATTTTGCCGTTTGTGGCGTTTGAGTATTGCGAACATGTAAAACATTGAAATAAAAGTGGCGAGTCAAAATACTGCACGAAAAGGGGCGACATAATGAAACTTTGAAAAGAAAAGTAATGATATGTTGAGCATTAAATCATAAAACAGTGAAAACACAAATACTGATATTAACATAAAACAGTGAAAACACAAATACTGATATTAACATAAAACAGTGAAAACACAAATACTGATATTAACATAAAACAGTGAAAACACAAATACTGATATTAACATAAAATAGTGAAAACACAAATACTGATATTAACATACAACATTGAAAACACAAATACTGATATTAACATAAAACAGTGAAAACACAAATACTGATATGAAAATAAAAACAGTGAAAACACACAAATACCGATATTAACATAAAACAGTGAAAACACAAATACTGATATTAACATAAAACAGTGAAAACACAAATACTGATATTAAAATAAAAACAGTGAAAACACAAATACTGATATTAACATAAAACAGTGAAAACACAATACTGATATTAACATAAACCAGTGAAAACACAAATACTGATATTAACATAAAACAGTGAAAACACACATCTTTTTCCAGACCATGAAATAAAACGTCAGAAAGACCCAGTACATATGGGGCGATCACAAGCACGAAAGTGCATAAACACAAAACTGATATTAACATAAAACAGTGAAAACACAAATACTGATATTAACATAAAACAGTGAAAACACAAATACTGATATTAACATAAAACAGTGAAAACACAAATACTGATATTAACATAAAACAGTGAAAACACAATACTGATATTAACATAAAATAGTGGAAACACAAATACTGATATTTACATAAAACAGTGAAAACACAAATACTGATATTAACATAAAACAGTGAAAACACAAATACTGATATTAAAATAAAAACAGTGAAAACACACAAATACCGATATTAACATAAAACAGTGAAAACACAAATACTGATATTTAACATAAAACAGTGAAAACACAAATACTGATATTAAAATAAAAACAGTGAAAACACACAAATACTGATATTAACATAAAACAGTGAACACACAAATACTGATATTAACATAAAACAGTGAAAACACAATACTGATATTAACATAAAACAGTGAAAACACAAATACTGATATTAACATAAAACAGTGAAAACACAAATCTTTTTCCAGACCATGAAATAAAACGTCAGAAAGACCCAGTACATATGGGGCGATCACAAGCACGAAAGTGCATAAACACAAAACTGATATTAACATAAAACAGTGAAAACACAAATACTGATATTAACATAAAACAGTGAAAACACAAATACTGATATTAACATAAAACAGTGAAAACACAAATACTGATACACAAATACTGATATTAACATAAAACAGTGAAAACTCAAATACTGATATTAACATAAACCAGTGAAAACACAAATACTGATATTAACATATTAACATAAAACAGAGAAAACACAAATACTGATATTAACATAAACCAGTAAAAACACAAATACTGATATTAACATATTAACATAAAACAGTGAAAACACAAATACTGATATTAGCATCAAACAGTGAAAACGCAAATACTGATATTAACATAAAACAGTGAAAACACAAATATTGAAACAGGGCAAACACAAATCTGATATTAACATAAAAATAGTGAAAAAATGAAAATGAAAATACAAAATTACAAAGAAACCACATTTCTTCGACTACACTACCAATATTGCCACATTTAAGTATCATATGATTCTTATATGATTCTCATATGATACCTGTTATATGATACTTATAGAAAAGGAGCAGCACATGATTCTTATATAAAACATTTCATATAAGAATCATATAAGTATCATACGAGAATCATATAAAAGTTGAAAACTATGTTTTCATGAGAATCATATAAATGTTGAAAACTATGTTTTCATGAGAATCATATGAAAATGTGCGTGTTTTAAACATGAAGCTATTATGGATTTATTCTAATATGATATGAGAATGCAATTCTATGTTTATTGTATGTTTATTATATGAGGCGAAATTGCCTCTGTACATTAAGGATAAGATCGCATAGATAAGTATATATATCCTTTATTATTAAGCTAAACATTGTCTAGAATTAAATAGTGCAGAGCAAAGAACTGAGAAAAAATGCTTAAGTATTAAAAATGCGAGAAACTTACGAGATGAGAATCGTAGTTTAAGTTTTCCTGGATCGTTTTTATCAGGTATGTATGCATCACCTTCTGCACTAACTGGCTTGCCATCCCTGTAAGTATGTTAATTAATCAATGCATATGTATAATAAAATAAATTACTAAACTTAGTTCTATAAGTAGGTGAACTAGTGTCAGCCAGGAGATAAACTAGTCTCTATTAGAAGGTGAACTAGTGTCAGTCAGAAGGTAAACTAGTCTCTATGAGTAATAATAATAATAATAATAAATGCTTTATTTAATGATGGTAACTCAATCAATTTACAACAATTGTTCTCCCTGGAGGCCATCAAATGAAGAAACATGTAACACATACATATGGTTATATACATACAACATTATACAATTCTGAAGAGTTTCCTGTTGTAAAATCAAAAGTCCCTATATATAAATATTTTAAAGTTATTTTAAAGTACTTAACCAAATGCAAGCATATTAAAATTAACTAGTATTACCTAAAAGATAGGAATAATATTTCTTTTTAAATTCTTTGATATGTTTGGCTTGTCGCATTGGAGGTGTGATCGAGTTCCATATGACAGCACCAGAATAACGAATACTTTGTTTGTATATACTTAGCCTATGTTTCGGGACGATTAGATCACCATTTGAACAAGTCCTTAATTTATAAGAGGAATGAACCTTTTGAAACAAAGATGTAAGATAGTCTGGAGCAAGATTATTGACGCATTTGTAAACCTGCACTGCTTTATGAAATTTTATTCGATCATGGACATTTAACCATTTAAGCTCTTTAAATAAGGGTTTTGAAGATGCATCATATGGCTTATTAAGAATGATCCGAGCAGCTCTCTTTTGGATTTTTTGGATTCTATTAATATTGTTGCTAGAGCAATTTCCCCAAATAGTGTCACCATAATCCAAAATTGGTTGTATATATGCATTGTAATACATAATTCTTGTTTCATGTGTGAGAAATTTCTTGATTTTGCACAAAAGATTAGTTTTGTTTGTTAAAGAAGTACAAAGATTATCAACATGGACGTCCCATAACAGGTTTTTATCAATATATACCCCTAATAATTTTTGACTCTGTACATTTTCTATTGCTGTACTGTTAACATATAATTGTTTTACTTCATTATTAAGTTAAGTATGTGAACTAGTTTATATCAGAAGGTAAACTAGTCTCTATGAGTAGGTGAACTAGTGTCAGTCAGAAGGTAAACTAGTCTCTATGAGTAGGGGAACTAATGTCAGTCAGAAGGTAAACTAGTCTCTATGAGTAGGTGAACTAGTGTCAGTCAAAAGGTAAACAATTCTCTATGCGTAGGTGAACTAGTGCCAGTCAGAAGGTAAACTAGTCTCTATATGTAGGGGAACTAATGTCAGTCAGAAGGTAAACTAGTCTCTATGAGTAGGGGAACTAGTGTCAGTCAGAAGGTAAACTAGTCTCTATGAGTGGGTGAACTAGTGTCAGTCAGAAGGTAAACTAGTCTCTATAAGTAGGGGAACTAATGTCAGTCAGAAGGTAAACTAGTCTCTATGAGTAGGGTAACTAGTGTCAGTCAGAAGGTAAACTAGTCTCTATAAGTAGGTGAACTAGTGTCAGTCAGAAGGTAAACTAGTCATTATAAGTAGGTGAACTAGTGTCAGTCAGAAGGTAAACTAGTCTCTATGAGTAGGGGAACTAGTGTCAGTCAAAAGGTAAACTAGTCTCTATGAGTAGGTGAACTAGTGTCAGTCAGAAGGTAAACTAGTCATTATAAGTAGGGGAAGTAGTGTCAGTCAGAAGGTAAACTAGTCATTATAAGTAGGTGAACTAGTGTCAGTCAGAAGGTAAACTAGTCTCTATGAGTAGGGAACTAGTGTCAGTCAGAAGGTAATCTAGTCTCTATGAGTAGGTGAACTAGTGTCAGTCAGAAGGTAAACTAGTCATTATAAGTAGGTGAAATAGTGTCAGTCAGAAGGTAAACTAGTCTCTATAAGTAGGTGAACTAGTGTCAGCCAGAAGGTAAACTAGTCATTATAAGTAGGTGAACTAGTGTCAGTCAGAAGGTAAACTAGTCTCTATGAGTAGGGGAACTAGTGTCAGTCAGAAGGTAAACTAGTCATTATAAGTAGGTGAACTAGTGTCAGTCAGAAGGTAAACTAGTCTCTATGAGTAGTTGAACTAGTGTCAGTCAGAAGGTAAACTAGTCATTATAAGTAGGGGAACTAGTGTCAGTCAGAAGGTAAACTAGTCTCTATGAGTAGGTGAACTAGTGTCAGTCAGAAGGTAAACTAGTCATTATAAGTAGGGGAACTAGTGTCAGTCAGAAGGTGAACTAGTCTCTATGAGTAGGGGAACTAGTGTCAGTCAGAAGGTAAACTAGTCTCTATGAGTAGGTGAACTAGTGTCAGTCAGAAGGTAAACTAGTCGCTATGAGTAGGGGAACTAGTGTCAGTCAGAAGGTAAACTAGTCTCTATGAGTAGGTGAACTAGTGTCAGTCAGAAGGTAAACTAGTCATTATAAGTATGTGAACTAGTGTCAGTCAGAAGGTAAACTAGTCATTATAAGTAGGTGAACTAATGTCAGTCAGAAGGTAAACGAGTATCTACTAGTAGGTGAACTATAGTCTCTATCAGCAGGTGAACTAGTCTCTATTAGTAGGTAAACTATAGTCTCTGTTAGTAGGGGAACTAGTCTCTGTCAGAAAGGTAACTAGTCTATCTCACTAGGTGAACTGGTGACAGTTCGACGGTAAACTATTCTCTATTAGTAAGTGAAATAGACACAGTCTGAAGGTTAACTAGTCTCTGTCAGAAGGCGAACAGTCACAGTCCGAAGGTGTGATAGTCTCAGTCAGAAGGGTAACTAGTCTCTATCAGAATACAAACAATGACCATACTAATTATTATATAGTATTAACAGAGTTTACGTTTGGTATACGCACAACATATCAAACCAGTTAACTATGTGTTATAGTTAACGAAACTAGTGAGTAAAATATTAAGATTACCCGATGAGTTTTATATCGAATGCGTATGTAAGATTCTGTTTTATCATGTGGCATTATTTGTTTGAATATTCACTAAAATAAGCTATGACCAAGACGATACAGTCGGCGCCTTGGATATTATCGTTGACACATATGGCAATACAAAATAAAAAAATGTGTACATAGCACACGGCTTACAATTGATATAACGTAATATAAACTCCATAACTTATTATGAAATATTATATCAGACTAGTTTCTAGTCTAACTTCTTATCTATATCAAACCTTATTCTTATCTTTGTATTGCAAACAACTGAAACTTACAGCAAGCACAATGGAAACGCTTCATATTTATTTCTTATTCGTGTCTTTAATATTGCAGGTTGATGAAACATATGGACAGTTGGACGATGCAACGCTTCAACTCATCTCAAGAACCGTTGAGAAGCAAGGTGACGGTGAAATAGTTTTATTTATCTTTCCTCACATACATTATTATAAATGATAACAGTGTGACACCGTTAAAGCTCTCCGGCCATGTTTTGTTTCATGAACATATTTATGTTTATTTAAATCGAAATATACACAACAATAGATATTAACAATTCACAATATCTGTGAAAAGCGAGAATAAGATTTTATTTGATGACGTAGAAAACGTTGAACAGGTAAATTAATCCACAGGTAAATGTATTTATCAATTATGGCAATAGTTGTGCAGCTGTACAATTCAGATTTACCTCATTTCCCCGTGCAGTCACGCAGTGGTAAAAGTAGTATCTACGTCATGCAAATAATACTTGTTTTTACTTACAACTTAGTAGCGGTTCAAGAAATGCTCATATGATGTTTAAGAGTTATGTTAATTGATAATACTACAAAAAATGTGGCCATTCATCTTTAAACGTAGACAGTAGACACTACTAAAAGCAAAAGCAAAAGTTCATAAAGTAAATAAGTATTGATATCGTAATGTAAGGAACAATCGGGAGAAAATCATTTGTAACAGTATTTTTTTATTTCTGTGCACGTAATAAAGTTCATTAAAGTAAAAACGTAAAATTCGTTTCACTTCTACGAACGATTATTTTACAAACATCCTGAACAAATATCAAGTGATATGACATGAATTAGGAAGTTTCGTTCAATTGACAGATTGCGGAACATCGGTGGTTTTACCCAGGGGTACGCCCGTGCACGAAAATTGCTCGGAGGTGCACCTGGTGTCTACTTCCACCAATGGAAGCTGGAAAGGCGACATATGACCTTAGCTGTTGGTGCGCTATTAAATCCAATTCAATTCAATTCAATTGACAGATCTAATTATTACGTGATGTGATTTTCGTTCAAGTGACAGCTAAATTCTTATTTTAAAGGTCTCCCATGATCTGATAAGAACCGGAAATGTTAGTGTGACAGCTAGGTGCTTACTCAACTCAAGTAAAATGAATAATTTGTTCTCAAATATATAAATAGCTGTGTTCTGTTTAAGCAGAAGAACAGGCGAAAATAATTGGTCAACAACAAGAACAGCTGACCAAACTAACCAATCAACTCGCAGAACAGCAAACTAAACTAGGTCAACAAAATACGCAAATCGAGGCACTGAAAGAGTCTGTGAGAAGACATGAGGCAACAATCTCAACTCTTCAGGAAGATCTCACGAAACAAAACATGGAAGTATGTTGCTTGTATCTAAAAACTTGTTTTGTTTTTTCTTTCTTGAAATACCTCCATTGCTTTCTAACGAGCTGTGAAGCTGCGTGTCGGTGCAAGAAGTAAAATACTAGTATGCTGGACAGGACGGTTTGAGAGTGAGATCTATAAAAAGATGATAGTGTTTATTTAGAAACTTGTTTACTTTTAGACAATATTTTATCATTAGCACAATACTGGTCCAATCTTAGGAAAAATACTTATGTGAAACATATGTTAAACATAAAAATAAATCTCTGTTTACCTACCCTTAATTGATGATCCTTAATTGCTATTACATTTTTCAACTTGTATTGTATTTCATAATGAAGTTATGTTAAATAGTTTGCAATGTTATTACTGCCATGTCAGGTATATGTTTTAAATATTGATTTTATAAACATGCTTGACAAAAAAAAACATTACACATGTTGCACATTATTGGTGTGTCCATTAAACAAGTTCATACTAATATGCATATGTTAAATCATTTGCAGCACAAACCTGAAGTTGGTGAAAACATCCCAGAAACAAAACCTGATAGAGATGGTTCTCACGCCTTTCAGAAAGGACAAATCAAAGGTATACGCGACATGTTTTGTGTTTTATATCAATATATGAAGAGTCAACTAGATTTTGACATAAACACTCCTAACACCGTCTAAAATAACTTATTTTAAAACTGAGCATGATCATTTTATTAGTACATCTGACAAAGAAAATAGTATTTATTGAATAAGAAAGATGAGTTTTACCTGTTTTAGGTAGCCTTTATATGTGTTGTATTGGGGACTCTAACATATATTTCTCAACTTATACCGTTACATAACTTATTGTATTATCAAGTATAATGCCATTGCTATAAGCTTGCAATCATATTTAATATCCACTGAACTATTTATTATATATTCATTTGATATAACTTCATTTTATTTAACACTGGACATTTATATCATGTGATGTATTTAATATTATTATTTATAGATAATTTGCAATTTGCAATTATATTTAATATCCACTGAACTATTTATTATTGATTTATTAAATTTATATAACAATTAACATTTATATCATGTGATTTATTTAATAGTATTATTTATAGATAGTGACTTATATGTCCATTGGGCCGGGTGCTTAATTTACAATTATTTCAAATATGTTTGATTCTGAATTGTATATGCACATGTCACTTGAATAAACTATTTACTTACTTATAGTATATCATGTCAGTGACTTTCATATCAAAATAACCAGAAAGGTATAGGCAAAATGACTAACAATACTGTTACTATAATTAACACAATGCAAAAAACACTACCAACGACTATCAATTATGGTGATGTAACAGTGAGACGAATTTCTTTTGACAAACTGAATAATAGTTCTTTGAGTACCAACTTGAATTACAAGTAAAATTCCTGCCAAAATTCACGAAGAAATTTGAAAGAGGTATCGATTGTTCATATGGAAATCTATACAAAGATGACTGGTAGCGTCCATCTTTGAAGTTTCATATCATATTGGTCTAACTGCATGTCATGCGGATCACTTTGATAAAGGTTTCGTATGTTACCTTTTGAAGTTACAGAGGATTAGTCATAGCAAACGTTCATACTGTTGTTAAAGCATCGACTTTCTTTGATTTAGAACTAATTGAATTCATTCTATATCGGCTAAAAATTAGTCTAATCTATATGGAGAAAGCGATTTTCTCCCTACATAAGTATATGTTAACAAAGATGGCTACAGGCAGTTATCTTGGAAACTGATCATAATCAACTTCATCCTGGTTCAACTTCATGTTGTGGATAAAACCTATTGCGGTTCTAGAGGTATAACGAGTACATATTTTTCCATTTTAATACTGTTTTTGCCAGGGCAATCATATCGGATTTTGCAAGAAATTGGAATTTCATTGTAAGAATAAGACATGTTACCGTGAAGTTTCATGAAAATCCACCCACTGATGTTATGAAGATTACAGACAGACAAACAAACATTCGTAAGACGCGCCATCGCATACATTCGTATTGGACCACAGAACGGGTAAAGTTTTCAGCTAGCTTTGATTGATCATACAGTTTGACTGTTGTTGTTTTTTTGTTTGCTTTATTTTAGCCAAAGTACGTCAAGATAGGCTTGTTGTTGACCCTGAGGGACCAGTCGCTTTCCACGCTACAATAAACAAGGACGAGGTATCTCATATTGGCCTCGGCCAAAAACTTGTATTTGAAACTGTCCTTATCAACCTTGGTGCCGGCTACCACAACCAACACGGCATTTTTATCGCTCCTCAGTCTGGGCTCTACTTGTTCTCAACGTCCATTATGAGCTTTGTCAGCGATCACTCAGAAATAACTGGTGGCATCATGAAGAATGGTAATGTCCTAGCACGTGCCTATGGACACGGGGATTCTGGACGGCATGACCAAGGTTCTGTAACCGTGGTTACGCAACTGAACACCGGGGATGAGGTTTGGGTCAGCATGGGTGGGCCAGCCGATGATTCCCTCTGGGGTAGAGGTTTTACAAGTTTTGCTGGTTGTTTAATTGCGCTTTTATAGCTTTTTAGACTCATTAAAGCATCGAAGTTTGAAAAAAAAAAGTTATCTCTGCTCAAACTTCAATGAAATAGCAATCAAGTGGTGTTCGATTGCATTTTATCTAATTGTTTCCCACTTTGTAATGTTATAGAAGTATAAAAACATCATTTGTGCCATATACTGAATGTAACCTTGTGTAAGTTTCAGCTAAAATCGTCTAACGTTTAGTATACGAATTCACAAATATGATTTATTCAGAATATTATTATATTGCGAATTATAAGCCTGAAATGCATTTCAACCGTTCCATATAAAGGTATATAATAAAACAGTATATAGCATTGTGTTGTTAATTGCAATGATTCATTAACGTGTAATATCCATCTAGAGCAGACGATACATCATTTCTAAAAATCACACCATCCAAATTTCGATGTACAAAATTGTCAACAAAATCAAAGGTTTTCTTTATTTGCCATGTGCCATTCACCAAAGATACACATGAAAAGTGTAAATTGAAACATGTGGTATGGTGAAACATTCGGATGAACAGTTCATTTCAACGTATTTATATAATGTTATTTGGTTTGGACCGGTTTTTTTCGAATATAGACATGCCAAGTGGTCAATTAGTTTGGGTTTACAATGTTTCTTTGCAAAATAGGCACTCTATTTTGTTTAACACGTCCACAAATATAGTTGCCAGTTATATATCTTGACATAGATTACTTTGAAACCGCTTGTTGTTAAAAGAATATCATTGTGTTTATGTTTACAATGGTGTACTTTAAAGTACGGATGGTGTGATAACATGACTTATTTTACTTAGAAATGATGTCTCGTGTGCTCTAGATGGATACATTTATTTCATGTAAAATAACAAAACAACTTTGAGTCACATTGTATCAAAGTGTTCGGATATATAAAAGGCACACTTTCTGCCATATAATTATTCCGTCTGATGTTAAGCTGACTTCCATTGTGCTAATTACTGTCATGTACTATATGGTTAACATTGCTCATGCCTAAAATGTGCATTTGGTCGAACAAATCTCTTGCCCATACCCCATCCATTTTTAAATATATAACCTTACATGTGTTGAAAATGGCGTAAAACACCATACACTTTTTTTTAAAGATAGCTGACCAATAGTCCTTAATGGCAATTTGCAAATAAAAAAATATATAATTAGAAAGTTGCAATTAGTGTCCAATTAGTGTCCAACTAGTGTCTGTCCAATTAGTGTCCAACTAGTGTCCAAAAACTACATAACATTACTTATCAGAGACAATGAAAAGATAATGACAACGCTGAGACGGCAGAAAAACAACACATTCATCGATTATATTGCTTTTACTTTAAAAAAGGTTTGCATTACACAAATTTAAATGCTAAGGTTATAGTAAATAATGTAGTAACTAAGTAACTAATTAACTCAGTGTTCATACATACAAATAACAACATAATAAACAATTGAAAGTGTATTAGTACACTTACTTGTCCAGTCCGGTATTTAGAACCTTGATATGCCCGTCGGCTTTTAAACTGTAGTTAGCATTGGCACATATCTGACCACTTTCAAAGGAAGCATAGAATCGTTCTTGTTCGTACCAATGTCCAAGATACTGAAAAAGGAGTAACAGCTGTTAAAGTTATGTTTATCTGATAAAACTGAGAGGCCACTCATCATCATCATCAGCGGCAGCAACAACAATCCGTATCAGTTAAATTCAGTGTCACTGACATCGTCATCATGAACATCATCATCATGAGCATCAGCAGAATCAACGGCAGCAGTAATACACGTTGCATGGCCATCCTCTCACACCACCTCAGAGCATCTAATGGTTTTATTTCTAATTCAGACATGTTTTCTGATTGGGATTTGAAATCGCATATGTGAGAAAGAGTCGATTCTTACAGATGGCGGGAGGAATACAGTACTGGTTCTAGCCATGAATAAGTGGCTGGTCTGCCTCCATCACAAAAATATCGACCGTCATGCATAGCCTAAAACGTGCTGAAAAATAACGTTAAACACCAAACAAACAAACAGAATGATAATGATAAAGTTAAACACTTGTCCGACAATGCTGAATATCTGCTTAAAGTAATACAAACTATAGCTATGCATCTTGGCAAGTAGCATTTTAAGATTATAATATTTCTTGTCTTCAACTTCCGGTCATACAAATGAAAATACCTGAGCCGTAGAATGGCGTCCAGACAAATCGTTTATATGGGAATTCAATCAGGTGATAAACAGCGAATATTTGAAATTTAAACAAAAATCCAACATTGTATATACCTTTTCAAGATCAAAATCCATTTTAGTTTCTACTTTAGGGCATCCGCCTTTCGAAGGCACCTGAGCCACAGAGAGCCCTAAAATACTAGCTAATACCAGCAGCGTAGGCAACATACTCGGCATTGGTTCCTTTCACGAATGATCGTATGGGATACCTACCGGTCCTTATAAATTGTAAGAACTGACCGCAAGTGAACACGTGGTGTAAGAATTGACCGCAAGTGATCACGTGGTTTGATAGTGTGGGTGCACTTAATTAGAGTGAAATAGCCTTTATGTAATCCATCTTGACCATACGCTTGTATAACGTTATTTCTTAAGATAAGAAACTGTAAACACAGTAGTGTGGTCACTTTATAATAAAAAGACGATCACTCTTCTGAAGAGTGACAAAACTTCTGCTCCCTGATAGGCCGTGTATGGCAATATTGTTTTCCCCATCTAGCTGTTATAATGATTACAAATTGGTGATCCATAGTCGTAATGCAGTTGATCGAGTGTCTTAATCTGGGTTGACCTTATGGGCTTTATTTGTACACACAGGTGCTGTCAAATATAACTTTGACTGGCTAAGCTGAGGATTCATCAAGCTTCCCTACATATTTGCCTCGTGTGGTTCCGTGGGGATCAAGAGGACCCAGTTAGGACCACTGCGGAGCCCTTGCATAATTGTGTGTTGCCCATAATAGGGTTAAATCAGTTTGTGTTCCTTCAATGGTTGCTGACCCCGAGCCTTATATTTCTATATATCCAGAATTTACTGTGTTGCGGTGCCATAAATCCCAATTCAACAAAACTCCCTATGCCTCGATCAGTATACAAAACATGGAGCCACGCGCCGCAGCCATGCATTTGCCATTGGGGATGATGATGATGATTTCTAAGGTTTAAAGTCCATCTACCATATGAGCCCCCGGGAAGAATCCCCCGTTGGCGCCATTGGGGTTTTGGTAGTGGTTCATATAAAGCTAAACCAGATGGTATAAGGACGTTCAGGAACCAATCAGATTGCAGATTGTAACAATTGTAAAATACGTCGTAATACCATCTTCGGTGCAAGGCCTATCGCAGTTGGTTAGGGCGTCGTCTATACGCACGTCTGATGACCCGGACGTCAGAACTCTGCATAATGTAGCTGTGAGAGTGAACCGAAAATAACACTATGATTCCGTAGCTTTAAATTGGTTTAAACATATTTTATTGCATGTTTTACAAAGTGTTCTAAGACAAGACTACTCTTACAAGCATATTGTAATATTGAAGATACAAGAGTTGTCTAACTTTGAGTTCGCTGCTTCAAGTAGACATATCATCACATCACACAACAACACACAGATAAAAGTCCAGACATTGTCTCGTCGGGTAGGACGCCTGTCCTAGGTGGAGGGACTATAATCCTTAGAAATACACACACACACTTGATAAAAGTCTCTTATTAATATTCGTACACAATAAACATCGTTACTACGTTGCTCTGGAATCACTTATGTCAGTACATACACAGAATAGAACACGTGAGCAGAACACAAGTATGCGAATGGGTCGTGCCACAAGTTCGTGCAATATTAGTTACGGTCTTCCCAAGCTTTAAAATATTGGTTGAGTATTTGAAACGACTCCATCCACACTTCCCGGCGAGGCTTCTGAAGATATGCCTGCATAATATAAGCAATCGTCGTATTTCAAAGACTAAACCTTAAAAACCATACTTCCATACATAAAACTCACTATAGAGGAGGAAATCACTCCGATCTAATAAATAGTGGTTACAAAAAATTACGAGATCGGTGCGATATTCTTCTCTGTGGTGAGTTTTATGTATGAATGGGTAGTATCTAAGGTTTATTTTATTGTGGCATCTAACTACTATTGTTTTTGTAGGCATTGTGTGATGTTCTCATGAGCCTCGCCGGATAGTGCTGATGGAGTCGTTCCGGATACCCTACCTATTTCAAAAATGTAAAACTACTACGAAATAAATCGGATTGAATCTTACCATTATGCATGTACTGAATGAGTTGCTTACCGATTTGCACTAGCCTTTGGAAAGTACGATAATGTACACGTGTTTGAACTCTATATTGGACAGATAAACAGCTGAAACTATTTCTAGGAATCGTCTGCTCACCTATTTACAGAAGAAGATACAGCATGGTATAATGCATAATAGCGTTGGTTTCGTTCATCTATCATCATTATTGCAGTCCCTTATAGTTAAACAAGAGCTGCCGGAGAACAGCGCAGCTCGAATATTCGCTTTTTCAGAAAACAACAACAAATTATACGCCTGACATACCATAAAAAAGATGCACTTCTCTTCATATAAGCAGTTTTAAAGAAATGGCGGAGAACAATATGATCAAATGAGAAAGGGAACATTTTGAGAAAATAAATAAGGCGGGAGCTGGTGAGTGTGTGGGGGTGAGGGCGGGAGGGTGGGGATGGTTATTGTTGTGGAAAAGGTATGCCGTGTGTACCCTTAACCATTTTAAATAACAAATAAGAAAACTGAGAAAATCTAGACACAAGATGGGCAAAACTGACAGTCTGTGCACTATGATTTTGAACAATATCAACATCACATAAAATTATAAAATATATTGTAGAATATATTAAAAAAAGTATATATTGAAACATGTGTACAACATATTGAAACATGTGTACAGCATATTGAAACATGTGTACAGCATATTGAAACATGTGGACAGCATATTGAAACATGTGTACAGCATATTGCAACGTGTGTATAGCATATTGAAACATGTGTAAAGCATATTGCAACGTGTGTACAGCATATTGAAACATGTGTACAGCATATTGCAACGTGTGTAGAGCATATTGAAACATGTGTACAGCATATTGAAACATGTGTACAGCATATTGCAAACATATGTACAGCATAATGAAACATGTGTACAGCATATTGAAACATGTGTACAGCATATTGAAGCATGTGTACAGCATATTGCAAACGTTTGGGTGGCATGGTGGCAGTTTGTGTGATGTTACACAATTAAAAAAAATACAATCAAATAATAAAATTGGGCAAACACTCAACCCTACCCCCCACACCTCCCCCCACCCCCACACCCACACACACACCCTATTCTCCAAAACAAATATAATTTTAGTTGTTTCAGTTGATGGGTTGGGGTTCGGTGGGGAGGAAGTGAGGATTGAGGTGGGCTGAAGAGAGTGGAGAGTAAACAAAACTAACAACATAAAACATGAACATTAAAAAACGGGTACGCCCTCACCCTACATAAAATGGGTGAGGATTGATGTTATATTTGAAGAAAAATAAACCAAATATTTGATAATGGGTTGGTAGGGAGTTCGGACTGAGGTGGGCAGCTTGATCAAGAATAAACAAAACAACACAGTACACATAAAACATGGATCAGGTTCGGGTAATATGGTTGAGCTATAAATAAGAAGTGTGTGTGTGTGTGTGTGTGTGTCGTTCTAAGGTTTAAAGTCCCTCCGACAACAAATATGACAAGCGCAATCCGGAGACACGTATCTTGAAGTAATGGTCACAATAGAGTCTGGACTGTACTTAGTGTTGACTGTACCCAGCTTTTCGACCAATCATTTGCCTCATATTTTCAAATACTTCCACCATTCATTCATGAAGATTTTTATTGCAAGCAGTCTTTACGATTAAGAGCGTGACCTATATCGAGTATAACAATAAAACCTATGGCAAACACGAAGTCAGATAGAGTATATGAAGATAAATTCTCTGCTGCGATCCCTGGTGAATAGTTCTCTTCATAGCCCCTATCCTATTCATAAATACAGTTTAAACTACACGGTAACAAGTTGGTGGTAAAAACTGAGGCTTGCCGTTTCTCTCAATTCAGTTTTAGTGATGTAATCAACTAAAGGATACATTTCGAGGGTTTATCGCAACACTGTTGTATACTCTTCTTTATGTGTATGCTGTTGCGGCAGTGTTGCTCTGAACCAACGATTTGTATTGATGTGGGTTCGAATCCCGCTGGAAGCTCGACTTGTAAATGAGGAAGTGTCGATTTCTTACCGTTGGCGGGTGGTATACAGTACTTTTTCTACCCGGGAAAATGTTGGTGATCTGCCTCCACCACAAACAAGTTAACCGTCATATATAACCTAAAGTATGCTGAAATGACATAAAACACCATTCAGCCAACCAACATTAGTGTTGCTAGTTGTTGTTGTGGTTGTTGTTGTTGTTGTTGTTGTTGTTGTTGTTGATGCTGTTGTTGTTGTTGTTGCTGCTGCTGCTGTTGTTGTTGTTGTTGTTGTTGTTGTTGTTGTTGTTGTTGTTGTTGTTGTTGTTGTTGTTTTTGTTGTTGTTGTTGTTGTTGTTGTTGTTGTTGTTGTTGTTGTTGTTGATGTTGTTGTTGTTGTTGTAATTGTATTGAGTATTTTTGTGGCTTTCTAGGTTTTTATATTCATATATACGTGATCATCGTTTTGTTTTATTTATACTGCCTATTAATGCTGCCTAATGGGATACAGCCTGGAGAGAATTTATTTATTTATTCTGTCTCGTTTAGTTGGAATGAAATAGGGCAAGAGTGGGGTTTGGTGCACCCTAAAACCTGGTTTAAACCCCCCCAGCGGTCAGTGGCAATTTTGCCACTGACCGTTCCAAGTTGGTAGCCCTGTTTTAAACCCTTTTATGTTCATGGCAACTTTCGATGAGAAAATAAGTGATATAAAAAAGAGAGCATAGGAAAACAAAATTCTATGTATTATGTTCGTTTTATAAAACTCACTTGGTTAGCGTCGTTTAGTCTGAAAAATAGAAACAGTACGTAACACTGTAACAATGTCTGCGTTACGAAACAGTACGTGACACTGTAACAATGTCTGCGTTACGAAACTGATTGAACACGCGTCCAAAAGATCACGGTTATTTGAAAACACAGATAAGATGTTATAAAACCGAAAACGAAAACACAGATAAGATGTTATAAAACCGAAAACCAAAAGCGTCACTGCTGTTGTGTATGGCGTTTAACATTTCAAAGTCAAGTTCATTTTTGGTATTGCGCAGTTCTTTATGTAGCATTTACAGGGTCAACAATGCCCTGTGAAATTCAAGGTTAGGTAATTTGAGGTGGCTTAGATAATAACAAGTCACGGACATAATAATACATAAGTACACGTGGACATTCAAATATAATAATACATAAGTACACGTGGACATTCAAATATAATAATACATAAGTACACGTGGACATTCAAATGATTTTATAATGCTAAGTAGACTATTGGACTAGACCCCAGATTACGGTGTTCCGTTTGAGTTTTCGTATCATCGGGTATCGACTTCTAAAAGTGATGGTACGACGTTACGATGATTATGGCACGATGGCGATGATAAGATGGTATGTTGGTACGGTGCAATGGTAAGATGGTGATGATACGTTGGTACGGTGGCACTAAGGTACGATGGCGATGGTACCTTGGTACGATGGCACAATGGTAAGATGGCGATGGTATGTTGGTACGGTGGCACAATGATAAGATAGCTATTGTATTTTGGTACGGTGGCACAATGGTAAGATGGCGATGGTATGTTGTACGGTGGCACGATGGTAAGATGGCGATGGTATGTTGGTACGGTGGCACAATGGTAAGATGGCGATGGTATGTTGGTACGGTGGCACGATGGTAAGATGGCAATGGTACGTTGGTACGGTGTCACAATGGTAAGATTGGTACGATGGCACAATGGTAAGATGGCGATGGTACGTTGGTACGTTGGCACAATTGTAAGATGGTGATAATATGTTGGTACGATGGAATGATGGCGATGGTACGATGGCACAATGGTAATATGGCGATGGTATATTGGTACGATGGCACAATGGTAAAATGGCGATGGTACGTTGGTACGGTGCCACAATGGTAAGATGGCGATAATATGTTGGTACGATGGACTGATGGCGATGGTACGATGACACAATGGTAATATGGCGATGGTATGTTGGTACGGTGGCACAATGATAAGATGGCGATGGTATGTTGGTACGGTGGCACAGTGGTAAGATGGCGATTGTACGTTGGTACGGTGACACAATAGTAAGATGGCGATGGTATGTTGGTACGGTGGCACGATGGTAAGATGGCGATGGTATGCTGGTACTGTGGCACAATGGTAAGATGGCGATGACACGTTGGTACAGTGGCACGATGTTAGGATGGCGATGGTACGTTGGTACGGTGGCACGATGGTAAGATGGCGATGATACGTTGGTACGGTGGCACGATGGTAAGATGGCGATAATAGGTTAGTACGGTGGCACAATGGTAAGATGGCGATGGTATAGTGGTACGGTGGCACAATGGTAAGATGGCGATGATATGTTAGTACGGTGGCACGATGGTAAGATGACGATGGTATGTTAGTACGGTGGCACAATGGTAAGATGGCGATGGTACGTTGGTACGATGGCACAATGGTAAGATGGCGATGGTATGTTGGTACGGTGGCACAATGATAAGATAGCTATTGTATTTTGGTACGGTGGCACAATGGTAAGATGGCGATGGTATGTTGTACGGTGGCACGATGGTAAGATGGCGATGGTATGTTGGTACGGTGGCACAATGGTAAGATGGCGATGGTATGTTGGTACGGTGGCACGATGGTAAGATGGCAATGGTACGTTGGTACGGTGTCACAATGGTAAGATTGGTACGATGGCACAATGGTAAGATGGCGATGGTACGTTGGTACGTTGGCACAATTGTAAGATGGTGATAATATGTTGATACGATGGAATGATGGCGATGGTACGATGGCACAATGGTAATATGGCGATGGTATATTGGTACGATGGCACAATGGTAAAATGGCGATGGTACGTTGGTACGGTGCCACAATGGTAAGATGGCGATAATATGTTGGTACGATGGACTGATGGCGATGGTACGATGACACAATGGTATTATGGCGATGGTATGTTGGTACGGTGGCACAATGATAAGATGGCGATGGTATGTTGGTACGGTGGCACAGTGGTAAGATGGCGATTGTACGTTGGTACGGTGACACAATAGTAAGATGGCGATGGTATGTTGGTACGGTGGCACGATGGTAAGATGGCGATGGTATGCTGGTACTGTGGCACAATGGTAAGATGGCGATGACACGTTGGTACAGTGGCACGATGTTAGGATGGCGATGGTACGTTGGTACGGTGGCACGATGGTAAGATGGCGATGATACGTTGGTACGGTGGCACGATGGTAAGATGGTGATAATAGGTTAGTACGGTGGCACAATGGTAAGATGGCGATGGTATAGTGGTACGGTGGCACAATGGTAAGATGGCGATGATATGTTAGTACGGTGGCACGATGGTAAGATGACGATGGTATGTTAGTACGGTGGCACAATGGTAAGATGGCGATGGTACGTTGGTACGATGTCGATAGTACGATGGTACGATGGCACGATGGTAAGATGGCGATGGTATGTTTGTACGGTGGCACAATGTTAATATGGCGATGGTATGTTGGTACGGTGGCAAATGGTAAGATGGCGATGGTATGTTGGTACGGTGGCACACTGGTAAGATGGCGACACGGTACGTTGGTACGATGTCTACGATGGTACGATGTCTACGATGGTAAGATGGCGATGGTATGTTGGTACGGTGGCACAATGGTATGATGGTGATGGTATGTTGGTACGGTAGCTCAATGGTAAGATGGTGATGGTACGTTGGTACGATGTCGATAGTACGCTGGTACGATGGCACGATTGTTAGATGGCAATGGTATGTTGGTACGGTGGCACAATGGTAAGATGACAATGGTACGTTGGTACGATGTCGATAGTGCGATGGTACGATGGCACGATGGTAAGATAACGATGGTATGTTGGTACGGTGGCACAATGGTAAGATGGCGATGGTATGTTGGCACGGTGGCACAATGGTAAGATGGCGATGGTACATTGGTAAGATGTCGATAGTACGGTGGCACGATGGTAGGATGGCGATGGTACGTTGATACGATGTCGATAGTGCAATGGTACGATGGCCGATAGAAAATGGCGAAGGTACACTGGTACGATGGCGCTAGTACAGTTGAACGAATGCGATGGCACGATAGAATATCTCGTTATCGCCATCGTCTCATCGCCATCGTACCATTGGCATCGTGCCATTGCGTTTACAAGTCGATACGCGTGGTACGATGGCCCTAACGGAAAGCCGTACACAACAGACAGAATCCATATTTAGACGAGGTTATTGAACACTCGATGTTGGTTATGGCGTTTCATCCGGTAGCCAGCACATAGCTATGAAGTAACGTATTCAGTGTAGAGTCTGTTTCGATTGTACAGAAACCGTACATGTTGTATCCTGCATCTAAATAATTTATGAAAATGTTTTGTCTTCAAAATTAAAACCGACAAAAAGCATTGTTAAATCACTGTTTCCTGCGGTTAGAATGTCTTGCTCTATATGTTAAACATGGCTTTGTGTATGCTCCCTAGTCAGCGGACGTATTTTACCACTTCGTTTCAAAAACCACATTACATAGTTATTTATAACCGATGCAAAGAGGAGTAGGCTGTGTGAAGATAGTTTCCATTTGTGTCTCATGCTTTATATAGCAATCCAATTTAAAATGTTTTTTTGTTTTTTGTTGTTGTTGTTTTTCTTCCCCTCCGTGTCATATAATTTATATTAATAAGGAATATGTATGTATATCTAAAGAAAATACTAATTTAAAAAAAACGGCAAAGTCAATTAGGAAAAAATCCCACACTGATAATAGTTTAATTGATTTTGAAGTCACCATCTACTTGCCACTGACCGTTCATACACCTGCTGTCAACCCTTTTATATTTGTGACGTATCACTCTTTACTTACACTAAATATGTATAATTGCCGTGTACTTCTTGTGTGAAGGCTGTGTTTTTGGATGACTGCGATCTGTGAATGTTACCCTTCCTTCTCGACGACCCCGTGTGGTTCCCAGGCAAGAATAGGACCACTCCTTGTCCAGGCAGAAGGGTAAAATCCCCCCCCCCCCCCCCGAATTCATGTTCATTTTGTCATTTTTGACCTCTTCATCGTGATCCCTGTACTGTTTCAGGGGCTACTTGGGTGGTGGCAGGAAACATTGATCGTTTGTTTTTGGTTTTGCGGGGTGTTGTGGGGTTTTTTGTAGTTGTTTTGTTGTAGTTGTAGTTATTGTTTTTGAGTGTTTTTGAATATCATTATTATTATTATTATTATTATTATTATTATTATTATTATCACTATTATTATTATTATTATTATTATTATTATTATCATTATCACTATTATTATTATTATTATTATTATTATAAGTGTTATTATTATTATCATTATTTTTATTATTATTATTATTATTATTATTATTATTATTATTAATAATATTATTATTATCATCAGTATTATTATTATTATTATCATTATCATTAGCACTGTTATTTTTATTATTATTATTTTTATTATTATTATTATTATTATCATTATCATTAGCACTGTTATTTTTATTATTATTATTATTATTATTAATATTATTATTATCATCATTATTATTATCATTAACATTAGCACTGTTATTTTTATTATTATTATTATTATTATTATTATTATTATTATCATTATCATTAGCACTGTTATTTTTATTATTATTATTATTTTTATTATTATTTATTATCACTATTATTATTATTATTATTATTATTATAATTATTATTATTAGTGTTATTATTATCATTATTTTTATTATTATTATTATTATTATTATTATTTATTATTATTATTATCATTGTTATTATTATCATTATCATTAGCACTATTATTATTATTATTATCATCATTGTCACTATTATTAGTAGTAGTATTTTTATTTTTCATTATCATTATTATTATTATCATTATTATTATTATTATTATTATTATTATTTATTGTTATTGTTATTATTATTATTATTATTATTATTATTATTTACAGCACTTTTCTAGAGAGGACAGAGCGACTCTTTTTGTTTATAAACACACATTTAGTATTCAGAATTATTTTTTTATAATTTTCCAATCTGTTGTATCACGTATACAGCTCCAGGTGAAAAAATACCAATTTACCGAACGATGACCATGACCAGCTCCTGTAAGAAAACCAAACCGTTTAGCAATTATTAACCATAAACCTTCTATTGCTCATACACGTCTATTAAAGAAACTAACCTGTCAAATAACGGCAAAATTACACTGCAAAACCGTGTATCAAAAATCTATCCAGGAGTTCAGGTCATATAATAATGTAAATGTGCAGATTAAAAGAAAATGTTTATTCACGGGTTCTTAAAATACCCATGATTGATTATGCGCAAAGTGAATAATGAGTTGGTAACTCTTAATTCGACGCTCCAGTGTTGGGGTTTAGCCTGGCTGGTTAAAGCCGTTTATATTGTATAAAGTTTGGATTCTCAAAATAAGTTAAGTTATATATATATATATACCTCGTCGTCAGTAGGTTTAGAAACGGTGAAAATATGTTAACTTTGGCTGTGGTTGGTCGGATAACTAAAAGGATCTATTATTACAAAATGAGTTCCTCTTTTATATATACATACAAATAGCAACCGAGAACCCCGAAATGACAATTGTTGCAACATAAAACATTATATTCTTGTTCATGAATTGAATTTAACTGAATTGGATTTTACGGCGCACCAAAACAAAAAAGGTTATATGGCGCCAAAAGGAATGAACATTCCAGGCCCAAGCTTCATTTACATCCACATGAAAATAATAGGACTTGACTGCTGCTAATTGAATTGTAAACACTCCATTTTTCGCTGGAGCCACGACCACCACTCAAGTAGCACCTGAAACAATACAGGGATGGTGGTGAAGACCTTTAATGAACATGACACGTAGTCATGACAACACAATTATGACCTAATGAACATGAATTCGGGGTGTTGGGCGGAGTGGAGGGGGGATTTTACCACTCTGCCTGGATAAGCAGTGACCCTATTCTTGTACGGGAACCACACGGGGGGCTGTTCGTGTTCTTGTAAAAGACAAAAGCAAAGCGAAATTGAAATATGCAATGTTTTAATTATTTGTTCTGCAATCAATATTATTTTAATAATACATCTTTATAAATTTGGCGCGTATATAAACTTTATACTATTTCTAAGAGCCTGTGCAATATGGTGCCCAGCATACGCATACAGGACTAGGCCAACAATGAGCAAAAACACATACATTGGTATTGGCAGGAATTTGTCATGTACATTTTGTGTCCAAATGTTTCGTACGTTATGTTTGGCACACCGTCTGGAACCTGCACTGGTGTCACATCGTCTCGACCCCGCACTGGTGCGAAAGCTACTTTGCATGATCATGTCGTCTAGTAAGTGGTGATCTTCAAGCTGGTCGACAGAGCGACGGGTGTTGAGATGCGTCAACAGGTTGTGTCTTCGTGGTGTGTACCTGTAATAAATAGAAAGCGACGAATGAGTTTTACTTAAAGCTACAAAATCAATACTTTAATTTAAAGTTGTGCAATCATACAGAGGGCCCCCATGGTCTGGTATGGGTCTGGTAAGGCGGTACTTGGTAATATAGTGTTTGGGGGTATAGAATCACTTGGGTTAAACGTCTATATTTGAAATGAAAGGAAATTCTATTTAGTTTCAGAGATTTAGATTTACCCTTTTAGATTTACCCTTTTAGCTGTAAAGTCCAGACTCTATTGTGCCCATCGCGTCAGGTATACCTTGACGTGTTCGTTGGCGGAGGGACTATACACCTTAGAACTACACACACACACACACACACACACACACACACCCTTTTAGCTGTACCATAGCAAACTTTCTGAAATTATTGTCCTATAACTATGAATGTTTAATAGTTTCTTTTTTCATTCTTTTTTTTTCTTCTTTTGCACCAGTATTTACATAATTTCAGCGTATCCCTAGAAGTGCCAAACTTTAATAAGATAACTTACTTGATGATTACATTTTGTCCCTAACATTTGTTATTACATCAGTAAGCATTTTTCGTTTCAAAAACACACTTCACGGGTAGTAAAGAATCATTTTTTTCTGAAAGGTGTTGCACTTAGTGATCAATTTTGCATGGAAAAATGCAACAAATCATTTCACCGCTGTATACATATAGTCTTACATGATATATCTTAAAAATAAAATTATCAAAAATACATGAGCTGAGAAAATTGAATTTAAACAGAAATTGATTCTTTACTACCGATGAGTATATATACACCCCAGTGCACTGTAGCTCTAGCATATAGATGATTCACAGTGAAGTAACCTCAATTTGAAAACCATCAAACTACTACGCATTTCCTTTGACCATTTTCAAGCATAAAAAATGCTTACACATGTAAAAAGTAGTGCAGTGAAATACAACAATGAACAATTATAGTGAAAACACGTTTTATTTAAAATAAAAAATTGAACCTAACTGTAGAACTAAAAATGAGTTTACATACACTCATTTTGCGCCATAGTAGGCGGCCCATCTGCAATAAAAACTCTTATTTTTCGAGTTGATGGCATTTTTAGCAGAAGTGTTTCATTGATACCATGATAATTACTGGAGTGTCCCGAACACCGTAGGGCCAAATGCCATTGTCATTCAGGCCATCAAAGGTCATACATGAGGTCAAAGGTTAACCAAGTGCAAAAAAGGGGGAATTTAGTGTCCGCTGAATAACTTCAACAGTTCTAATCCAAAGGCAACCAAACTTGGAAACAATACTTATGGACAAAATATCTCGGTCAAGTTTGATAATCATCCAGATTGAACAAGTATTCCTGGAGTTATTGTCCCTTAATTGGTGAAAATTGTTGAAATTGACGATGTGCTTCTCAACGAGTTGAGTAATTTTAATTGAAATTATACCAAACTTGGAAACATTGCTTATGGACAAAATATCTTGGGCGAGCTTGATAACCAGTGAGTTTGCATCGGTAACCATAGAGTTATCTCCCCTTTATTGGTGAATTTCGTTGAAATTGACGATTTTTTGCTCAATAACCTTAATAATTTTAATTAATATTTTACCAAACTTCGACAAAATGCTTATGGCTACAATATCTCGGTAAAATGTGATATCCAGCCAGATCGCACCAGTAAGCCTGGGCCCGAATTTATAAAGCAACTTAAGTGGGAAATATTACTTAAAGCAGAAATTGGTCCTAAATCAACAAATCCGCTTTTGATATGTTTTTAAGTATTAAATATCATTATAAATACGATTATTACTATGCCATTGATATATGTTCAGTAAAAATATGTTTTTAAAGATAAAAATCGAACAGGCGAACAGGCATTGCTAAAATATCGAAAAAAATCTAAGGGGAAAAACTCTTGCGCGAATTACCGGAAGTGACGTCATTGGGAACGAACTATTTTTTGTTTACATTGGGACTGAACGCAAAACAGTATACCTTGTGTGAAAATGCGAGGATTAAGCGATCATGATACCGAGTCAGAGGAAATGCCCGTGATAAGACGGTTACACAATGTGCAACCTTACGATTTTGAGCCAGAATACGTGTCTGAGGATTCATCAACTGATGATGAAGTCGAACGCGGTGCAAATGGAGAGCTTGTAAAGACTATCGTGTCATGTCATTCGTTACGTTCAGCGGTTCATTACACTATTCACTAATCTAACAAAATAGTGTCTTTATACACTGACAGCAACAACATACAAAAAAACAACGTAAACATTGTTTTCATCGAAATCTGACAGTAAGTCACCCGCAACACTGCAATATCTTGGTACATACACAATAACCGCGAAATGTAGTATATTCCGAATGAATGGACCTGGTCTAAATACGAGCGTCAGATTTTTTTTGCCGATAAGTAGACCTGGAACAAATATATTTATTAGATATAATCCATAATTGATAAAAAATTAATGAAAACAATAATAAATGAAACAGCATATAATTTCTATAGTATTATATATTTGCCATAAGTCGCCATTAACACCAAACACTCTAGGAGCGGTGTTTGTAATATGACACGCTCTCTAGTCTCCACTGACCCCAAATATCGATACAGACTAATCAAATACTGCGGTGCACTATTGAAGTACAGCCTAATTAGGGTACATACGTCGGTATATCACAAAAGCACGCACCATTTAGGGAAACCTAGTTTTATGATATATTTCCTGTTTATTGCAATTACTTGAGCAGTGTAATACCGCCGAGGGCAGACGCGTATTGCACAAGACGGATATATCACATGATATGCGAGCTCTAATTGTCGCGCACAAAGACAGAAAAATACTTTGATTTAAATAATATAGCCAAATGTATTATGAGCACGATATAGACAGTTAGTAAGTATACTTACTCATGTATACTTACTCCTGATATACAGATTGAAAACGGACCAAACATATGCAATTACCATAATATAAAGTATATTATTCTATTACACTTGTTTTACTTATTGCACGAGCTATGAGGCGTTATTGTTGTTGTTTTGCCATAAAACATTACTGAATTAATATAAAAGCTAGTAATATTATTAATGTTCTGCCTTGTAATAGATATCCATGAAACATTTTGTATTCTTTTTCAAATCCATAGACCATTATATGTTGATAATATATCTTTATAACACTATTGGCAGAAGGGGTTTATAATTTAAAATTATTAAAATTAAAATTTGGGAACAAAGACACAGTGTTTATTTCACCGGATTCATTTAAATTTATATGCTGAACGTTCTTAGCAATATTTTAAAAAATGACGGCTACATGTTATTGGCGCCGTCAACTCTTCATTGATTCACGTAAAGACGCATGCTTCTAATTCAACAGCTAAACATTCACGGTGTATATAAAGATCTAAGACTATACACCTTTCTTCAAATTATCATACGTATACCCGACGAGGTGCTAAGATAATTGAACATAAATTTCAATCTTACTTTCCTCCTCAACGCCGGTCGAATAGGCGAATACAACTTGCTTGGAGACGGCGGGTAATGCACTTCTCATTTTTATAGTCAAATATCGTTGGTACCGCTGTTGCTTTTAATATGCATGGCCTTTTGTTCTCCAAATTCAAAGATAATGAAACCAAAGGATGCACTTCCCACGAAGTCAACTCAAAATGTTTGCTACAAACTCGCGCGTCTTTCGTAGGTTCCCACTTTCTCGATGAGTGGGGCGATTTTCTTCGGTAACGGTCTAACCACACTTCACATCTTAATATATCATTATCTCGATTAGGGAACCGAAAGAAACTTAAGTTATTATCTTGTCCTTCTTTATGCAAACGTTTTCACCCAGCAACAGCACACGGCATTTTTAACAAGTACCATAAAATGTAATCCTACATAGACAATACTATACAACTCAATGCGACACGGCTAATCGTTTGGTACCAATGACGTCACCGGATCACGTGGCACTTACCAGGGCGAAACTCGAAGCGTGTGCGCTATGAGATAAAATTGGCTACTGTGAGGAAACGGGACAACCAATAAGTGTAAGATTTGAACAGATTGTATATTATATATATATATTTCCGAATATATACTCAAAAGACACGCCATATTTCACCTTTAAGTCAAAATTTAAGAAATTTACATATTTTTAAATATCCTTATTAACCTCTCAGGGACATTACAAACCATCTATTTTAAGATATATATTTAGATGTAGGTTTTATTTATCCATAACCTTATTGAAAATATTAGAAAAACGTCTAAAATCAATAGAAAAATGTGTTTGAAAAATTGATCAAATTTGACTTAAGAAATTGCTAAGAAGCTTTATGCTTCTTAGCAATGGACCCTGGAGTTATCTGCCCTGTGATAACCAGCCAGATCACACCAGTAACCCCGTAGTTATCTCCCCTTTTTAGATAAATTGTTGAAATTGACAATGTCATCTCAATTACTTGAATAATTATAATTTCATGGACACAATGCTAATGGCCAAAATATCTCAGCCGAATTCAGTAAACAACCAGATCACTTTAACACTGGAGTTATTGATACTTAATTGGTGGCAGTTGTTGAAATAGACACTGTCTGCTCAACAACTTGAGAAATGCTAATCCAAATGTAACATAACTTTGACAAAATGCTTATGACCAAATAAATCTCGATGCATTTTGATAGCCAGCCAGATTCGACCATTGTACTCCCATAGTTATTGCCCCTTTATTGGTTAAAAGAGTTGAATTTAACGAAGTCCGCTCAATAACTAAGTAATTGTTCTCTAAATATAAGTAACTCTCCAATCATTCCTCTCACGACATGCGTATTTTCTAACAATTGTGCACGCTTGTTTTCAATATCGTGTACGGAATTCAGTGTCAAACGTGAGCCATGCGCATTTATGCATACAACTGTAAATAATTAACCTAGGAAGGATACTTTCATCCATATTTAATTAGTAATTAAGTGTCTAGCATTGCTGGCTTATAGTTCATATGTCAGTCCATCCGTCGGTGTTCTTTTATTTATCGTCTGTCTGTCTCGCTTGCAATATCCAACATACTTGATCACATTTATGCTTTCGCTCGAATGAAAACACAGGACTACCATACAAACTACGCAGAATGGGGTCTAGTATACAATTCGTTAATTAATAAAAAAAAAGCAATGATCACTTCAGCCAGGTTCCACCAAACCGGATAACAAAATATATCAACCGAATGTGCAAGCCATTAATGGCATCAAAGGCATTACGACATCACGGTGCGAGCTCCATGGCAACACGATCATTAGAGAACATAAGAAGAGTTGTCTAAGAACATTGCAGCTTGACATTTCCATTCTTCAGAGAGCAACAAATTATACACCTAACTTACCATCTAAAAAATCAGGCATCGCTCTTTATACGAGCAATAATTAACGAAGTAGCAGAGATAAATCTTTCAACATAAAAACGAATGAGAAAGAAGACATTTTAAGGAAAACAAAAAGTGACGTGTAGCGGGTGAGTGTGTGAGTGGGGTGCGGGGCGGCTGGTGACGGGTTAAAGGGTATGGTGATGATTATTTTGTGTAAAGGTATGTCCTGTGTACCCTTAAATAGTATACATAAACAAAGAAGAACCTTATAAATAAAAAAAGGCACAATTTACTGTGGAGTGGTAATATGTGTGCTGTAACACAGAAACATTTAAAAAATAAAATAGGTATACCACAACTCAACACACACACACGCAACCCCATTGAACACCAATGAGTTTGAGAAGGGGTGGGATGGGTGGAGAGTTGATGTACACGTAATTTTGTTTTATAATTGGGTTAATGGTTTGTGAGTAGGGCGATGATTGAGGTGAGCAGTTGCATAATTCACTATAATTACGGTGTAGGAATAAACAACAACACAGAAATGTGCGAGCAGTACGTTTCTTTATCGAACAATACAGCTGTATTTTATTTTTTGGAATTAACGGAAGATAAGTAAAATAATACAGGAAGTGGAAAAGCCACAAAGGTGCAAAACATTTAGAAATTACATGAATAATATTATGTGGTCATGGTTTCCTATGTATAGATTTAAAAGGTAAGTTGGTCAAAATTTAACAAATGATTTAGAATTGCTTTTACATTAGGCATGTACATTAGGCACGTCACGTTTAAACATAAAATGCTTCACGGTCCTTGTATTTCCCGTTGTCCAACTGTTCTTATCTTTTCCGCAGACCAGCTATTCTGGTCTTCTGCCATTTAAAACCATACTTATTTGGTATTTTATCTCTCTCACAAGGAACTGTGATGTTAACCACGATTTCGATATTATGTAAGATAGTGATAATGAACTTGCTAAGATTAGTTATTTAGCAAATATTGCCTTCTTTCTCGTGATTACTGTGAATGTATTGTATGCTTATGTAATCATGATGCCTACACATTCTAAGCAGTTGATAATGAGTTAATTACGGTGTCCTGTTAGGGCCATGTTACCATCGCATCTTACCATCGACCATCGATGGTCGATGGTAAGATGCGATGGTCGACGGTAAGATGCGATGGTAAGATGCGGTGGTCGAAGGTAAGATGCGATGGTCGACGGTAAGATACGATGGTAAGATGCGATGGTCGATGGTAAAATGCGATGGATCATCGACCATCGCATCTTACCATCGACTATCGCATCTTACCATCGACCATCGCATCTGACCATCGCATCTTACCATCGACCATCGCATCTTACCATCGCATGTTACCATCGACCATCGCATCTTACCATCGACCATCGCATCGCATCTTACCATCGACCATCGCATCGCACGATCATCGCATCTTACCATCGAGCATCGACCTAGGTCGATGCTCGATGGTAAGATGCGATGGTAACTAGGTCGATGCTCGATGGTAAGATGCGATGGTAACATGGCCCTAACAGGACACCGTAGTTAATACCACGGCAAATTATAAATACCTACTTCCATAACGCTTGTAATAAGTTATTTCGTGTGAATAGGCATTTTTCAGTATAATCAGTACTTTGAATAAATTATCTCAAACCTGTATTTTTTAAATTAAGTTTTAAATCAAATAATTATTAACATGAAAAAACTCAGCTTTACTTTCTCATATTATAACGTAACATAGTATAACGTAATTTCTGTTTTATAGTACTTGCGGTGCTTTGATTTTATTTGTTTATTGATTTTATTATTTATTATTGTTATTGTTTATTAATCATAACTTTACCGTTCTTGATAGCTACTGTTACATAAGTATAACCATTCTGCCAAACATGCCAATTTTAATTATATTGAATGTTATCTTGATCTCTCAAAACCATAGTTATCATGCATTATGCGTATACAACTAAAAATAAAATCGTTGGACTTATTTGACCATTGACTTCCATTTCAGGTACTATCAATCTGACAATATGTAATGTATTTTAGTTCTTATATTTTAGAACAGTTATACAAATAACTGGATGGAAAATGATAATATACCATAATTAGGGTTGAAATAGTCATTTTTGCACTCTTTTGACCTTTGACCTAGTTTTTTACCCAGGTAACAAAAGTCAAGCTGGCATCCACCCCTATCGTGATTGGACTCCTATAAAGACTTAAAATAAGCAAAGATGCCAAATTCTACTCAAAAATGCCATCAAATGTGTGTTTGTTTGTTTTTTTGCCTTGGACTGCTTACTACCAAGGCTAATATTGCTTCTTTTTTGTGACTTTCTACAATTGAACATATACACTTGATAGGCACTGCGTCTAAAACTGTCTCGCCTCTCACCGCTTAGTTTTCGAACCCATTGGGAGCTCGACTTGTCGAGTGAGAAAGTGTCGATTTCATGATTTTCATGGATGGCCGAAGGTATAAAATACTGGTTATACCCAGGAAAAATAGAGTGGTCTGCTTCTACCACAAAAAAACTCGACAATTATATTATGGTCTAGCATATGTTAAAATAACGTAAAACACCATTTAAACACAAAAAAGTACTAATACCAGACCTACACCTGAATGATAAACTATCAAGCACCTGAATGATAAACTAGGCCAAAGTCGTTAACAACGTTCGATGGGCAAAGCACGTATGACTAGTGTTAGGAACCTTATATCCAGAATAAGACGCTGTACAGCAGTAGCCAGTAATCGTAGCCAACGCAACAGATATACTTACAAGAGCAGGGACATTAACTAGTCCCGAAACACAACAGATATACTGACAAGAGCAGGGACGTTAAATAGTCCCGAAACACAACAGATATACCTACAAAAGCAGGGACGTTACATAGTCCCGAAACACAACAGATATACCTACAAAAGCAGGGACGTTACATAGTCCCGAAACACAACAGATATACTTACAAGAGCAGGGACTTTAACTAGTCCCGAAACACAACAGATATACTGACAAGAACAGGGACGCTAACTAGTCCCGAAACACAACAGATATACTGACAAGAACAGGGACGCTAACTAGTCCCGAAACACAACAGATATACTGACAAGAACAGGGACGCTAACTAGTCCCGAAACACAACAGATATACTGACAAGAACAGGGACGCTAACTAGTCCCGAAGCACAACAGATATACTGACAAGAACAGGGACGCTAACTAGTCCCGAAGCACAACAGATATACTGACAAGAACAGGGACGCTAACTAGTCGAAAATGACGAATAGGAACACAGTAAGTGTAACCCATCTAGTTGGTTCGAGGGCATTTCTCCTCCAAAAAGAAATTGAAAAAAGAATACATTGTTGTGCATGTTTATGACCACTCTTGGCACTTTGGAAGCGTTTAAACAGGTTATGTTTATTTTAGTTGTATTACTTTGATGTGACGTTTTAAAATCTTGTTTATTATTCTCTTTATTTCCTCTTTGCAGAGATAAGTTGAAGCAACAAGAAAGTTGATGCAGGAAACGAAAGGTATTTTGGCGACTTCATAGTCATTGAAGTTGCTATTTTTAACTCACCATAAATATTAAAATGCTTGACGGATTTCAATAACTACGACATATTTTATGTCAAGGCCAGTCGAGGCCAGTCATACCAACTATCTAAAAATAGTTGTTTTCGAAAAAACAAACTACGATGCGAACTGACTTCTCTGTACTCTACAGTACTCGTCTGTAAATGACAACGGTTCCCAAAAGTACATGATCGATTTCCAAAAGCTATAGCACGCTTTCTTAGTTAAAATATATCTAAGTTAAAGATATACATGTAATAGTAATGTTCTAAAAGGGGTTGTGAAAAGGTAGTTCCGGCAGTGAAAATAAAACTCTGTATTTCACAGTATGAAATACAACTTTTATTTCACAACTGAGTATATAAAATAACTGAATAAATTATATTGCTTATCATAAAATAAAGTGCCTATAACACAAAAAATAGACCATCATGATTTTAAGGCCTATAATGCTAACACCATTCGAACAAATCCTTTTACACTGCATATTTAAGTTTGGTTTTCCATTGTATGTTAAATAAACGATTGCTAAGATATTTTTGTTGTTGTTTTTCAGTGTATGTAAACACGACATTTTTGCACCTACCGCTTGACCAACCATGACACGGTGAAAGTCAAGCAGTCAAACGCCCACCGATTAATCAGACATAGTTACCTTCCCCGTATATCGTAAATAGTCTGCATGAGGTCCCCTACTTCTTTCATGGCCTTTTTTATTTCCGATAGCATTAGTTTGTTTCTGGATAGTGTTGCGTGGGAAACAACCTGGTGGTCTTTTGATTTGACATCGTCGAACTGTAAAGAATATCAACATGAAACGAGTTAATTAGCTGTAAATGTGTTTTATATACTGGAAGGAAAAGAAACGCAACACGGGAATTTCCCGTGTCGCGTTTCTTTTTCCTTTTAGTATATATTATCCTCCACAAGTCCGATAGTGTGTCATAAGTTATGCACTGGCTGCACTGGCTGCACTGCATTCACTGAACGAACTACTATAAAGAGGGAAAATAGATTCATTAAAAAAAAATACTATTATTTTTTCATAACATTACATTTATTGAAAAACGACGATTAATTTCCAATTACATATATACAGAACTTTCAAAACATACTCAAACAATTGTAACCCTCATTCGTATTTTTACTTTAAAAGCAAATATATATAGACCCGTACCCCACCCACGTTTTTTTAATAAAATGATAATTCAAGATAAAAAAAAAGTATGTTCTAATGCACAACTTTTTTTAAAACTTGTATATGACAAGGTCCTATGACACTGCTTTCAAAACAAGGTATATATGTATTATGGGGATTCTGGACAAACCAAATCACCCCAAATAATCTAAAATCACCACACAAACATTTTCAGTTTACTGAAAATTAAGTCGATTTAACTGGTTATTTAGCATGTCCCAGGCGCAAAATAACCCAAGATTTTAAGATTGAATTGTGAAAATGTTTTAAATTTGGATGTTTAAATTTTATTACAAAATAGAGGTTAAACATTAAAACTTAGGTTAACAAACATTTTTAAAATAGGGGTAGTGAAGAAAACAAGTTTTTAACATTAATACGTCTAAATTTTAAGCACTCAGCATTATAATCCTTTAATCTCCAATAATTTGTCATTATTCTGATTGAAACGCCACCACATTTAGAACAAATTTAATTTTTTGCTCTTGTACCTTTTTTACATATTGAGCACGGCAACACATGACTTGTTTTTAATCTGTACTTATGCAAACTACAATAATTAGCATCTTTTGTAGTCTTATTTTTACACGGATTGTGTAATCCAATTTTAAGAAATTTGCAAACATTGATTTCCATTGTTACTTTTTGATATATTTATTTATATTAAATAAAAAAAAAATTAAATATATAACAAAAAGAAATAATGAGAACTGAAGAAAAATTAATACACCTATTTGAAGTAGGTGTAATAGATAAGCAAACTCTATATAATGGTATAAATGAGTTAAAAATAGATCGCGAAGCTTTAGAAAATCAAAAGAAAACTCCAAAAAAAGAGGAAACCACTGCATTAGAAAATTTAAGAAAGAGACGACATAACAAAAAACTACGTAAAAGAGAAGAGAAAAAACAAGAAGATGCTATAAATGAGCAAAACAAAAACTATAAAAATGTCATAAATGAACTAAAACAAGTTTTTAAAGATAAAAGTACTTCAGAATTAAAATTGGTTGACAATCCAATATGCGGTTATTTTAAAGCATATGAAATGTCTGTTGAAAAATACAAAGATCCTCAAATACTATTTTATAATAAAAAATCCATTATAGCAAAACAAATTATCAAAGAGCTAATAGAGACGAATGGATTAAAATTTCAATTAGGACTTACTATAGATTTATTTAAAGATAATGGTGCAACCAAAAAATATACTACAGCAGTATTACATAGTGAACAAAATGCTATTTTGAGCTCTGAAAAAATAAATGAGTTTTATGATGAATCATCTGCATTTATACAAGAGAGTCTTGAAAGATTTACAAATACTGCATCCGGATTAGAAGTTGATCACTGTGTTAAGCTTTATTTGAATATTGCAAGGTATGAACCATTAAAAGGTTCTTCATATATTCCACTGCCTGTAGAATTAGCTAACAAAAAAGCAATAATAAACGTAAAAAATAACGATAATCAATGTTTGTTTTATGCTATAAATTCTGCACTAAATCCTGCCGCAGATCACACCGATAGGTTGTCAAAATACCCAAGCATAGATTTTCTAATAAAAGATAAAATTGACTTTCCCACTCCAATTTCACAAATTTCAAAAGTAGAAAAACTACACAATATTGCTATTAATGTTTACGGATACACCATATCAGAAAAAAGTAAAAAAGTAAATATTTTTCCATATAAAATATCAGAACAACCCAAAGACATTAACAGGATTAATCTACTTTTGATATCTGATGAAAATGTTACAAACAGTCACTATTGCTGGATTAAAAACTTAAATAAACTGCTTTACGACCAAAACAAACATAAATGCAAAACTTATTTTTGTGATCGTTGCCTTTATGGATTTTCAAATGAAGACTTACTAACAAATCACAAAGAAGATTGTTATGGTATCAACAAAAAATCTTGCAAAATTGAAATGCCAGAAGAAGGTAAAAATATTATAAAATTTAAAAACTACCAAAATAAAATACATGTTCCTTATGTGATATATGCTGATTTTGAACGTATATTAAAAGCAAATTCAATCATATTTGGAAATAAATCCGAAATGACAGAATTACATGAAGCTTGAGGATTTGGATACCAAGTTGTCAGATATGACAACAAAGCTAATGATTCGGTTATGTACAGAGGTGAAGATGCTGTTGAAGTGTTTTCAAATCGCCTAGAATGTGAGAAGAGCAACATTAATAATATATTTGCTCACCCAAAACTATTAATAATGACTCAACAAAATGAAGCAGATTATGAAAAAGCTACACAATGTTGGATATGTGATAATGAAATAGGCAGAAAATCTGGTAAAAACTGTAAAGTAAGAGACCACTGCCATTTTACTGGAGAATACAGAGGTGCAGCACATAAAAACTGCAACTTAAAACTAAAAATAAAACCTGGCATAACTTCAATTCCTGTCATATTTCACAACCTCAAAGGATATGATAGTCATTTGATTATGCAAAAAATACATAAAATGAAAGGTAATATAACATGTATTCCAAATAATGCTGAAAAATACATATCATTTAGTGTCGGCCAGCTTAAATTTTTAGACAGTTTACAATTTATGGCTTCTTCTTTAGAAAAACTTGTTGATGCGACAGATAAATCTGATTTTGAAATAACCAGAAATCAGTTTAAAGAACACACAGATTTACTTTTACGAAAAGGTGTTTATCCATATGAATATTTTGATAGCATGGATAAATTTAATGAAACACAATTACCACCAATTAAAGAATTTTACAGTAAACTTAAAGACGAAGATATTACTCAAAAAGATTACGATCATGCCCAAGAAGTATGGGAAAAATTAAATTGTAAAACTCTTGGAGATTATCATGATTTATATTTAAAAACTGATGTAACTTTGTTGGCTGATGTATTCCAAACTTTTAGAAAAACATGCATGAAATCATATAAACTCGATGCTTTACATTACTACTTAGCACCTGGACTATCTTGGGATGCTTTACTTAAATTTTCAAAAATAGAACTAGAACTTCTTACAGATATGAATATGCACTTATTTGTTGAAAAGGGAATGCGTGGCGGAATAAGTATGGTATCAACACGATATGCCAAAGCAAACAATCCACACGTAGCTGATTATAACCCTAACGAGGAAAACAACTTTTTAATGTATTTTGATGCAAATAATCTTTATGGATGGGCAATGAGTCAGCCACTTCCATATTCCGGATTTAAATGGGTTGACTTAAAAACATTACAAGAGCTAAGAAAAGATAAAGGATATTATCCACTTGCCCCTGAAAGATTAAAAGTAAAAAAAGAATGGTTATCTGAGTACCAAACAAATTTATTAGAAAATAACGTTATGACAGAACAACTAGTACCGAATCTTATGGACAAAACAAAATATGTATTACATTATAAAAATTTACAGTTGTATTTATCATTAGGCATGAAAATAACAAAAATCCACAGGGTGCTAGAATTTAATGAAAAACCTTGGATGGCATCATACATAAATTTAAACACAGAACTTAGGAAAAAAGCTAAATCACAATTTGAAAAAGATTTTTACAAGCTTATGAATAACTCAGTATTTGGAAAAACAATGGAAAATTTAAGAAAGCGAATTGACATAAAATTAGTAAGAACTGACGGCTCTAATAATGAAAAAATAAGAAAAATAATAGCCAAACCAAACTTTAACAGACGTGTAAAATTTTCAGATGAATTACCGGCAATACATGTAAACAAAACAAAATTAAAATTAAACAAGCCAATTTATGTTGGAATGTCAGTATTAGATTTATCAAAATATATGATGTATGATTGGTATTATAATACTTTGAAAAAAAGGTATGGAGATAACTGTACTTTATTTTACACAGATACTGACAGCTTGCTTGTAGATATAAAAACAGAAGACGCATATAAAGATATGTCTGAAATGAAAGATGAATATGACCTAAGTGATTATCCTCAAAATCACCCAATGCACGATGATACAAACAAAAAAGTATTAGGTAAAATGAAAGACGAATGTGCTGGTGTTGCTATAGCTGAGTATGTTGGATTAAGACCCAAGCTATATTCGATTTTGAGAGCGGATGAACAACTCATTAAAAAAGCAAAAGGTGTAAAAAATTATGTAGTCAAAAAACATATAAATTTTGAAAACTACAAGGATGCACTATTTAACAAGAAAAGGTTTACACATGAAATGAATATGTTACGTTCAATAAAACATCAGATGTGCAGCATAAAAATAAACAAAGTTACACTATCACCATTTTACTCAAAAAGATATATACGAGAAGATGGAATTAAAACTGATGCACATGGTTTCTATAAAAACTTATAATTTGTATCAGCAGGAACAATAAGTAATTCTTCTTTGACAAATCCTCTCTGTGGCGCTGGTGCTTTCAAATAATATACTCTTATACCTTGCGTCACCATATAACTTTTAATCTTGTGAATATCTACACTCCACATTGGATCAGTTGCTCTGCGTCTTCCACCTTCTTGTTCCCCGGGTTGATATAAATATCTTACACTTGCATTCATACAGATAGGATCATCTTTTAATGTTTTTGTTTCAACAGGAGGGGGCTTTTTTGTCTCCACATTTATGGCTTTGACAACTTCTGGTAATCTCTTTACCCACTCTCTATTGCGTTTTTGTGAATCTATTTCCTTAGCATACTGATAACCAAACAATCTTTCAGCTAATGTTCTGTTAAATCTTTCCACTAAAGCTTGGTCTCTGTGTATTTCTGTTCTGCCTCGTCTGATATTTACTTTGTGTTTTGCCATCAACTGTGATACTGCACCCATAAATTCTCTGCCTGGATCCACTTGTAATAACTTTGGATATTTTAGATGTCGACTGTATATTTTTTCAAATGCTTTAGCAACTTCTTTGCTATCCTTGAAAGTCAGTGGCTCTGCTTCTTTGTTTCTACTTGCAATATCAACCACAGTCAATGCATATTTATATGTCTTGCGGCCACGACCAAAGCCGAAAGTATCATGCGGTAAAATAACAAATCAGCTTGATGCACTCCATTCTTAGCGGAAACATCAAACCTGGGTCTAATTATTTTCTTTGGTGCGGGTAAATAAATCTGCCACACAGCTTGTTTCTTTAAAAATTCTAATGCCTGTTTTTCACTGACACCAGCCTCTTTTGACAATTTTTTAACTGCTGAGTAACCTTTCCAAAATCCTTTTGGGCTGTAATAAATCTTTTCCATTTTTTCTACTAAAGATTAAAATTTATATAACTATAAAGAAAAAAAATGGAAATCACAACTGCACAATTTGATGAACTGCTCGAAGAGCAAAATCAAAATAGCACAAAGAAATGGACAGACTTGGAAATAAAACAAAATATACACTGTTACAGATACGAAAATAGTAGATACTGAATATGGTCCATCCATGGTATTGACATTATTAGACAACGGTGAAGTATGGGCGCCTGATCATCTCAAAAATAAAATAGAGAAGAGTGCTAAACCACCATATTATATTCGACCACTTGGATTGAAACCATGTAAAAACAATAAAAAAAATAGGTATCATGCATATGACTTAGTTTTTCCAAAGGTTATTTCAAAGTAATTATATTTTTTTTATGATCTCAATTTATACGCCACAAATCCAGTTGCAGCCATGCCCACCACAATAAACGTAATTTCTCTATTCTGTTGATCCGGAGATGGTGTATAGAAATCACTCAACTTAGGCTCCGGTTCCAAAAGCAAATGTTTGCCAGTTGTATAATAATATTGTTTCATAGCCTGATCCACATCATCAAAAGTCTGCTCTGCATGATGCTCTTTTTGCAGTTGCTTATTAATAAAATCTAATCTCTTTGTTCTTTTTTTATTCCACGCCGCTTGTGCTGCGTTCAATTGTTCCACGGCTTTGTCATGCCTTTGTCTTTCCTCATCTGAATGACTTCCCATTTTTGAAAAGAAATAATTTGAACCGCTAAACGCCAATGCATTTGTTAATGCGCCACCTATCATCATTGCTACTGCACTTGCCATTTTTTATATATATTTTTTTTAATTATTTTATAATATCCGCAGGAATAATACCTTGCTTAATCAGCATATCCTTTGTAGCCATTGCTAACATTATATCCACAGACAGCATCCCAAAATCTACCATATTAAAATCCACTTTAGGTGCTGGTCTTTTTAGTAGTTTTCTGCCAATCTCAGAATATCCAATAGTTAAAAGTGTTTCCACCCCAGCGTGATACATCATATTTACAATTTCTTTTCCGTCAATACTTGCTGCCATTTTTTTATATTATTTTTTATATTATTTTTTTAAATAAATTATTAAAAACAATCAAACGGGTCTTTTGGTGCAACACGAACAGCCACAGGTTGCACAGGTTGTGTAGCAGATTTCTTGTTATAAATATACAAACCCAACCTAGCAATGCCTACTAAAACCACACACGGTGGAATATAATTTTTGTATACGTTTTTTTTGATTTTTTTTTGGTTCTTCTTCACCTATTGTTATTTTTGTTATTTCATTTGCATCTTGCTTTGCAGCATCTTGCTTTGCAGCATCTTGAAGCAAACGCTTTGCCTTTCTTGCCGCTGCTCCTTTTTTCCCAGCTTCTACTCGTTTTGGATTTTTTACTTTTTGTTGTTCAATAGGTTGTGTAACAACAGGTATAACTTCACTCTTTTGGTTCTCCATTTATATTATCTACATTTTTATTTTTATTAAAATCAATATGTCTAACAGTTGTCAGTATTGCTGTAAATGGCGCTAAGCACATTCCATACCTGTAATACAACTCACAAAAAGCACTTGTCAAAGCATGATTAATAAATGGGTCTTCCTCCAAATCTTCAGCTTTGGCGGATTGGTTACATTAAAATATTTTGATACTCCCATCACATACAAGTTAATAAAAGAATTGCCTAAAGTCTTGGTCATGCTTGCCCCAAGCCTTGCTTCATATCTGCAGTAAAGTTTGTTAATTTCATCCGGGGGCATGCTATCTATATTTGTGAGTTGTATGTCTTTACCCAAATATTGACGACTACCACCGCCAGCCACTATGGCTGATAATCTTTCTTTTTTTGTTTCTTGTTGCTTTGATTCATCACGTCCCGTGAAATCTTCTGATATATCTTGTAATAGTTCTTCTGCATTCATTTTTATATTAATAATTTTATTTTTTATCTTGAAATAAACATAAAACACAAAACAACCAGCTGCGATATTCATGCAACTAGTAATTGTTAGTATTGTTTATAGCATTGTTATTAATATTGCTATTTTTTTATTAACATTGTTAATTTGCTGCAAGCATTGCTATTAACATTGCTACTTTGCTATGAGTAATGCTACTTTGCTATGAGCAATGCTATAAGCATTACTATATTTCCTGATATTTCCATTATATTTTTATGTCAGTATTGCTATTAACATTGCTACTTTGCTGTTAGTATTACTATTAGCAACAAAGCAATGCTGTTAGAAAAAAAGCATTGCTGTTAGAAATTATTCTAATCCCAATAACCAGTTGGTTGGTCAGTCCTCAATATTAACTTGGAATATTTATTCTTTGCTAAAGCTTTTCTTATTCTGGTTCTCTCTTCCAGCGTCGGAATAACATCATTTTCTCTCAAACAATTTTCATAACTATCTCTGTCTTTGGTGTAAAACATACACAACCATTTTGCTTGCTCTCTTAAATCTTTTAATACAGAATTATATCTCTGTGAAATAACCCACACTGATTGGCGTGGCGACCAGAGAATGCCAACTCTGATAACATATCTTTTTTCTTTGTTAATTCTTTTGTGGCGGAGCAATCATCAATAATGTATAATGTGGGCTTGCCAGCATATTGTTTGAAAAATAAACGCAACAGTTCTTGTAGCATTTCTTTGCCGTTGCTAACGGGATTGACATTTTTTTTTTTTTTATCTTTTGGGTGTCTTACATCTCCTATCCAGGATCTATTTTTATAAGCCTCGTTCCACTCTATGGTTGAGCACAATATAATTATATGTTCAAAAACTCCAACATACTCTTTTTCAAGTATGTCAAGAACAAACTCTGTTTTACCGCAGCCTGTCTGACCGCAGATAATGGCACTGTGTGGATATTTAGGATATTTTTGTTTGTGTAAACTAGTATCGTGCTTCTTTGAATCTTCCATCTTCGAAATTGATTTGCGCATCTTGTATTATATATAGATAAATATTTAAAGGTTGATCTGCATCTGCTTTTTTATTTATTAGTATCGTTATGCCTTCACTGCCGTTTTCTATTCTTCTTCCACTGCCGTATAATAAATTGTCATCACATGTTTTAAGGTCAAGCCACAAAGCATATGATTTTGTTAGATAGGTCTCAAGAGAAACATTGGTAAAGTTTAAGTCCCTCGCTACTATTTCTGTCTCTTTGTTTCTTTTTGATGTCAAGGCAAAATATTTGTTGATTTCATCCCAATGTTGATATGCCCTCATGCCCTGATTATACAACTGATGTGGTACTCCCTTTATTGTCATTTCAACTTTTTCAATCATTGGGTTGTAAAAGGATTCCGTGTTTGTTCTTTCTGGGTCTTCAAACAGCATTAGAATACCTTTCACGCTCTGTGCTGGCACATTAATGTTGATATTCCAAAGGGTTTCAGATTTGTTTGCTATTATTTTTCTATGTCGCAAGATACGATCATACAAAAATACTATCTTACCATTGATTTGCTGTCTTATTTGTCTGGATAATTCAACATCACTAACCATATCAAATTCCAAGCAAATATTTTTTATTACATAAGATGCATCAGCATCACTGCTTTTGATAACTTTGTTATAATCGTTAAACGTTAATTCATATTCTAACCTATCACCAAGCCCCGCTTGATAAAATGGCATATGACTTTCTAACATTTCAAAGTCCAGTGGAATACAAAATCTATTTCCATAAGCTGCTGCTATAGCTTCATCTTCGGTGTCTGAGGAAGCATCTCCCGCACCAATTCTATGTTTTAGCATGTTTGCTTTACCAATACCTTGGTAAGCTATGTTTACTCGTTCAGTAGGGCTTTTCCATAAATCTACATAACAATGATATATATCACTGTCATCTATTGACATGACTTCGTTGCCACTTATTCTTATCGTCATATTTTTTACAATTGTTCTACCCAGATTCTGGTATATATAGCAGCGTTGACGTCTGTTCTGCTTTTAAGTTCTATTTCAAAGGCAAGACGAGCAGTACGAGGAACTATTACATCATTAGTACTTAGATTGGGAAATCTCACAAGCAGTTTCTGGTTTTGGTCTATTGTTGATGGATTATTAGTTATTACTACACTTGTGCGGATGCCCTTGGCACCATGAGGTTCTCTTTTCTATGAGGGTTGAGTTTGTTTCCGTAAGCTGACATTGTTTTTATTTTTTAAATATATTTTTTAAAATTAAATAAAATAAACAATGGCTGAAGGAGGATTTGAAAATCCTACGTTCGATCCAGATGAAGAAGACGATGTCTGGATAAGTGAATTACCTGATGACGAATTTATACAACCTGGCTCAGAATTTCAGAGACAAATTGTAAATGAAAATAACAATATTGATCAGCTTCAAGGGGAAGATAAAACAGAAGAACAACTATCACAAAAAAAGTTGTTAGTAGATCAATTTTTTAATGAAGTTAATGCTGAGATCAGCGGAATTGATTATAAAAATGATTTCAGAGTGGCTGAGGACGAAAACGGTAGAACAATGTTATATGCAGTTCAGTTGGGAACGGATGATGTTCCACTTACCTATTATAAGGGAAATAATCCAAACGAACCAATCAAGTTTTATAAGCTGGACACTTTAGTTAAAAAATATGGTATTGACTTAATCAGAAATAATTTAAAAGATTATGATTTATTAGTTCCACGTGAAAGAATTGCTCGGGGTAGGGCAGAATTAGCAGCCTTGGCAAAAACAAGAGATACCATCGCTGCAGAGAATATACCAATGCAAACTTTTTCAACAACTGAAGATGTACAAAATACAGCAGATGCTGTAAATATAATTGAGAGTGATTTGAGTAATATAATAGATGAAACTCATCCTAAAACTGCTGTTCAACCAGAAGATCTAACACTGCGAGAAATACGAGGTTTAGATAAGAGATTGCAAAGCTTCCGTGGAGAACTTACTAATAATCTCTCAAAGCTCACTGAGCTTGATAAAGATATAACAAAAGAAAAAAAAAATTAGAACAGGTTAGCACCCCCGGGCAGGAGGATGAGTTTCAACAAGAGCGCATACGTGACAGAATAAAAAACTTAGAAGATGAAAAAAGTGCACGACTTGAAGCGGCGAGTGAAAACAAAGAAGCATTACGCAGTCAAATAAACAGGATAAAAGAAACTATAAATAAGGTGTTAAAAGAAGACACAACATTGGGTGAGAGAATAAAGACATTATTCAGAGAGCAAGGTATTACTATTGTTAGTATTTTGACTGCCTTTGGTATGATTATTGGGGTATTAGTTGAGGCCATTATTCCTACATCAAGTGCTGCACCAACTCCAACTCCAAAGTCTGATCCATCAAGTGTAAAAGATTGGATAAAAAAACAACTACTTAATCTTGGTAAACTTCTTGCTAATTTAGCTGGTAAAGCTGCTGCAGCACTTCCAGGAGTTATTGGTGCAATAGTATCATGGCTTTTATCAGCAACAGGTAATGTTATTAATTGGCTTGGTAACAATCTATGGGCTTTGCTTGTGTTTGTTTCCGGGTTGTTGTATGTGGCAGCTAAAGAGTGGTTCAGTAAATCTCGTAAATGAGTAATGCAGCAAGACCTATTACTATGGTACCAACAATTATAGTTGCTTTGTTTTCTTCGTGTTCAATCGCTATTTTTTGTATTTCTGGTGGGTTATGTTCCACAGTTTTATGTATTGATTTATCAAAGTCAGAATGTTCCGGTAAAAAAATGTTTGTTGTGGTGCCTTGAAAAGGTTGAATAATTTTTGGTGGCACTGGTTTTACATTTACATCATTATTCAATCCTAATGCTTGTGCATCGGTTGCTATTACAATTTCATTATTGTAGTCTTGTATTGTTCCAATTCTTAATTCCATGTCACTCGGAGACATGTACAATCCACTTCCATAGACAAAATTTACTTTACTTTTTGCATATTTTAGGGTGTTTTCATATCTTGAAATTTGACTGGGCAAGTCGATGGGGCTATTTATTGCGTCCTCTGCATTTGCCAGAAATTGTTTTTGTGCATCAAATGCCGTTCCAGTTCCAAGTATATCTGTTCTTGTTTGTGATTGTGAGCCAAGAATTGCCCAGCAGTATGTTCTTATGCTGTCATTAATTCTTTCTACTCCAGCTCTTGTGAATCCAGATGAACAATCTAGTATAAAGGTAGACCAGCTGTTGTCAGCCTCAGATCCTTGTGCAATGTAATCAATGTGATATGTTTTATCACTCTCATAGACTGTAAAACTCATTGTTTTGTTGTCGTATACAGTATTTATCAAAGGATGATAACCAATATTTGTCCAGTAATTATAAATTGTTCCTAGCCCATTATTATAGCTTTGTTTCTGTCTCCAGTCTGAATTTAAGTCAACATTAAACTCCTTGCATATTCTCTCGTATGCGTTTCGGTTATATGTGTTATTAAATGCATTCCAATTTGAGTCTTGCGGCATTGCTACACTCATCTCAAATAATATTCTTCTGACTTGGTAATAGACATGAAATCGAAATAACGAACCAACCAGAGCATCAGCTTTTAGATGATTGTTGAAATCAATGCCACATCCAGTTGTCGTACACCAAATAGCAAAATTCAACTGATTCTGCCAAAATGACATCCAATCTGTTCCCCAGCGTTGGACTATAGCATCTGATTTGACGTATGGAAGTTTGTATTTTTCAAAGACATTGGGAAATGATGCTTTAAAGCCTTTACCGTCTGATGTAATGACTATGTTTTGATTTATTATATCTATCACTTTCTTGCTAAAAGTATTTGAATAGTGAGCATCTGGGTTATATTTAAATTCTTTAGAAATCATTTTTATTTGTATTTTTTATATATATTAAAAACAAATGTTTCATACAATTTCAAACATATACAACTCTATTAATTTACAACAGTATATCGATAATAGAGATGGAACTAAGCGCGTTGGATTAAAAAGTTTTACATACACTATCGGTTGGTTTAATATTAATCATGAAATCGTAAAGACAAGAAACCCAGATAAAATAGAACATTTACCAGGTGGACTTTATAACTTTTAAGACTTGGTAGAAAGGTTTAAAGTGCTAAATGAAAATATTATCCTGGACAGTATTGAGCAAATTGGCTTCAGCATTATACATACGCCAATAGAGACACGAATGTCAAGCGGTCTTTCAAATATGCTGGGATTCAAGGACAGAAAATGATTGACAGGTACTAATATGGGAGATTACCCAATTGATTTAGCTCCTTATAAACAGCTATATGTTCATCTGGAACAAGTTAATACGAGTAGTAATTATTTCAATGGTGCACCAAGCACTATTATAGGTGTTGTACCTGTAGTAAATAAGCAGTTTGGAGATATAGTATATACAAGTTTTTATCCTGAATATCACTGTCTTATGAATGGTGCAATTTCTGAATTAAAAATAGAAGTCAGAGATGAGTATGGCAACAAAATAAATAATCACGGTTTGCCTATGAGTTGTGTTTTAGAAATTATTTAAAAAATATATTTTTATAAAAAAACAATGAGTATATTTGGACCAACAAGACCTAAAAAAACAGAAGACTTAGAGGCTTTGATAAAGAATGTTCAAGATTTATATAGGCGAATTGTGCCTTTTGTTAACCAGTTTAATCGTTTGAGAGATAGAGTTGATAATCTTAAATATGGAATTATAACAATATTTGCGGAGGCTAAGGGCCCACTTGTGTTGAATAGAATACTCTCATTTGGTAATGGTGGGGCAGAATCAAATGTGGGGCATGTAATGACACGCCGTGGACGGATTATGGGAATAGGTTTAGCATGTGAACGATTAGTTGGTGACGTATCTGTAATAGTTTCTGTCAATGGTGTTGAACAACCAAATTATGGCATAACGCTTCACATCATCCCACGCAATCATGATAACTTTGATAAACCTTTAGAGATTGGTGCTGGTTCTGTTGTTAACTTTGTATGCAAGATTGCCAACGCTACCGCTGTAAATACGGTGGCATCATTATTAATTGAATTAATTTAATTTTTTATTAATAAATAAAAAAATGAAGCAACCGACAGCACCAAGTATATATCCTGAGTTGCCAGTGGAAGACGGACAAAATTATAGATTACAAAAGATTTCAGAAATTGAAAAAAAGTTAATTACAGAACGAGATATACGTCAGTTTCTTTATAAAAAAAAAAACGTGGTATTAATATTACAGATGGAATTGACACTACCTTGATATCTGCAGGTGTTATTATGGCTGGGATTGGATTTGTTGTTCCAGTTGTGTTACCTTTAGAAATAGCAGCAATAGTATGTGGAGCTACAGGTGTTTGTATTAATTTTATCAGACGCAAGCTTAATGCAAAAGCTCAAAAACATCATGAAATAAAAACTTTGGCAGAGGCTAAGTTAAATAGTATAAAGCAGTTAATATCAAAAGCGTTGAGTGATGCACAAATATCTGAGCAAGAGTTTAAGTTGATTTTAGATGAACTGGAGAAATATTATAATTTGAAACAGGACATCAAACAAAAGAAACTTGAAATTAGTGAAGTTCAAAAAAAGAACTAGTGGAGCAGGGAAGAAAGGAAGCAATGGCAACCTTACAAAAAAGTCTAAAAAATGTGTGATAAATTGTTTTAGTAATGTGTATGAGTATGATCCACCACCTTTGTATTCAACCTAGAACCTTCTAAAAATATAAAAAATTAAAAAAATACATATTTAAATGGACCTACCTTTCATGAAAAATAATCCCAGTTTTATCCTTACTCTTTCAGGTCTCTATTCTCATAGGGTATGTCACCATGTCAAGAGATACTAATCCGTAGTTTCACGGTCTTATATACCCGTCAGGGAGGCCAAAATCTTCACCGATTGGTTGATATAAATAGACGCTTATCACATGAGCTATAACCGATTGGTTGATACAAATAGACGCTTATCACATGAGCTAATACATGTGACAATAATCACGTAACCTTACTAATACACATCTGACATGACAATAATCACGTAACCTTACCAATACACGAAGCTCAATGCCACACTGATATATGCACATTTGACATGACAATAATCACGTAACCTTACTACTACACGAAGCTCAAAACCTAAAAAATTTAAACTTGCAATCTTCACTACCCCTATTTTAAAAAAGTTTGTTAACATAAGTTTTAATGTTTAACCTCTATTTTGTAATAAAATTTAAACATCCAAATTTAAAACATTTTCACAATTCAATCTTAAAATCTGGGGTTATTTAGCGCCTGGGACATGCTAAATAACCAGTTAAATCGACTTAATTTTCAGTAAACTGAACTGAAAATTTGTGTGTGGTGATTTTAGATTATTTGGGGTGATTTGGTTGTGGTCCAGAACCCCCATAATACATATATATACAAGTAAAGAAATATATTGGTCATCAAGACTTCTGATGACTTTTTATTAAAAATCTTTAAATTACACATATTTTGGAGTTATTTTGACATTTTTACTATAAAGTACTATATACACAATATTGTCACAGAGATCGAATATAAAATTAGCTCAGTATCTAATTTTATATATGTATTCCACAAATGAAAAACAAAAATCTTAATTTTTCTATAGCAAAAGGATAAATTCTACTCAGAGCTACCCATACCCTCTATTTTGTTGATAACAAAACAAACACCACAAATGACGGAAAAAATATAAAAAAAAGTAAATTTGCTTAACATTTGATATCTTACCGTCTTAAATCCTACAGTATATCCATATCTACTAGAACGTAAAAAAAGATGAAACAATTATGTTGTCAAATAAAACTATGATTTAAAAAATAAAACTCTTCGACTTCTTGCCCAGCTAACATCCTTAAACGGGGAAGAGCAGGCAATCGATGGTGTGTAGGGTTCTGACTTAAAACTGACAAAAATGACGCTTTCTATTCTAAGGACCAAGACATAAAGAATGAGCCTGAAAATGGCACATTATATACAAGGAAATTCATTCTGCACAGTAATAAATTCTATCCTAGGTTACGCGCCGGGGATAATGTATGCATTTTAAGCAATATGTTATTCCAATATGTGGTGAATTCAAACGTTAGACCTAAACAACACTTTAAAGGGGTTGATGCACTACTTTCAAACAATTTGTTTTTTTAAAACATCGTGTTTGAAAATAGAGCATCAACTCCTTTAACAAAGCTAAAAAAAAAAAAGCCTAGTGTACCCACTTTATAATCTTTTGTTTGTCATCTAAAGAGCACGCGGCAATTATTAGTTGTTTTTCAACAATTATTAGTTATTATTCGACGGTTTGACTCTGACCGTTCCAAGGCGGTACCCGTATTGTCAACCCCTTTATGTTTGTGGTGCGGCATACTTTGCATTTATCCTTGCATTTGTTGTTTTAAATTAGCATCGGTCACCCGACCCACTTCTGATTTCTTCGTTACTCTATATGCTAAACGGATCTGCAAGTAAGACATATGCATGATACGGTCTTGACAGGCCGAGACTAGTTTTGAATGCGTGTTTTTGGATGATTGCGTTCTGTGAATGTAACATTTCCTATTCGAATTTTTAGTCCTTTCAGCATTTCAACCAAGGGAAACTCCCTAAGGTTGGCCATTGGTTGGTGTGGACTACTTTTGGTGCGTGACCAACCAAATAATAGAATGTGCAACCAGAACATCTCAAGAATTTTTATCAACTATTGATGAAACCAATTCGATGTTCGCTCCAAATCAGCATATATCCAAATCGCTTAATCAAAATATATATTTTGCTCATTTAAAGGGCAAGAAGCAATTTTTAGATATTTGTCACTGTTGAAGTGTTTTGTTTGTAATTCAAAGTTTTATTTAAGGAAGGTCTTTTACGGTTTGTCACTGACCGATCTAGGACGGAATCCCTGTTGTTAACCCTCTATTTTTGTGGTATCTCATACTTTGCTTCTATTTATCGTTGCAAGTATTGTTGTTTTGAATGCGTGTGTAGCAGTTAAATGTAAAAACGTCGCTAAATGTAAAAACGTCGTTAAATGTAAAAACGTCGCTAAATGTAAAAACGTCGCTAAATGTAAAAACGTCGTTAAATGTAAAAACTTGTCTCGCTAAACGTAAAAAGGTCTCACACCTCAATTAATTTTCCCATCTGGTTACTGTACAGCCATCAACAAATGAGCTTCAAAGCTGGGCAGCAGACATTGTTGTTGGTTTAATATCTTCAGTATAGCCAAGACCAGTAATTTAAAACAATAAAATACATAAGTTAGTCCGGTTATTTTTTTTCTCGCTCTTGTTTATGTGACCCTTATGGAAAATACAAAATGCATACACTATCTAGCTGAATTTGTGGTGCTTCGGTCAAACACTTCTGAAATATGAGTGAAAACTCACATCAACATGGGATTTTCTGTATCATCTGTCTTTTACACTGCATATGTATGCAAAAGCAAAGAAAAAACTATTTTTCAAATTAAAAATTGCCTAAAATTGAGAAAAAAATAGAATTATTTTCTGTTTTCCTTTTGTCTCTAGGTCCGTGAGATTTCATGGGAGATAACTAGAGGTGTGATACCAAAAGGGTGGCTAAATGTAAATACAAACGTCTTTAAATGTATAAAGTGAGCGTCGCTAAATGTAATAAAAAAGGAGCCATATGTAAATCCTTTTTTTTTGTTGCTAAGTGTAAAAGGAAAAAGTGACATATGTAAAAATGTGACATTTTTAATAAAAACAAGAAACCAAAACTTTACAATCATATGTTGATAGTATATAGTATCGCATGCCATTGTGTGTGTTTACAACATTGTACATTTTTCGAGATCTCAATCCACCCTTTTTACGTTTAGCGACAAAAGTTTTTACATTTAGCGACGTGTTTACATTAAAGCATTGCTACATGCGTGTTTTGTGTTGGCGATTAACTGCGTCCAGTTCGATTTTATAGACAACTTGAAGTTGGCCATTAAGTGCGGACTATTTTTGGTGCGTGATTTCTGGTGCATTGAAGCGAGGCGTTTTATAACCAGGATATAATTTTACCAAACATGGCAATTAGTTGCCAATAATGGTGTACATTATTTATACAAGTGCGCTCTCAAAAAGAAAAATTCCCAAAGTTGGCTATTAGATTTAGATAATTAATGGTGCGTTGTTTCTAGTACATTACAGGAATGATAAGGCGGGAGGCGATGAAGTGCCTTTAAATATTTATTATTTTTTATTTTTTCTTTGAAGCAGGTTGCCTAGCTACAGAGACACACACATCAAACGTATCACTTCCTAATCCAATATTAGTTTAACTTTAAACCTGCAAGCATATTAATAAATAACATTTTGAGTCTATTCTACTAAGGTTATATACTGGCTTCAATAATAAATAATTATCAGTTAGTAATATACAAACACTATTTTGCTGAGAACTATTCTAATAATTGATATTAATGATATGCAAATAGCCAAGTTATGTAGAAAACTAACGGGACGCCGCGAGTTATAAAAAAATGAAGATTCATCACGGTGCATGATCAAAACTAATTTTCACGGATAAAATATACGTTGCCTGAATAAGAACGGATAAGCACCTCGTTCTTTCGGATAAAAATGGAGCTGGAAGGTGATGAGTGGCTTAAAACGGAGGCAAAACCGGCAACAGAACCGTATGCTCAGTTCATTTTTACTACCATGGAACACTAGTTTGTGCTAGATTTAACTTTATAGCTAAATATAGTAGAAAAGGTAAGTCAATTTCGCAAAATAAGCATTTGAAATGGTGCACTGCTGTACGGATTTCATTATTGACAATACTTAACAAACATTTTTACATTATTTATACCATTTTGTATGCCTTTGTACGCGAGAATAGATATATTAGCATCCATAGTTGCGATATAAGTGAAGATGAAGTGTTTCACGGATGTATAATGATGAAATATCGGTTCATTTAGAGGTACGTACTATTTTCAAAGGCACCTAATTTGCACAACTACGCGGACAACAAGGAACCTCACTTTTTATCCAATAGGGCACCCTATAAGTAGTGCTTTTGTCATTGCAATAAAAACGATATCTCTGAAACAGAACATGGTTAAAAGTTGTGTATGTACTAACTAAAGTCATTTATAATATATTTAAGTTAATATAAGTTAATTAAAGTCATTTTTAATATATGTACGTCTAATACATGTATTATCTGATTCAGAATGTGTGTTTGTTTAACGCCCTATCTCATTACAGGCCTGCCATTTCTCAGGCTTTGAGCCGGTAATTACCTGCTCTTTTATAAGTTTACAAGTGTAAAAATGGTTCATACTATTTTTAATTATATAAAAATTCTGAACTCATCTATAGTCTAATTGTAAAATAATCTTTAATCAACATGTATTGATGTATGTATATAGTCTTGATCCATTATATATATAGATATATGTTAACGTTCGCTAATGTTAAATTTTGAATTTGTATTATATGTTACAATTATATGTATATTCTCTCCTGTACATTGGAGGAAATGAAGAATCTATCTTTAATATGTTTTAAAGCGTAAATAGTTTTATGGGTTTTTTTTGTGAATGTATCGGTCACTTGTAGGCAACGCGACAATTTTTACACTGGAAGTGTTTATTTGAGTCTCATCATTTGTACAAATGTTAACATAAAGAATGTTAAACCACATACTTAATAACCTCTGAATAAAGTTGTAAGATCTGCGGTTAATCACTTAAAATGTACAAATGCCAGCATTCAACTGTTAAATGTATACAAGGGACAATAAATACAGCTCGTTCATTTTGATATACACATATAGAAACAATGATATATTCGCACATTAAAATGTCAGCAAGTGATGTTAATCTTAATAGTGTACGACCTGACGAACGGATATAGTATATTTTGTAAATAAAATAACTGACATTAAAGCCTGACAAAAACATGCATTCGAGGAATAAGCTTTATAAGTTGGTTAAACATAGTTTTAAAAATGTCAGATTTGCTATGACGTACTTAACGTCCATTGCTCGCCATCAGTAATCCTTAATTATATACTGAATATTCACAAGTTCTAAATAAAACCGTAAATTTATTAATTACAGTGGGATTCGATTAAAATCTGCATATTTCTTGTACATTCTTGCAAATTGATTCTGTATATGTATCTTTTTAAAACCGAATCTTGAATATTTTTGCCTTTTCATTTCATATTCATTCTGACAAAGATTTTTATTTTACTATAAAATCTAAGGATAAAAACCGATGAACACAAATTTGATAACTTACTGAAAAATAAGGTGAAATCTCAACATCTCGGCAAGGAATCAATTTTCGGCGAAGTGTAAATTTCAATAATTTTCTTAAAGACTGTCGTTTACAATATGTTTTTATCACGCGCAGTTACGTTTGGGAAATTTGGAATTAACTGAATGTGTCACAAACTGTTCAAGAATACAGTACGCGAGAATCGATGTTCAAATTATACTGTTTTTTCATGTATCATTTCATGTTTTTTCATGTAACCGTCGTTCTTCATAATGAACATTTAAGCTGTGCATTTTGCCATTTGATTGTTTTAATACATGTATGACATTGTGTGATGAATGCAGACATTAGACAATCGCATGATTTTTTTCTTTTATGACACTGATACTTTGCGATGATGCAAATAGTATTATTATTATATTAATAATGCATTATAAATTCTTCATTTTATATTTATAAAGTCCCCAGAATTCACCAGAATGCGTCATTTACAGTGTAATTTCGTAAAATCTCCCCAACCCCCAACATCCACCTTGGTTATCCCAAAAACAACAGTGAATATCAGGAGCCCATCAGTATCGATTAGGAGCCGATTCGACTTTTATCCGTGAAAATTAGTTTTGATCATGCACCGTGTTCATGTGTCTGACTTTAAAATGCCACAGTTAAAGATACAATGTCGAAACATGTTTACCCTCAATAGCATGTAAACTATCATCACATATGTGTCTTCATGAATGGAATGGTAACTACTATCAACTCTATAAATAGCATGTAAACTATCATCACATATGTGTGTAGTCTATAAATAGCATGTAAATTAACATCTCATACGTGTAGTCTATAAATATCATGTGAACTATCACCATATATGTGTAGTCTATAAATAGCATGTGGACTATCATCGCATATGTGTAGTCTATATATAGCATGTAGCCTACACATATCATGTAAACTATCATCACCTATGTGTAGTCTATAAACATCATGTAAACTATCATCACATATGTGTAGTCTATATATAAATTGCGTGTAGACTATCATCAAATATATGTAGTCTATACATAGCATGTAGACTGTCATCACATACGTGTAATCTATTCATATCATGTAAACTATCATCACGTATGAGTAGTCTATATATAAATAGCATGTACACTACCATCACATACCTGTAGTCTATACATAGCATGTACACTACCATCACATACCTGTAGTCTATACATAGCATGTACACTACCATCACATACCTGTAGTCTATACATAGCATGTACACTACCATCACATACCTGTAGTCTATACATAGCATGTACACTACCATCACATACCTGTAGTCTATACATAGCATGTACACTACCATCACATACCTGTAGTCTATACATAGCATGTACACTACCATCACATACCTGTAGTCTATACATAGCATGTACACTACCATCACACACCTGTAGTCTATACATAGCATGTAAACTACCATCACATACCTGTAGTCTATACATAGCATGTACACTACCATCACATACCTGTAGTCTATACATAGCATGTACACTACCATCACACACCTGTAGTCTATACATAGCATGTACACTACCATCACACACCTGTAGTCTATACATAGCATGTAAACTACCATCACATACCTGTAGTCTATACATAGCATGTACACTATCATCACATACCTGTAGTCTATACATAGCATGTACACTACCATCACACACCTGTAGTCTATACATAGCATGTACACTACCATCACACACCTGTAGTCTATACATAGCATGTACACTACCATCACATACCTGTAGTCTATACATAGCATGTACCATCACATACCTGTAGTCTATACATAGCATGTACCATCACATACCTGTAGTCTATACATAGCATGTACACTACCATCACATACCTGTAGTCTATACATAGCATGTACCATCACATACCTGTAGTCTATACATAGCATGTACACTACCATCACATTACTGTAGTCTATACATAGCATGTACCATCACATACCTGTAGTCTATACATAGCATGTAGCATCACATACCTTTAGTCTATACATAGCATGTACACTACCATCACATACCTGTAGTCTATACATAGCATGTACACTACCATCACATACCTGTAGTCTATACATAGCATGTACACTACCATCACATACCTGTAGTCTATACATAGCATGTAAACTATCATCACATACCTGTAGTCTATACATAGCATGTACACTACCATCACATACCTGTAGTCTATACATAGCATGTAAACTACCATCACATACCTGTAGTCTATACATAGCATGTACCATCACATACCTGTAGTCTATACATAGCATGTACACTACCATCACATACCTGTAGTCTATACATAGCATGTACCATCACATACCTGTAGTCTATACATAGCATGTACACTACCATCACATACCTGTAGTCTATACATAGCATGTACACTACCATCACACACCTGTAGTCTATACATAGCATGTAAACTACCATCACATACCTGTAGTCTATACATAGCATGTAAACTACCATCACATACCTGTAGTCTATACATAGCATGTACACTACCATCACATACCTGTAGTCTATACATAGCATGTAAACTATCATCACATACCTGTAGTCTATACATAGCATGTAAACTATCATCACATACCTGTAGTCTATACATAGCATGTACACTACCATCACATACCTGTAGTCTATACATAGCATGTAAACTATCATCACATACCTGTAGTCTATACATAGCATGTAAACTATCATCACATACCTGTAGTCTATACATAGCATGTAAACTATCATCACATACCTGTAGTCTATACATAGCATGTAAACTAGTATCACATACCTGTAGTCTATACATAGCATGTAAACTATCATCACATACCTGTAGTCTATACATAGCATGTACACTACCATCACACACCTGTAGTCTACACATAGCATGTACACGATTATCACATATGTGTAGTCTATACATAGCATGTACACTACCATCACATACCTGTAGTCTATACATAGCATGTAAACTATCATCAAATATGTGTAGTCTACACATAGCATGTACACGATTATCACATATGTGTAGTCTATACATAGCATGTACACTACCATCACATACCTGTAGTCTATACATAGCATGTACCATCACATACCTGTAGTCTATACATAGCATGTACACTACCATCACATATCTGTAGTCTATACATAGCATGTAAACTACCATCACATACCTGTAGTCTATACATAGCATGTACACTACCATCACATACCTGTAGTCTATACATAGCATGTACACTACCATCACATACCTGTAGTCTATACATAGCATGTACACTACCATCACATATCTGTAGTCTATACATAGCATGTAAACTACCATCACATACCTGTAGTCTATACATAGCATGTACACTACCATCACATACCTGTAGTCTATACATAGCATGTACACTACCATCACATACCTGTAGTCTATACATAGCATGTACACTACCATCACATACATGTAGTCTATACATAGCATGTACACTACCATCACATACCTGTAGTCTATACATAGCATGTACACTACCATCACATACCTGTAGTCTATACATAGCATGTAAACTACCATCACATACCTGTAGTCTATACATAGCATGTACACTACCATCACATACCTGTAGTCTATACATAGCATGTACCATCACATACCTGTAGTCTATACATAGCATGTAAACTACCATCACATACCTGTAGTCTATACATAGCATGTAAACTATCATCAAATATGTGTAGTCTACACATAGCATGTACACGATTATCACATATGTGTAGTCTATACATAGCATGTACACTACCATCACATACCTGTAGTCTATACATAGCATGTACACTACCATCACATACCTGTAGTCTATACATAGCATGTACACTACCATCACACACCTGTAGTCTATACATAGCATGTACACTACCATCACATACCTGTAGTCTATACATAGCATGTACACTACCATCACATACCTGTAGTCTATACATAGCATGTACCATCACATACCTGTAGTCTATACATAGCATGTACACTACCATCACATACCTGTAGTCTATACATAGCATGTACACTACCATCACATACCTGTAGTCTATACATAGCATGTAAACTATCATCACATACCTGTAGTCTATACATAGCATGTAAACTATCATCACATACCTGTAGTCTATACATAGCATGTAAACTAGTATCACATACCTGTAGCCTATACATAGCATGTAAACTATCATCACATACCTGTAGTCTATACATAGCATGTACACTACCATCACATACCTGTAGTCTATACATAGCATGTAAACTATCATCAAATATGTGTAGTCTACACATAGCATGTACACGATTATCACATATGTGTAGTCTATACATAGCATGTACACTACCATCACATACCTGTAGTCTATACATAGCATGTACCATCACATACCTGTAGTCTATACATAGCATGTACACTACCATCACATACCTGTAGTCTATACATAGCATGTACCATCACATACCTGTAGTCTATACATAGCATGTACACTACCATCACAAACCTGTAGTCTATACATAGCATGTACACTACCATCACATACCTGTAGTCTATACATAGCATGTAAACTACCATCACATACCTGTAGTCTATACATAGCATGTACCATCACATACCTGTAGTCTATACATAGCATGTACACTACCATCACATACCTGTAGTCTATACATAGCATGTACCATCACATACCTGTAGTCTATACATAGCATGTACACTACCATCACATACCTGTAGTCTATACATAGCATGTAAACTACCATCACATACCTGTAGTCTATACATAGCATGTACCATCACATACCTGTAGTCTATACATAGCATGTACACTACCATCACATACCTGTAGTCTATACATAGCATGTACACTACCATCACATACCTGTAGTCTATACATAGCATGTACACTACCATCACATACCTGTAGTCTATACATAGCATGTAAACTACCATCACATACCTGTAGTCTATACATAGCATGTACCATCACATACCTGTAGTCTATACATAGCATGTACACTACCATCACATACCTGTAGTCTATACATAGCATGTACCATCACATACCTGTAGTCTATACATAGCATGTACACTACCATCACATACCTGTAGTCTATACATAGCATGTAAACTACCATCACATACCTGTAGTCTATACATAGCATGTACCATCACATACCTGTAGTCTATACATAGCATGTACACTACCATCACATACCTGTAGTCTATACATAGCATGTACACTACCATCACATACCTGTAGTCTATACATAGCATGTAAACTACCATCACATACCTGTAGTCTATACATAGCATGTACACTACCATCACATACCTGTAGTCTATACATAGCATGTAAACTACCATCACATACCTGTAGTCTATACATAGCATGTACACTACCATCACATACCTGTAGTCTATACATAGCATGTAAACTACCATCACATACCTGTAGTCTACACATAGCATGTACCATCACATACCTGTAGTCTATACATAGCATGTACACTACCATCACATACCTGTAGTCTATACATAGCATGTACCATCACATACCTGTAGTCTATACATAGCATGTACACTACCATCACATACCTGTAGTCTATACATAGCATGTAAACTACCATCAGATACCTGTAGTCTATACATAGCATGTAAACTACCATCACATACCTGTAGTCTATACATAGCATGTAAACTACCATCACATACCTGTAGTCTATACATAGCATGTAAACTACCATCACATACCTGTAGTCTATACATAGCATGTAAACTACCATCACATACCTGTAGTCTACACATAGCATGTACCATCACATACCTGTAGTCTATACATAGCATGTACACTACCATCACATACCTGTAGTCTATACATAGCATGTACACTACCATCACATACCTGTAGTCTATACATAGCATGTACCATCACATACCTGTAGTCTATACATAGCATGTACCATCACATACCTGTAGTCTATACATAGCATGTACACTACCATCACATACCTGTAGTCTATACATAGCATGTACACTACCATCACATACCTGTAGTCTATACATAGCATGTACACTACCATCACATACCTGTAGTCTATACATAGCATGTACCATCACATACCTGTAGTCTATACATAGCATGTACACTACCATCACATACCTGTAGTCTATACATAGCATGTACACTACCATCACATACCTGTAGTCTATACATAGCATGTACACTACCATCACATACCTGTAGTCTATACATAGCATGTAAACTATCATCAAATATGTGTAGTCTACACATAGCATGTACACGATTATCACATATGTGTAGTCTATACATAGCATGCAGACTATCATATCATCACATATGTGTAGTCTATACATATCATGTAAACTATCATCACATGTGTGTAGTCTATACATAGCATGTAAACTATCATCACATATGTGTAGTCTATACATAGCATGTAGACTATTATCACATACATATAGTCTATACATAGCATATAAACTATTATCAAATATGTGAAGTGTCTAAATAGCATTTTGACTATTATCACATATATGTGTAGTCTATAAATAGCATGTAGAATATTATCACATATACGTAGTCTACTCATAGCATGTAAACTATCATCATATATGTGTAGTCTATATATAGCATGTAAACCATCATCACATATGTGTAGTCTATACACGACATGTACACTGTCATCACATATCTTATGTATATGCATAGCATGTAGATTAGCATCGCATATGTGTACTCTTAGTCTATACATAGCATATAAACTATCATCACATATGTGCAGTCTATAACTAGTATGTAAACTATCATCAAATATGTGTAGTCTATAAATAGCATGTAGACTATCATCACATATGTATAGTCTATAACTAGCATGTAGACTATCATCACATACGTGTAGTCTATAAATAGCATGTAAACTAGCATGTAAACTATCATCACATAAAATCTATAAATAGCATGTAGACTATCATCACATACGTGTAGTCTATAACTAGCATGTAAAATAGCGTGTAAACTATCATGACATAAAATCTATAAATAGCATGTAGACTATCATCACATACGTGTAGTCTATAACTAGCACGTAAACTAGCATGTAAACTATCATCACATAAAATCTATAAATAGCATGTAGACTATCATCACATACGTGTAGTCTATAACTAGCACGTAAACTAGCATGTAAACTATCATCACATAAAATCTATAAATAGCATGTAGACTATCATCACATACGTGTAGTCTATAACTAGCACGTAAAATAGCGTGTAAACTATCATCACATAAAATCTATAAATAGCATGTAGACTATCATCACATATGTGTAGTCTATAACTAGCATGTAAACTAGCATGTAAACTATCATCACATAAAATCTATAAATAGCATGTAGACTATCATCACATATGTGTAGTCTATAACTAGCATGTAAACTAGCATGTAAACTATCATCACATAAAATCTATAAATAGCATGTAGACTATCATCACATACGTGTAGTCTATAACTAGCATGTAAACTAGCATGTAAACTATCATCACATAAAATCTATAAATAGCATGTAGACTATCATCACATATGTGTAGTCTATAACTAGCATGTAAACTAGCATGTAAACTATCATCACATAAAATCTATAAATAGCATGTAGACTATCATCACATACGTGTAGTCTATAACTAGCACGTAAACTAGCATGTAAACTATCATCACATAAAATCTATAAATAGCATGTAGACTATCATCACATACGTGTAGTCTATAACTAGCACGTAAACTAGCATGTAAACTATCATCACATAAAATCTATAAATAGCATGTAGACTATCATCACATACGTGTAGTCTATAACTAGCACGTAAACTAGCATGTAAACTATCATCACATAAAATCTATAAATAGCATGTAGACTATCATCACATACGTGTAGTCTATAACTAGCACGTAAACTAGCATGTAAACTATCATCACATAAAATCTATAAATAGCATGTAGACTATCATCACATACGTGTAGTCTATAACTAGCACGTAAACTAGCATGTAAACTATCATCACATAAAATCTATAAATAGCATGTAGACTATCATCACAGACGTCTACGATATACATAGCATGTAAACTATCATACCGTCTATGTAATCCACATACTTACAATAACATGAAACTATTTTATGTTTTACGTACATTGTGTGTACAGAGGTCTTCTAAAAGCAAGGCTTCATTCTCTTTCGATTCTGTCTCCTGCGAGCCAATATCACCGGAAAAGACGATTTTATTAAAGGTGTCTATTCTGAGTGCTTGCATATTGACCCTTCCTTTTAGTGCTGAAAAAAATAAGTGTGAAAACAAACAAATATAAATAAGCATATCTTATTAAAGAAACTAACCCGCCAAATAACAAACTCTATCCAGGTGTTTAGGTCATATAATAATGTATATGTGCCGATTAAAAGTTTGGTTTATTCACGAATTCTTAAAATACCCGTGATTGAATATTCGTAAAATGAATTATCAGTTAGTAACTCTTAATTCAACGCTCCATTTCTGGGTTTGGCCTGCGTTGATTAAAGCCGTTTATATTATGTCTACAGAGTTTGGATTCTCATAATATGTTAGTTATATATACATTATATACCTCATCGTTAGTAGATTTAGAAATGGTGTACATATACTGTATAACCTAGCCGTTGTTGGAGGGACAGCTATTTTAATCAAAAGACAGAATACGTGTCTTTGTAAGGTGTAAGGAGTAAGGATTACGCGGAAGTGTGCTTTTTACTCCCATGTTTAAACTAATTGTAACCGGCTCATGTATCGACTTCTATTTACATTACGAGAATGGCTTTGTGCACGCGATCTTTTTCTGTGTATCAGCATGATATTTTGTTATAAGATAACGTCTTAAGACTTCAAATCAGGAGGAGCCGGGTTCAAGCCTCGCTTTTGCCACTGAGTTTTGGGACAATACCATTTCATATTTTGTTATAAGATAATACGACTTGAAATCCGGAGTTGGACAAGACACTTTCCCTCAGCCTCGACCGTCGGATGTGGACGTAAACCGGGCGTTTAATAAGAATAGGGTCGGTTCCCTGATTACTATACCTCCTCCTCCACCCTGCGGCGCTCAATAACCTATGTGTTGCTGAGACGTTAAACAACATTCAGTTTAATTCATTAGAGTTAAAATGTCACTTACATTCCCAGACTCCAACCTCTACTGCATGGTCCGTCGTATTCAACAGCACCTCCCTAGTTATAGTAACCAACAGTGCCATTGTGGATCGGAACAGTTCTGCCACTGTTCCGTTTATTCGCCTTTGACCGCTTTCAAGTTGACATTGAGCGCACCGTTCGTCAGATTCATCCGCATTATTATTCTTATGAAAATGTTTCTTTGGATAAAAATCCGAATAACCTGTGTCACTTGGGTCATGTCGATTGCAGTCACTTGTGTTCAGTAGTGAACGTCTCAGACTTTCTTCCGTTCGTGTTTCCAGTTTGTTCTCACTCGCCGGATAATCTGGCCAATGTGGCGAAACGTTTTGACAACCCATTTCACTTCGGCAGTATTTTCTATCTGTGGTTTCTTTTTTGCCATACTCGGTATCATATGGATAAAATACTGTTGGTCTTAAAAATGGTGACTGCTCGTCGAAGCTTCTTTGTGTCGTCTTGTCATCATTTCGACTTCCGTTGGGATTAAAAGACGTTTTTGTTTCTTTGTTATTTATTTGCTGTTTTGCTCTAGGAGTTCTGATCGATGGCTCGTCTTTATAGAGCATTGATGATGTCTGTCTACCAGATTTTGAATTAACGGAAAATCCTATTTGAGGTTGCAGACGTTCATTTTCCGTCAGTTCGTTCCGTCTGCTGGTTAAATATGAATCAATAGCGTCGCTTCCGTCATTGTTTCGCTCATTATGTTTATAACCGTTGTAAGACTTCCATGAGTAAATCCTATCGCTCAAACGTGCTTTATTTGTCGACAGATCTTCTAAATATAAGTCCTGCCGTAAGAGTCTGTCATCGGACGATCTATTTCCTTCGAAAGCGTTAAATGAACGATTTAAAGTATCAGTTGGTGATCTGGCAAGCGTGTGTTTATTTCTGTTTGAACTGACAATCTCGGGACTTCGCCAAGGCTTTGTAAGATACTCTCGTCTAGGTGAGACCGATTCTTTCATAGTTTGCATAGTCCGATTCAGTCTGTGCATTTGCTTCTCGAAAGGACTATGATTATTAGTATCTTGCTGACAATATTCCTCTGGTGGAGAAAAGTTTGTTTCTGATTTTCTTTTCCAGGAAGAGGTAACCGAGTTGTTGCGTGTGTGTAAACCGTAATTTCTGGCAATATCGTGTTCCAATCCAACTGTGTCTAACTTGTTTGTTAAGCGAGAATTAACCGAGTTGTTACGGCAGTGTAAATCGTATGGTCTGTAAACATCGTCTTCATACCCAACTGTTTCTGACTTGTTTGTAAAGCGAGAATTAACCGAGTATTTACCGCTGTGTATACCGTAATTTCTGGTAAAAACGTGTTCCAACCCATCGGTTTCTGACTTGTTTGTTAAGCGAGAATTAACCGAGGTGTCGCGGCGATGTAAATCGTTATTTCTGGTAATAGCGTCTTCCAACGTCACGTGTTCTGTTTTTTGTAAACTCTTTGAATATAACCCTGCGTTGTTATTGTCGTGATGTTTTAGCAGACTCACTTGGGATATCACCAATTTTTGGAAACGTCCTTTTAAGGCATCACTCAGTGTGTTTAATTTGGCAGTTACATCATCAGTCAGTTGATCTATCTCATCAGCTTCACTGAAACCTGTTTAAATATTAAAAGGAATATCATATATTTGTTGTTGTTTTTTCAAGAAACTTACTCATAACGCATCACTAAGATTGTAAGATTTCCTTTCACATCATCAGCTGGTTTACTTAAGGAAACTAACCCTCCACATAACGGCAAAATTGCTTTATATGTATCAAAACTCTAGCCAGGTGTTCAGGTCTTATAATACTATATATGTGCCGATTAAAAGTATAGGTTTATTCAACGGTTTTTAAAATACCTGTGATTGAATATACATAAAATGAATTATGAGTTGGTCGGTAACTCTTAATTCGACGCTCCAGTTTTGGGGTTTGGCCCGGCTGGTTTAAGCGGTTTATATAGTGCCTATAGAGTTTGGATTCTCAGAATAGTTAAATTATATATATACCTCGTCTTCAGTAGGTTAAAGGGAGTACATCAGGCTTTTCATGGGGGTCTAAGTGTCCGACTTAAAATTGACAAATATTAACATTTTCTATTCTACATGGCCAAAACATAATGAATGAGCCTAAAAATTATCCTTGTTTTGCAAAGAAATTGATTCAGCACAGTAATATGTGCTATCCTAGGTGACGCACCATGGTTAATTTCAGCATTTTACGTCTGATTCCGCCCTAGCTATATGGTGTATTCAAAGTTTAGACATTAACAACATGGTTCTAACAGCATATTTTGATTGATATAAGTGTTTTATTATGAAATGGAACATTTTTATAATTAAAGATGTTTCTAGAAAAATCCTGATGTACCCCCTTTAAAAAGAAAAACAGTTTACATATGTTGTAAAACGTGACTGTTGTTAGCGGGATAGCTTCTTTGTCTTAGAATCTTCATCGAAATGTGTCGCCACATTAAAAATATAGTTTCAGCTTTTCTTCTCTTTTTTTCTTTTTTTTATTATTATTATTATTATTATTATTATTATTTCTTCATTATTGTACAACTATATAAAAAATATAATTAGAAACACCTCAGGATGTATCCAGAATTGTACTGAACAACCATTGCAGTTGCAGCCGAAGAGAAAACCAGTCTAGCTCCATAGGACCAGAAAAGTAGAGGGACGAAAGTGCATGCACCAATATCCCCTTTCAGTGTTTCAGGCAGTACAATCATGGTGTCCTGCGACGTTGTCCGGTCATCGTAAAAGAGAAAAGTAAAGCGTAGTGACTGATTGTAGGGAAATCAATCATAAAGCATGAAGTGTATTGTAATACTAAAATGTCGTATCCTTTGTTTGATAAATTTCCTAATTAATTGTGTAATGTGGTCAGGAAATTCGTTTTATCCTTTTAATTTCCGAAGTTTATATACCACAGCTCCATAGAATACAGATTATATTCCTAGCTGCAGAAAAGTTTTCAGGTTGGTGTTGTACTTCTCCAGCAGGTTTTGGTCGCGGCGATAGAATTTTGAGAACGATCTACGTAGTTTAGGATAACGAAAACTTTGCTGAAGAAGTTTACTTGTAATAACTTGATTTCGATCATTGAAATCCTTAACATCTTTTCTTGCCATAGCAATACGAATAAGCTGGGAGGTATAAACCCCGTATGATGTAGCACGAGGTACGTCTCCATATGAATGTGGATAGTTAACGATGTAAAGTCATCTCTCTTATCATAGAGTTTAGTATGCATGTAATCACTTGAAATCGAGAGATGAAGATCGAGGAATGCGGCTATGATATCCGAACTTTTGGCTTTATTCAACGTGAGCTATGGTGGATATATATTAGTGACCATATGAATAAAGAATTGATTATCAACATTGAGTATGTCATCTAAATACCGAGATTTATTATTAAACGCATCAATATGTCTCTCTGGTTAGCAGGTGAAAACTCAACAAAAAATCTCTTTCATAACAGTATAAAAAACACTTATATAAAAACAAATCTGCGACAAGTGGCACGCAGTTAGTACTCAGAGGAATACCAACAAACTGGTGGTAAACGGTTTACCGTATCTATTAACGATATTATCTAAAATAAAACATAACGCTATACAAACATCAGCGCAAGTTCACATGTTATAATTATCATTATAGGCGTTTGTAAAGAAAGCCCGGGCATCATTGCAAGCAAGAAAAGTAGTCCCTTCTCTAGCAAATGTCTTCTGTATAAGCTGAATCAATTTATCTTTGGTAGAGTGTTGTATAGAGTGGAAAAGTCGTAGGTGGTAAACGTTTACTATAAAACATGCGAGAAAAACTACACATTTCATGATAAGTAAAGTCCCAATCTCACACGCCGTGAATCATTACTTTACAAAACGCTTCAATAAAATGTCAATCGTTGTTATTTAGTATATTCAAAACAACGTATTTTTTATTTTAAAAAAAGTTCAGAAATAAAGAAGTTACAGTTGACAGAATTGTTTTCCATTTTTCTTTATTATTTTTATTATTATATTTTTTATTATATATATTTATTTTTTTGGTTTGTTTGTTTTTTGCACAAGAACAGAGAGGGCAGTAAACTGTTATTATTTATGTTGTATGTCGCGTGAACGACATCCACTTTAAAACTGATGTTTGTCGAATGTCGTATGTCGAATGTTGTATGTCGCGTGAACAATATTTAAAAATGATATTTGTCGAATGTAGTATGTCGATTGTTGTATGTCGCGTGAACGACATTCACTTTAAAACTGATGTTTGTCGAAGGTTGAATGTTGAATGTCGAATGTCGTATGTCGAATGTTGTATGTCGAATAGCGTATGTCGCGTGAAACGACATTCACCTTCCTTGAATATTTGTTTTGAATGTCTTATTTCGAATGTTGTATGTCGAATGTTGTATGTCGAGGTAAAAGACATTCACTTTAAAGGATAGTTTGAATGTCGTATGTCGAATGTCGTATGTCGCGTGAACAAAAGTGATGTTTGTCGAATGTTGTATGTCGAATGTTGCATGTCAAATGTATGTCGAATGTGTCGAATGTTGTATGTCGAATGTTGTATGTCGCGTGAACGATATTCACTTTATAATTGATGTTTGTCGAATATTGAATGTTGAATGACGAATGTCGTATGTCGAATGTTGTATGTCGAATGTTGTATGTCGCGTGAAACGACATTCACCTTCCTTGAATGTTGTTTTCTGAATGTCTTATTTTGAATGTTATATGTCGAATGTTGTATGTCGCGTGAAACGACATTCACTTTGAAGGATGTTTTTTAATGTCGTATGTCGAATGTTGTATGTCGAATGTTGTATGTCAAATATTGTATGTCTTACTGAACGACATTTAAAAAAAAAGAATGTCGTATATCGTATGTTCACGCAAGTATTCTTGGGTATTTTTGCAACCTACAAAATACAGTTTCACGCGGTATTTGGGTAAAAGGCGAAAAGGGTTTGGTGCTTAACAAACTTTGAGTAGTACATTACAGACACAAGCAAGCAGAGGTGTTGATAATTAAACTAGTCGTACATATTAAGAAACCGATTAAAAGGCATTACAAACAAGAGGGTTGTTTTAATAAAAACAGTCGTCTCTTCCCCACCCCCACCCCCCGAAAAAAAACACCCACCAACTCCCACCCCCACCACCACCCTTGCACCCCTTTCACTCCCATCCCCCACTCCTACCTTAGCCATTACTAAAAATGGTCAGATAACAATTCCGTTGATGTGTGCATATCTAACATGTTGCCACAAATACATGTGCTAAGTTTGGAGGCAATCGGTAAAAAGCTGTCAGAGGAGTTCAGCATACTTTGTAGGCAATGATCACATATTGAAAATCTAACTAAAAAGGGCCATAACTCTGCCAACAGTCGTCATATCACACAACTACCATGATGCTGAAGAAGTGTACACAGTTTGGAAGCAGTTCATAGAAAAGTGTATGTGTAGTGGACAATAATGCAATGGACGGATAAAAAAAATCACATTGACAAAGACGCAGCTAAACATTGTCGGATACGAATTAGGTTGCCAGGTTCATATTATGCCAAAATCTGTGCCAAGTTTGGAAGCAATCCATTAAAATATGTGCACATCTGAGAATGTTGTTAAACAAGTGTAGAACGTTTGGAAGACATCTGTAAATTAAAACTGAAGAGGAGTTCAGGCGACATGTTTTGTCATTTGTATGCAATGAGCATGGACAATTTAAGTCAAAAAAGGACCGTAACTCTGCATAAAAATGTCGGATCAAACTCATGTTGCCAGATGCACATCTACAGATGATGTAAACACAGGAAAAATAGCTAGGCATAAAATTTATAATGTAAATGTTTACATATGTATTCTACATATGTATTTCATATGAAAGTAACACATATGTAATACATATGAAAATGTTTTCTACTAAATAAAATTAAAACTTAAACAGGTTGTTAAAACATTTTCTACAATATTCTGCATTTTTTTTAGGCCAAAAAAAAGAAGGTCTGTTTCTGGTCTATTCCCAACCCCTCCCCCTCCCCCTCCCCCGCCCCCCCCCCCCCCCCCACACACAAACAAAAATAGGGTAGAGTAGGATTATTATTATTTTTAGAATTAATCGTTACTATACTAAATTCAAATCAAGAACATCAAAGGCATGTTTACTTGAACATATTACATAATATGAGTGTTCCACAACACTTACATGCCTTAAAAACCTAAAAAAATATTTATTTTATTTTTGTTGTTTTTTTATTTATTTTTTTGTGCCTAAAGAAAACGTTTAGGGTCGGGACTTTAAAAATTGGGTGGGTCGGAAGACCAGAAAAAAACTTCTTTTTTTTTACTTTATGCATAATAATTTCTTATGAAATACATATGTATACATTTCATATGTGGCACTGGTGTATTATTTTAACATGAAAAATGTATGTGGCACATATGTAAATAACATGATTTATATATATATATAAAAACATGCAAATAATAAGAAAGTAACACATATGTGTCACATGTCACAACATTTTTCCTGTGAAGGATATGTGCTATGTTCATAAAATAGTGCGAGAGTATTACCATTAACATAAAAAAGACCCATAATTCTTCCAGATCTTGCTGGATTAAAATCGTGTTTCAATGGGCATGCTGAAGAAGTCTACACAATTTGGAGTTAACCCTTAACCCGCTACATATTTATATATAATGGAATGTTCTTTCTTTGAATTAAGACCATTCCATTTATGTGACAAAGGGGTGTTTTGGGGAAAATTACTGATCAGCAGCCTGACATTGTAAACCCTGATCAGCTGATATGGGTTTACAATGGACGCAAAGGCTATCATAGTCGTGCTTAGTGGGTTAAGGGTTAATCCCGTGAAAACTCTAGGAGAAGTTGTGGCGACAAATGTCCCCATTTCATACAATTAAAAATCTAAGTCGAAAAAGACCAATGCCTTTTGCTGGATCAAATCATGTTTCCACGTGCACATCTGCATGCACATCATGCTGAAGAAGTCTACGCACTTTGAACCCAATCCCTTGGAAACGATATGAGTTGTTGCGGCGACACAAGTTCCCTGGCATAGAATATCTAGGTCGAAAGGGGTCCATAACTAAGTTAAAAATAGTCGGATTTAAAAAAAAAGTTTTCATATGTAAATCTGTGTTTCATGCCGAATAAGTGTATTAACTCTTAACCCGATACATATATATAATGGACTATTCTTTCTTTGGATTAAGACCATTCCATTTACGTGACAAAGGGTTGTTTTGGGAAATGACTGATCAGTAGCCATACATTGTAAACTCAGCATGCAAGTACACAGCGAGTTTACAATGGACGCAGAGGCTATTATAGTTGTGTTTAGCGGGTTAAGTTTCGAATCAACCTGTGGAAACAGTAAGAAAAGTTGCGAGTACAAGATTTTTGACGGACGGACAGTCAAAAGAATGACCCGACTCTTCATCTGGGAGACATGGTGATATCTCTCAATGCACATGTTGATCCGTAATCGCGTAACCTAAAGCAAATGGTAAATACATCAACAAGAGATAGATGACTCGCAAATAAACCTACAATCGTCAACAAAACGACAACAGCGACCATGAAACTGTCCAAACAGATGTCAATAACTTTGTCAAACAGTCAGAAACCATGAAAGATGATTTGATACAAAACAAATGACTGTGCTATATTATTATATTATATAAATATCACATTCATGAGAGGGTGATAGTAAAAATGTTTACCCTGAGCATATGATTATCGCCCGATTCAATTCAATTCAATATCTTTATTTCCTCCATGCAGGAGATTATGAAATACAATAATATGAATACATTTAGAACAACATAATCGTGACAAAATATCATATGAGAGAGAGAGAGAGAGAAAGAGAGAGAGAAAGAGAGATAGAGAGAGATTAATATATACATTTACACAGATGTGAGAGAGGTTAATATATACATTTACACAGATGTTTACATTATTGTAATGTGTAGTAGAAATAATAATACCAATCGTGCGCTCTGCACTGAGCTCATATGCAAACTAATTTAACACTAGCAATGTCTTGGCATATTTCGAGTACATATTCTGAGTGAAGAATATAAGTTTGTCAATACAGACACTCGCAAATCTTGATGCGAGATGATACAACTGATTGTACGATTCATTATCAATATCTGTCCGAGGTGGCTCGCCGAGGACTTTACATGTGAACGATAATGGCTCGGAAGTATCTAACTCATATCTTAGATTAGGGCTTACATCCTTATTAACATTATTTAAAAAATTAATTCTCACATTAAGTGTATATGTACATTCTGAAATAATATGCACCGCTCTTATTAGGAAGGGTGTTTGACAAACTGGACAATATGATTCCTGTCTTAAAGGCGTCTCAACCCATAGGCGGGCTATTTTATTTGCTATTGCAAGATCAGTTCTGTTGGACGGTATTGTCCAGAGTAAGGCAGGTTTTATAACATCCCTGTAATACCGAGTTCTCCAATTTTCAGAAACAGTCCATCACGCCAGACTGTATCAAACGCGCCTTTTATGTCGAGGAAAGCAACGCATACTTTGCTATTATATTCAAGTAGGTAAAATATTGTTTCGGTCATATTGAAGGCGGTTGTAATGCAGCTTAGATTCTCCTGGAACCCTTGTTGTTGAGAGTTTGGGAATTTGGCTGGTTTCATTTTCAGGTAAGAGTTAGCTCACTTGCGTATCAAGGCTTCGAACATTTTAGCGAAACACGGTAACAAAGCTATTGGCCGATAATTGCCGGGATCGGACTTAGATTTGCCACCGCCTTTGAAGATTGGAATGACTATACTCGTTTGCCATGAAACGGGAGTGGATTCGGTGTCCATTATTGTATTGAATAGCATGACTATATAACGAATGATTACGTTACCACCGTAGATTACATGCTCATTCTGAATGTTATCGATACCACAAGCTTTGCGCCTCTTTAAGTTCTTCACAATTTTCGCGATGTCGTCATGGTTGATATTGGACTCTCAGATTGTAAAGTGTGCATCACTATTTTCCTGCTCAAAGTCCTTTATGCGCGTTTTTATTGATTGCACAAAGTTTTCAAGAGCGCTTTCAGTCTTACTTTCCTCGAATACTGTTTTAAAGTGGGCTGCAAATCCGTCAACAACAGCGCTTTCCGGGCTATATGTTACTCCATCAATTATTAGCTCGTGGCATGTGACTGGACTCGTTCTATTGCGTTTGCGAAGCAATTTCCAGAATAACCTATTATCAAATTCTGCCGTTTCATCTAATTCGGCGTACATTTGATGTTGATATTTCTCAGATTCTATTCGCTGGATTCTACGAAACTGGGATTTCGCACGTTTATAATCACGATATGATTCGTTCAAATTACCACGAGGTTTGCCCTGAGATAACCAGATGCGTCGGAAGTGTCTAGCTACAGTGTGAGCCTCTTTTACATCTGGAGTCACATATTTCCCATTGCTGGATTTTTTTTTCTCAAAAAGTTGCTATGAAAGTTATCATTGGATTGGAAATAACAAAGAAAATAAGTGGCAGATTATTGAAATTGGTCAAGTACTTTTGAAATTACGATGAGTTAAAAAAATAGCAATTTCACCATTCTGAGCCGAGAACGCGCACCAAAGATGTACTATCACCCTGTAATATAACCATCGCGTGAGATAGTAAGAAATTAAATATTGTAGTATATGGGGATTTTGCATGGGCATTTTGAGTGAGTTTTCATAAAATGAAATCCCTGATACTATATAATTAGTTTTTTTTTAGTGTTTTTTTTTTTGTAGTTGTTTTTTTAGCCATCTTTTGACGACCCCTTTAATCTCCCCGTCAATATGTGGAGCAAGTGTCGGGGAGGACCATCCCTTACCACACCTTACAATATCTTTACATTTACAAATTACAATATTCATATGAAATAATATGTTAGCATAATGAAATTAATACAGACAATACGGTTGAGGCAGGGAACATATAATTTCAGAAAGAGGGAGAAAATATCTGATAAAGAAAAAACAATAAAAAAACGAAGTATTTTACCTAACAGTTGATTGCTGTCCAATGACCCATCTGCTTATAAACATATTGTATATGCAAGTATTTAATATTCATTATTGTTATAATTGATTTACAAAACTGTCAGTGTCTTGGTTTTTCTCTTAAATTGTACCAGGAGGAGTGCATGGATAGGAGCTAGTAGATTAATATATAATGTTTTTGAACTTGCTCCATGAATTATCAAATCTTTCTAGTTGATTATTTCCTCAAACTAAAATCAATAAGTTAAACATATGAATTTAGCACATCTATCAAAAAAAATAAAAAATAAAAATGTTTGATACATCTGGACATATAATGACACCCTTTAGGACCATATTTCCCAGATCACATTTTTCACACGTGTGAAGAATAGGATCCTATTCGTCACAGCCTATGTGAAGAATGGGATCTCATTTTTCAAACAACACAGTCACATATTTCACATTTCCTGTGAAATTTGTGATCGATGAAGGTTTTTGATGTGACATGAAAACGCATTCTTCACATTTCAATATTAATGTACAATTTTTCCAAAAATGTGCATTTTTACATCTGAATCGCATTTTTCACATATTGCTGGGTTATGAACTCCGAAATGTATTTACCGTAAGTCGTATGCTATTCGGTTCGTTTCCATAGAAATTGATCCATCAAAAAGGGTTAACGTATATTAACTTGCGAAACCTTTTTGGGAGTTGTTGCGGTAGCGCAGTTGGTAGCGTGGTCGAATTTGTTGTTGCTAGGCGCTGTCGCCTTAGCGGTGCGGGTTCGATCCCGGCTAGTGCCAAACTAAATTGTAATTTATGTTCACTACGGTATGGTACATGTCCGTGTGTTAGCATTTCGTGTCTGGGCTTTTACTTTGTAACTAAATGAGGAATTTTAAAATAACTTGGCACAAATATTCACATATGAAAGCGATGTGGAGAGCGCATGCTTCGACCGCCTCGGGTCAATGTCAAGGTCACACATTGATGTAAAAAGACATTTGATTATATTTCGTGTCCGCTCCATATCTCCTAAATCCCTGAAAGGATTTTCATGAAATGTCCATCATCTCATCGCGGCGTGGCCGAGTGGTTAGCGCGTTGGCCTTGCGATCGAAGGGTCGTAGGTTTGAACCCTACTCGGAACACGTCCATGATAAAACTGGTCGGAAACAAAGGAAATAATTAAAAAATTATTCTTTACATGTATATCAAACAATTATCACTATAACAGAGACCAAAATCCCTGTTGTAGGAGCCAAAAGCCATAATCAATGAATACGGGTCTCATTCCGTACTCAAGAGCACCATGTGTAAAAATGGTCGTAGGCAAAACATGTTATCCTCTATAAATATAGACAATTATTATTATCGAGAAAACGTGCAGAACCCATGTTCCAGGCGCGTCGGCTCAAGGTCACGGTCACGGTTGAAGGTCAAATATCCTAGCCCAGGATTTGGCTAATATTTCATGTCCGCTCCTAAACCCCTTGAAGAATTTTCATAAAACTAGGTTCAAATCTTCACCTCATCGAGGCGACGTGCGGAACCTACGTTACAGGTGAGTCAGCTCAAGTTAAAGGTTGCGGTTGCAGGTCAAAGATTCGAGCCCAGGATTTCGTCTCCGATCCATATCGCCTAAACCACTTGTAGGATTTTCATGAAACTTGGTTCAAATCTTCACCTCATCATGCATGAGGAAGTTATGGAGAAGACACGTGAAAACGGACCAACAGGACAGACTCACGGAATCGAGCAATCCTACATGTTTTACCGCATAGTTTAGCCAAGATGTCCCTATTTAAAGCGGTCACATTGGCCAACAAGGAAAGAGATGTTGCTATACATGTATCAAGTACAATATATTTTTGTAAACATACATGTCCCTACTGGTCGAGGACAACATGTATACAAAGTTTGAGAATCACAGCACAATCGTTCTTAAGTTATAGAAAATGTATTCTTGGCCAAGGTCATCTTTATATTGACCTAATGATCTCATTATTAAAAAGGGTTATCTACTGGTCATGTCCAAACTGCATTCCAAAATTACGGATCCTAGGCGCAACTGTTCTTGAGTTATTGATTTGTCCCAGGTGAAGCGACCTTGAACTTTGACCTACTGACCTCAAAATCAGTAGGGATCAACTACTGGTCATAATTAACCTCCATACCAAGTTTGAGGAGCGTAGACCCAACCATTCTCTATCGTTCCATTGTCCAAAGTCATTTGACTTCAAAATCAATACGCGTGACCAACGCGCATACCAAATTAAGGATACTATGCCTAACTGTCCTCAAGTTAATATTAATGTTCTACAAACCGACGCCATGTGCAAAGCCATATACTCCGCTTCTTCATGGGGAGTGGGGGTGGGGGTCGGGGGTGGGGGAGCACAACAACAGAATGCAAGTCATCACACAATGGTCCGATCTGCTCCGATTGTTAATCGATATATATCGCTTTTGTCTAGCCGATTAATCGATTATGGCATCCCAACCGATTCTCATCACTAATATATCGTGCAATGAAGGTGCTAGAGTGTTCACATTGCTAACATACAACTCTTGATTCGACCGTTTAATCGGGACCAAAATAGACCTTTATCGAGATCTTTATGCCACACATAGTACATGTATTTCCATGTATGGGCATGATCGATTAAGAAATGAGCATGCTAGATTGTAAACATTCTTAAAAACAGCATTTTTTGATAAATGAATGGCACGTAAATCTTGACCCAGTGGTCCAGTCTGGCTGAAAACTGAACTTATAAAGATCTGACAGTCATAGACAATGAGTCCAAGAATGATTAGGATTGGTGACAAATGTAGTTACTACCGTGTGTAACATATCAACATACGATATTGTTTGTTTTCCAAGTTTAACGCCCGTTTTCAACAGTATTTCAGTCATGTACTGGCGGATAGTTTACCTAACCATATTTCCTGGAAAGTAAGGTACTAGACTCCCATCCTACGTAAGAAACAGTCAACTTTCTCACTTAAAGAGTCAGGTCGTTAGCGCCGCTAGTGGGGCTCGAACTCATGACCCTCCATTGGTGATAAGCTTTTTGACATACGTTTGTTGAATCAAGGGCAGGCAACTCTTCACAACGGTCCAATAAATGGTTTAAACTCGAACCTGACCGAAATCGTATAATGGCCAAACATATTCTGTCCAAACATGATTAGGATTTGGCGCTAGATGGAAAACATGATAAAAATATGGTCAATTTTGAAAATTCAAGGGCCACAACCCCTGATCTAATATTCCGATTATGCTCATAATCGAACTTGGCCAAGATCTTGTGACCACATATTATTATTTGTTGCCCTAGTTTGATCACGTTTACTTGAACAATGTGACCTCTACAGTGTGAACAAACCAGCAGTGGAAAATGGACGAACGATGGACATAAAATAAACCTAATAGCCCACTATGAGCTAAGAACGCTCGCTATGAGCTAAATAATAAAGTCCCATAACTCTGACAAAAATTAAGCGAACAGAACGCAAAGGCGATATGCAAATCTAGGTTTGGTACCAATCACTCGTGTGAATCTGGCCAGGGGTTATGGAGACAGACAGATGGACGGACGGACAGACGTCGAAGGCAAAACAATAATAATTATATATCTGCCCCTCAAGATGATGATGATGATGATGATGATGATGATGATGATGCCATAAATACATTGCAACACTAAAAGGCACGGACAGAATCTGTCAAAAATGTGATTTTCTTGTTAACGCCCATTTTGGACAAACACATATGTCACATTTGAAAATGTGAAGAATAGGATCTTATTCTTCACAAGTGTGTGAAAAATGTGATCTGGGGAAAATATGGTCCTACACACCCTCAACGCTGAAGATATCTGGTTTGTGCCAACCAAAAAGACCAATAAGGGACAAACATATTTTTAAAGCTATAGACTATTTATTAAAAAAAATGACCTAATTCTATTCAAGGTTAATAGGTCAGTCCTAAGTATCTGATTCTCAAACTAAGCGAATATGCAGTTAAAGTGAATAATCTCAAATTAATCGTTCTTAAAGAAAGAAATCCACCAAATAACGGCAAAATTCACGGTACAAAATACAGACCGTTCAGGGACTCATGGCACTCTTGAGTTGCTATCAAGCATTAAAATTAGCGCCTCGATTTATTAATCCAGTATCGTTTTAAATTGAAACGGCTTGCATATATTAAATATATTTTTGATTTTTCATATTTTCTTTATTGTTTTGACGTAACCATGGTATTCCTTATGATATTCGTTATTCGCTTTTCGATATTCAAATTGAAAACCCGAAACAAAAACCCGAGATTCGTTATTCACCAACACTTTTATGAATACCGAAAAAATCAAAAATAAACTCGAGATCCCTTATTCATCAAATTCAGTTTTGAATGTCGAAAAATAAAAAAATAGAGATAATTATGTCGTTCATCAAATTCGTTTTTGAATATCGAAAACAAAAATATCGGGATTCATTATTCACCAAAATAAAATTTGAATATCGAGAAATAAAAATAAAAAAACAACACCAGATTCGTTATTTATCAAATTCGTTTCTTGAATATCGAAAAAAAACACACATACACACTTGAGATTCTTTTTTCTCGAGTTTTTGTTTTTTGATATTTCAAAAAAAAAAGTTGGTGAATAAGGAACCTCAAGTTTTTTTTTTGTGTTTTCTATATTCAAAATATATTTGTTGAATGACAAATCTCGAAATATTCGTCAATATTCAAAAATGAATTTGATGAAAAACGAATCTCGAGTTCTTTTTCGATATTTAAAACATATTTGTTCAATAAAGAATCTCGAGTGTTGTTTTTGTGTGTGTGTGTGTGTATGTGTGTGTTCGTGCGTGCGTGCGTATATGTGTGCGCGCGCGCGCGCTTTCAATTTGAATATCGAATAACGAATAACGAATAGCATGCTAACTTCTGGCCGCTACCATAGGTTTAAATACATCATTATACATAATTAATATTAATGATTGAACAAATGTAAGTTATGTAGAAAAACAAACGGGACGCCGCGAGATAAAAAAAATATGAAATAATAATTGACGTGTTTCTCCTAAAAAAATAATTGCATAACTGTTAAAACATGTAATAACGATGATAGGAAGGACGTTAACTAACTGTGTGAGAAATTGTAATAACGATGATAGGAAGGGCCGTTAACTAACTGTGTGAGAAATTGTAATCCGACCCTACAGCTGTGTAGATTTTAACAATTATATACTACTCAAAATTTGCTAAGTATCACTTTTATTCTTCCAAATAATTTTATTAGAAATTAATTCACAATAACGATATTCATTTCATTGATACTTCAACAATTCCACAATTTGAATCAAGTCATGAGATCAGATGATCAAACACTGCCCTGAATAATTTCAAGTAAAATAGAAATAATGCTATTTATCTCAGCAAGAAATTTAAACAGCAAAAAAGTGATCCTTAGCAAATTGTATGTGTAAGGTACCTGTTTGGGGCCGATATACATAGGTATGTGTATGTGCCTTCAATGGTGGCGGCATGGTGTCCGGCAGATTGATTTTACATTTTGTTTCATTACCAAAACCCCGAACATACTGATGTTCTGCATTGGTGTTTGACGTTATTACTAATAGATACGTGACGTATGCGACCACTTTACGTCGTTACGTCATGGACTGTTTCACTGTGCATGTCCCGTTTTACTAAATAAAAAAAAATGTGTTAAAAAATGTGTGTCTGGACCCGGTCACTCGATATGATTTCAGTTTATTCCAGTTATTCACTGAAATGCAGTTATGTTATACATGCATAATGCTACGGTTAGGGCGATCTTACCATCGCGTATCGTATTGTAAACGCGATGGTACGGTGGTACGATGGCGATGGTACGATGGTGATGGTATATCGCGTACCATCGTATCAATGTCAACGTACGATCGTACCACCGCCACGTTTATAGGTGAATACGTGATGGTACGATGGCACTAACGCTACATATATACAGTTTGCACAGTCCGAAACTCGGCTTGTCAAAAGTTATAAGACGTTAATTGGACGACGACGTCTGACAGTAGATACAGACTAGCTAAACGAGCCGAAGGCGAGTAAACTTTTAGTTGAACTGATTTATTGCATAGTTAACATACTGAAGTGCCAAATATCACAGCTTTTGTAGTACATCACTAGGAAAACAAAACACGATATAATGCAATACTTTAAAGTATGGAACGCCAAACACGACTTTGATGGTCATTTTCCATTACGATGTGGTCACTTTCATTATGATGTGGTCACTTTCCATTATGATGTGGTCGCTCTACATTATGATGTGGTCATTTGTTATTATGATGTGGTCATTTTCCATTATGATGTGGTCACTTTACATTATGATGTGGTAACGTTATATTATGATGTGATTACTTTACATTATGATGTGGTAAGTGTCTATCATGATGTGGTCACTTTACATTATGATGTGGTCACTTTTCATTATGATGTGGTTACTTTCAAATACGATATGATTACTTTGTATTATGATGTGGTCGCTTTTCATTATGATGTGGTCTGTTTCTATTATGATGTGGTCACTTTACATTATGATGTGGTCACTTTTCATTATGATGTGGTTACTTTCCATTATGATGTGGTCGCTTTTCATTATGATGTGGTCACTTTACATTATGATGTGGTCTGTTTTCATTATGATGTGGTAAGTTTCTATTATGATGTGGTATGTGTGGTCACGTGGTTTTTCTTCAAATGCGCGCCATCTATTGACACTGCTTGCGGAATTCAAAATGGCGACAATGATAGAAATCCTAAATTATGTTAAAGTATCCGATGAAGCGCGATTTTATAGCGAGTTATTTGTGAAATTGCATTGCGGTGTCGAGATACAAAACGTATGGTTTACATTCACCGTGTATAAATCAGCATAGTCTAAAACCTGGGATGGAATGGAATTAGAATGCCATTATGTATGAGATTTTGATTCCAATCGCATTCCATTCTGCTCTAAATTTGATGTGGTCATGATGAGTATATATTGAAAGTTTGATGAAAAAATATGGAGAAATGAGAAAGTTATAGGCAACGTTAAGTTTGCGTATTAACCCATATAATGACCTTCAGTGTGACCTTAACCTTTTACATTTTAGTTTGGTCATGTTGATGTGATCATGACGAGTATATAGTGAAAGTTTGATGAAGAAATATGGAGAATTGAGAAAATTATAGGCTACGTTAAGTTTGCGTATTAACCCTTATAATGACCTTCAGTGTGACATTGACCTGTACAATTTAGTATGGTCATGTTGATGTGGTCATGATGAGTATATATGGAAAGTTTGATGAAGAAATATGGAGAAATAACAAAGTTATAGCCAACGTTAAGTTTGTGACGGACTGACAGACTGACGGACGGACGGACGGAGGACAAAGTGATCCCTATGTATCGCATTTTCTTCGAAAGGGCGGCACAAAAAGTACTACTTTTTTCCATATGATAATGTTGTATGTTAAAGTTTAATTGGGCGTGGATAATGTTTTATTTTTATTTTGTGAAAACAATTTGAAACAAACTTTTTGATTGTCAAATATATTTTCAAAACGTTTGCCGCAACCCTCCCCACATCCCACAACCCCTCCCAATAAGTGAAACTTTCCTATGCCCATGAAAGACAGGCACATAAACAAATATATTTGTTTTCTAACTGAAACCATATTCATTTAATACATTTTCTTTATTCCAATTAGGAATTGATGTAGGTGATCGTGTTTTTTTTCATATGCATGTCATTTTTTTAGTCCAGCCATTCAAAAACCTACAAGCCCAATGACGCTAAAAATAGAAAAAAACGTGTAAAGGCCTAACCAACGATAAAGCCAGTACTGCATACCTCCCGCCATCCGATCGCGACACTTTCTCATTTTGCAAGTTGAGTTGAGCTCCCAGTGGGATTCGAGCCCGCAGTGGTGAGAGGCGAGAACGTGTTAGAGTGTATCTAGGCTTTACTATCCTGCCACGGATGCGATTCTAATATCTTCAACATTTCTTATTCTCAAATCCAATCAAAGTGTGTATATGTTTTCAGTATCAGAAAGGGTGTTCAGACATTCAGGTTCCATAACTCTGTATTGCATTTTAATAAAATAATGCCCATTTTCTGAATTAAGAATTTATTTTCTTTGCAGCCATAAAGGCGTGTCACTTATTGCCGATAGACGGACTTTCTTGCTAAATTAAATATTTCAAATATGCAGAGAACTATGTTAGTAGGTCCTTGATCACTTGATTATTTGCACGTAGTCCGTGCAAGGGTTAATAACACTCCTATATCGCGATGATTGTATTCACTTCTGTCGAAGAAAGCTTTTTTCAAATATTAAGTAGCAAGCTAGTTTTTAAATGTTAAGTAGGTTGTTGGTGTGACAGCAGATGTAATTCCATCTAAGCCGTAAGTGCAATATGGTCAGGGAAATACATCGATGCGGAAATGTAAAGTATTGATAAGGTTATTATTCAAGCGCTTGCATGTACGGGGTTTAGCATCGCTTTTAACAGCTTTCAGTCATATCACGACGGTGGATGCTTGTAGCAGTGCGCGTAATGCTTAGTATCATTTGTGTGTAGCATTTGGTATGACCCAGTCGGGGATTCACCCTCCCGCATACGAGTCGAAGATCTACCATTAAGCCATCACCGCGGTTATACTATCACTGACATTATACACGTGTATACCAAGACCTGTCTTCTGGATCATAATTGACTGTGGTTTTCATTTTTAGCTCTGCTGGCCAGTAGTGTCACTTGGCGCGCTTATGTCATGGTATGTTGTCCGTCGTCCGTCCGTCGTCCGTCGACTGTTCGAAGGCAATACCCTAGCACCTTCATTTTGCATCCGATATCATTGAAAAACTCGGATGAGTTCGAAACCACTAATGTCGGACTATAAACATACGACTCAAGACCCTTGATTTGATCAACAATGCTATAGTTTGCCTTGTCAACACTCTAGCACCTTCATTGTGCATCCGATCTTTATCAAACTTGGACAGTCTTAATACCGATTAAATTTCTGACGAATTGGAAAACCACCTAATCGGAAAGCAACACCTCAGTTGTCGCCCTTGATTTAACAAAACAAATGCTTCATTTTGCATTGTCAACACTCTAGCACCTTCCTTTTGCATCGGAATTTTACCAAACACTTAGCCAGAGTATTAATATCAACAAAAGCTTGGGCAAGTTTGAAACTCGCACCAATGCCTATCCTTCCAATAGGGGAGGTCGGGTTTAGTGAGAGCGGGCGGGGCTCAATTTTAAAAAAATAACTGTTGACAACAACAACAACAACAAATGTTTTTATATATAAACTTTTCATATTTTAGGGGGGCGGGCGCCGGGTGCGCCCCTGCCTGAGTCCGCCTCTGCGGGCATGGACAAACCTGGCCATGATACCAAGAGTGGCCGTACCAAGTGTGTCATTGGCAAACACACACAATACTGCTGACAGTTACAAAACACCCATACAAATCTACACTGATGATAAAGCTTATTATTATATTATCTTCAAAATTTCAATTTTCAAATTCTGCAAAATTTAGAAATGGGAATTCCGAATTAGAGAAATGGAAGTGAAATAAAATCTAGTCAAATGGACCTTGGTACTAATGCGTTTCAAATAATTATGGGTTTTATACGTTGTAATAGTATACTCGGTAAAAAAAGTTTTGGACCAGGGTATATAAAGTCATATAAAAATAAAACTAGTGGACAGATTTTAAGTATCTTTTTTTAGTAACCAAGGTCTACCCTACCCGGTTAATTTGGTACCAAAAAACATTAAATTCCAAACAAGATTTGATTTTTAAAAAATATCGCGAACACACAAAGGGTCTGTAAAAAATGTTGCAAAGTCCATAAAAAGTAACAGTTACGGACACATTCGAGTACCCAATAAAAAGATTATTATTTTTTCGCAAACTTTCATTGTAAACGATAAGTATTGTTGATTGTTGATCTATTGTGAATTATCAACTGAGATAATAAGGGTTATGATCGAATGTCAAGGTTCAGCGATCATTGTACGGGTTCGAACACTGCTGTGGTCCAAAACTTTTTTTACAGAGTATATATCTGTATCGTAAACAAATCTACAGATTATATTGATACCTTACGACAAATATCTGTAATCGTCTCCACAGAAAGCTGTAAATAGAGTCTAGAAATAACTGGTATTAGTTTTAAAATGTCACGACTTGTAACACACCGTCACAGCGATATCTAGCGATTTCTCTCATTTAATATTCCGATCTTTCGCCAACGTGATATATAATTAAGCAGTGCAAGAATGTCTCGCATACTTGTCAAGAGTTCAAATAAGCTCATCTCGAATAGTCCTATATATTTGCCGACGTCCACGGAAGGCTGGTCATACTTCAAGAAGCTGGCAAACGTAATAAATCAGACATTCTAAGCGCTGCAGACGACACCGATATGGCATTCGTTAAAGTTGTTGAACAAATGAGAAGCAATATGTAAGTATTCTGTTTCATTTTATTTTATTTTATTTTATTTTATTTTATTTTTTATTTTATTTTATTTATTTAATTTTATTTTATTTTATTTTATTTTATTTTTATTTTATTTATTTTATTTTACTTGTATTTCTGTTTTAAATATTCTCTAAGCTATTTACAGGGATACACGGCAATCATACTAAAGAAATGTTAAATGTGTTAACAATATACTAAATCAATTATGCAGTAAACTTTTGTAGTCTTGGCAAAATAAACTCTCTTTTTTAAAAATTGAATTTTGATTTCCACAGTATTTATATCTTTGCTTGTAGTTTTAAAACTCATACCTTACTAGTTATACCTCAAGTATTGCCGTGTGCCTCATTAAAACAATCTTGAAGTTGGAATCAGACATTAAAATAAGCACCTCGATTTATTTCATTTAAAACTGCTTGCATAATTATACACAATTTTGAGTTTTAATTTTCTTCGTTATTCTACCATATGTATAAGTGGCGCAATATATTCAGAAGTTAGAATGGAAAAAACAATTGGGTTTGAACTGATAAATGATATATTAATGATTGCAAATAGGCAAGATATGTAGATAAACGCAATTACGCCGCGAGAAGATTGCCATGTGTCCCCGTAAAAGATAACTAGAGATGTTTCATTTTAATCATTTTCTTAAGACTTGTATAAAAAAAAAAGTATATACATTTAACAAATATAATACAGCATTTACATTAACTTGATACTTCTTGTTGAAAAAAAATGTGCGTTTGATTTCGAATTGAACACAGGCCTATATAATAATTAGTTTGTTGTACTTAATGAAAACTATTTTATACAGTTTCAAACAAATAAAAGTAGAATTTTTGGCGTTTATGCGGTTTAAATAAAAGTTGTTGTTTTTTGGCGTTTATGCGGTTTTAAACACGGTAATAAATGGCAAAGTTGCCACTACCGTGCAGGACATTTTTACCCTTCTTTGCAGTGGCCTGTATAAGGCCCCTTCCCCATCCAAATTTCTTTTAAAATCATGCAGATTTCTCCATTTTTTAAACTTGTAAAGTGTACGGTACGCATGAATGGCACAATGTCAAACCCAGTAGATATAAAATGCGTCAGTGGAGCGTAATGTCAACTTTACTCTATCTAGTATTCATTAACGACCTACTGTTACAGCTTGAACAGTCAAACTATGGCGCAAACATATTTAGAATAAAAAGTGGTAACCCTACCCTCGCTGATGATATTGCATTGATTGCAACCAGCCCTTCCAATTTCCAAAAGGTACTTGACATTGTCTATCAGTACGCCAAAACTTGAAACTTCGACATCAACGCGTCCCAATCCTGCATTATGACCTTCGGCTCCAACAAAACTACAACTCTCCCATCTCGAAAACGTAACCTCTGTCGTGCACTTAGCTGTTCGACACGATATTCGCTTTAAAATACCGGGCGTTGTCAAAAGGCAAACAATACCTTCCACGCAATGATAGGCTTAGGGGTACATCCCTCTGGACTCAAACCTAAATAACGTCAGTTAGTCTTTATAAAAAAATAGTCGTCCCCACAGCGCTTTACGGTTGTGAACTCTGGAATGATCTCTCGAATGCAGAGCTGACCATGATCAATAGGTGACAGCATTATGTGGCTAAGCGTATACAAGGTTTCTCTGTTCGAACACGATCAGATATGTGTGAATCTATGCTTGGCCTTACTTGCCTAACTTCCGAGACTGACAAACGGAAACTTATGTTTTGCCGACTGCCACAATAAGTCAACAACTTTTCTTGCGTGGCTACTTGGAATTTATAAAGGGAAACAACTCTGTACAGAGAGGATTCATCTCCGATATTTGCAATATTCTACCAAGTAAAGTCTATTAAGAGGCTGGAATCTAACCTTTAGTCTTGGAGGGTTAACAATGCTATAGGTATGAAAGCACTAATTATTTTCCCCATAGACACCAATGTTAAAGTGTCACTTATTAATGAGTTGCTGCAAATTCAACTCAAGTATGGATAATGCAGCAGTGTAATGTTCATATAGAAAACTATTTTTACACTTGAAAAATCACCAGAAAACGTGGGGTCACAAGACATGTAAGAAAGTTCTTGTTTGTTTACTAAACAGGTCAAGGGTACAGCTGTTTTTATTGATCGACTGTTTTCATTGCCCACAAAGTGTAAGCATAGAGTCGAAATTTCGAAAATGTTCATCAGTGATCCAGTAAAACCTATTAATACGCTTCTTATACATATAACCACAAAATCGAATAGAAATGGGCAGTTTTCCCCTACTTATAATGCCCATTTCTATCGAAAAAGGAGGGATTACTTTTTATTATAGGAACTACATTCGACTACACCTCGGAGGTTTACATGTAATTGGTGGTGGTAAACCTATAGATTGTATAATAGTCAGAGAGATCCACAAGCAAATCACTCCTGCCTTATTGTGGTCATTACCGTTATGTAGGAAATAAAGAGATTGAATTGAATTGAGGTGTAGTTCAATGCAAATTAATTTTGCATATTACATACTGTTGATTATATTGAACCATTAATATATTTAAACATATGGTAGAATTATGAATAAAAAACTAAAACTATTTTTTATTTAATTATATGCAAGCAGGTTTAAAGTCAAAATGATTCAGAATTAAAAGAAACCCGAGATGTTAATTTAATTCTTAATAAACTTCGATATATTACCGTGCATCCCTTTAAATATTATTATGACTCTTAATGGGGACTGACATGCGACTAATTCTAAATTCTGAATGCCAATGATTTTGATGTATTTTGTTGAAAAATATTATTTGGTATTAATAATTTATCTTGAAATTAAATAAAGCATTGGTAAATTCGTAATGTTGCGTCTATTTTTAACAAATTGAGTGGTTCCGTGGCCGGGATAGTAAAGGCGCTGTTTCTAAAACTGTTTCGGCTCTCAGCGCTGCGGGTTCGAATCCCACTGGGAGCTCGACTTGTCAATGGAGAATGGGTCGATTGTTACGGATGGCGACACACGACCTTTAACAAATTGTTTAAAGACAAAACACTTACGACCTTATAATTCTAGACCATCGATGTATTAGTGACCAATATATACAGTTTATTAATTTATTTATATTTATTTTATATTTCCAGGAATTGTAGTATTCAAACATTGAGAAAACCCCTGATCCAGTTGGTGGCGCTCATTTTTACTATATCGTTGATGGTGCCGGATGTAGCGGGGGCGGGGTGCAAGCGACGTCTTTCCAAACAAGTAATAAACTACAACGACTGCCTGCCTAAACGCATCCTTACGTTTTCTTGCGTCGGAACATGCATTACGCATGCGCAGTTATCGCCGATTAATCCTTTCAAAATTGACCACTCGTGCTACCAGTGCAAAGAAGCTGTGGTGGTGACCCGAAAGGTCAAACTACAGTGCCCGAATAAGGATGGGCCAAGTCCTTTCAAATCGGTTACCATCGAAATGGCTGTACCAAAAGAATGCATGTGTGAACTGTGTTCCATCGACGACGCCGTTAACGTGTCCAGGAAAGATAATTGAACGCGAGCGTTAGTAGACATATAGAAAGAACAATCGACATTAAAGACGAACTCTAGTTTCGAAATAATAGAGAGCAAGCCACCAGTGGTACTTCAACGATAGAGGGACGCTTTAGAATCCGAAAACAACAGAATCCCGGAGTCTTTGTCCAACACCTGCCTATCATTAGGTCATACCGTAAAGAACACTATGTCGTACTGGCTCTGCTGCGGAAACAACGACACATGGTTGATCGCGGCGCAAAGATCAGTGCCGACTACAAAAACTGCATGGGTGAATAAAAACAACATAACATACTGTGATATATCTGTAGTGTGTACATATTAGTTGTGACATTTGTTTTACCCTAACCCTAGCCCCAGATAAGTTAATGATACAGGTATACAAACGACATTTTAGCTAACAATTAGATATTAAATGTACTAATATAGCATGCTCTGAGTCGGATATTGTTATTCCTATAAGCATTATAGATGTTTCCAGAATGCGCGACTTTACTACACATTAATTCCGTTTATGTTAAACCAAATATCGCTTTTGGTCTAAACAAAAAAAAGAGTTGCTTCATGTATTGGTCAGAATTGGTCAGAAACAAACGGGTTGGTAGTTACATGTGCGGGGTCTTTTTTTAATCATTTTATTCTATACTCATACTAGCATTTTTTTTGTTGCTGTTGTTGTGAGTTTTTTTGTTGTTTTTTGGGGTGGGGAGTTTAAATTAATAAAATTGTTAGAAAGTTGGCAAATGGTTTAAATCATGGGAGTAATTAACAGAAAAAAATAAAACAAAATATGCGTGCGGATTCCAGTATTATTCTCCGATCGTGTACTAAGAGAAAACACACGTTGGCTATATCCTCGTGCAAATAAAAATTCTGCCTGCTGAGTACTCATCCAGTACATGTTTATATAGCCTCGGAATATTTAAATATTGGAATACTGGAGTCCTTACAAATGTTTCATATTTTTCTAGATATGTTTTGTTATAAACAACAACACACTCGCTATATACGTTTAGCCATTAAACCATGTAATACCTCACTCTGACCTTTCTGCACTTCTGTAATGTCTGGTGTGAATGTCCAGTTGAGGTCAACGATGAAGCGTGAGTAATGTGTTTGTATTTATATTTACTAAACTATATTAGTACTGTCTTGCACATTGAAGCAAGTGATATTTTTGGTACAAAAATGTGACAATAAACTGCCTATAAACATTAACTGTGTTCTTCGTTATATTTGTTTTGCAGTCCGTTTTTCTGTCCATATAGGCGTTAACCTGTAAGTTCACCCCTGACTGTGAGAATCATAGCTCGTATAACATAAATGGTAGGAGTAACCATATGAGCTGCGATTCTCACAGGTACATCACCCCGTACAAGCGGTAACGCAGACGCTTGGAACTCTCAGGCGCCCGCGGATGCGTGCAACAAACGTAGCGCGCAGAATATAGTTGGTTTACTAAATACAGTTGCTCCGATAGCGCGCAGAATATAGTTGGTTTACTAAATACAGTTGCTCCGACAATGAAGAAATATTTCACTTGAGTCGATTTGCATATGCATCTGTTCAATTACATATTGCATATTGCAAGTGCTTGCAGAAGATTGATTTGATTGGATATAACTGACAACTTGAGACCCCAAACATCTATATGGGTTATACAAGATAATGGCATTTATTTATTTGCGTTACAAAACAATATAAGTATAGAATAGAGCATGAGTTTTGCACGTGTACGGGGAGATAATGCACGAGCGTTAGCGAGTGCATTATTGTCCGTACACGTGCAAGACTCGAGCTCTATTGTATTTGTACCACAATAACTAACATATGCTGTGTATATCCTCGGGTATTAGACGATGCATAGTGTGTATTTAGGATATTGTGGTAAAAGCACATAATAATAACCATTTGTACGTTTATCGCATCCAGATTGTTTCGCTTACGTAAAACAAATAAAACAAACAAGGGAGAAAGGTAGCATACTCAGTGTTATTGAGCCTGTCATGAGAGGTAATATAATCTGCACAATTCGTTTTGCCGTTCATTTTGGAATGATGATGATAATAGCACTTGGATGACCGACATGTGTCAACAAGTTATATATCATCTAACATTCAACTGTGAAACCATTAAATCAGTGTGACCCTACTACGTGACTTTTCGGTCGCGTACACGGCTAACAAAATTCGGCCTTGGGTAGGATTAGCCATCATTTCTTTGGGAATATTGAACTGATTTTGATCAAATAAAGCGCACATACAGCTACTAAGCAAGCATTTCGCTCGGTCGACATGACAATGTGATTTTGTCTGCACTTCCTGAGAATACTTCAATCAAACTTTCCAAATGACCGAAACGATCATGTCGCGCAGTTTGGAAAATTTGACTGGAAGTTATCTCAGAAAGTGCAGGAAATATCCACATTGCCATTTACGGCGGAGGAACGTCACGCTTAGTACAGGTGTGTACTTTATTTTATCAAAATCCGTTTAGCATTCAAAAAGTTATTAAACCTGTATCGAGGCTTTTGTTTAACCTTTTGGGCAGTGTACGTGATCAAAAAGGTTAAATGTTAAATGCTGAATATTAAACATCAAAATCATAATAAATATTTCCTGTATGTACATGTAGACCCACGCACCTAACAAATATTAAGTTTCAACGTGAGAGGGGAGGGATATTAATTTGGCGTTTTCCGTCCGTCCGGAGCCATATCTTCATAACTGCAGGTTGGATTTTCATTACACTTGGTAATAATGTTTATCCTGATAGTGGCTATTTTTCCGGAATCGCCCCAGTAACGCCTGAGTTATTGCCCTTTAATTGATAAATTCCCCTTGAATTATTCAGGTCGTGGGTTCAAATCTCACAGGAGGTATATTTTTCTTCTTTTTTTCTTTTTTTTAAATTATTTACTTATTTCCTTTTTTTCATGAGAACCCTTGGTTCATAGGTTCATTTTTCTTAAAAAAAATAATTGTTTTTTAACTTCTTTTTTTTCTCATAAGGCCAGAAAAAAAATAACTGTGTTTCTGGTTACCCGACCCTACAGTTTTTTTATCTCAAAAGAAAAAACAAATGACGAAAAAGCTGGGTACGAAACGGTAGTGTACGAAAAGGTAGAGTACGAAACGCGCTAAAACATGGCCGCCTCCATGGTGCACTGCGCGTCCGTATTGGCTATTAGAATTGGAAAATGCAGCCATGGGACAGAGCAGAAGTTATGCAAAACATTAATCATGACATGCTGCCAGCAGATTTCTTCCAATACCACCCAGCCTCAGGAAATTGTAAAATTCAATCTTATGTAAACTCGTAATGGCAGAAAATATGTGTTTTCGATTGATTTTATTAAAAACAAACCAGTTAAGAAGATATTATGAGGTTGTTTTCCTTCTCTCCTTGCAAAATCACTACAATTAACTACTTGACAAAGTTAAAGATACCTTTAACATCGTCCAAACCACATAGGCAAAAAAGAAAGAAAAAAAGAAAAGAAAAGATTTACCTAGCTAACTACCTACCCTAATTTTTTCAGCTGAGTAACCAGAAACATAGGTTGTTTGTTTTTCTGACCTAAGAAACTTTGGTTCATCGGTTATTTTTATTTAATTGGGCTTAGCGGCCCATGTTGGATCAGTTTTACATTGAGTTCACCTTAAAAAAAAATATATATATTATTTTTTCTCAAAAGAAGCTTTGGTTCATGGGTTCATTTTTTCTTTAGTGGGGAGCTTAGTGCTCTTGTTGGATCAGTTTTACATAAAGTTATAGGTAAGAACTTCAAAAATCTTCTCTGAAAGTAAAGAGATAAAGGTTTAATCTTTTTTATTATCAGCTTATGGATCATCTACCAGTTTTGTTCAAATGATGACCCTGGGGTCAAATTTGGCCCCGCCCCAGGTATCGCAGTTTTACATAGACTTATATAGGAAATAACTTTAAAAGTCTTCTTATCTGAAACTAGAAGAGTCAAAGGTTTAATATTTTGTATTTACTCTCAGCTTATGGTCCTCTAACAATTTTTTTGAATGGTGACCATGAGGTCAAATTTGGTACCCCACCCCCACAAGGAGTCACATGTAGGGGAAAACTTAAAAAATCTTCTTTTCTAAAACTACAAGAGCCAACAGTTAATATTTTGTATTTACACTCAGCTTATGGTTCTCTACCAATTTTGTTCAAATGGTGACCCTGGGCTCAAATTTGGCCACGATCCAGGGGTAACAGTTTTACATAGACTTATATAGGGAAAAACTTTAAAAATCTTCTTATCTGAAACTACAAGAGTCAAAGGTTTGATATTTTATATTTACACTCAGCTTATGGTCCTCTAACACGTTTGTGTGAATGGTGACCCTGGGGTCAAATTTGACCCACCCCAGGGGTCACATGTTTTACATAGACTTTTATAGGTACCCCACCCCCACAAGGAGTCACATGTAGGGGAAAACTTAAAAAATCTTCTTTTCTAAAACTACAAGAGCCAACAGTTTAATATTTTGTATTTACACTCAGCTTATGGTTCTGTACCAAGTTTGTTCAAATGGTGGCACTGAGGTAAAATTTGGCTCTGCCCCTGGGTCACATGTCAAACTTGGTTTGAATGTTTATATTAATGGAAGTTTGATTTATTTTAAAGATAGCCACACTTGAGCCAAATACATCCCTCCCCCTGAAATAACAAGATCATCTGATATTAACCATAGTAATGAGATGAAGTAATCAAATTGATAAATATCACATGGCCAGGTAATTAAAAAAAGATCTACATTTCTTGCATATTACATTTATTACTAACACAGGTCTGCTAATATTACACTCAGTCCAGAACTTATATATTCCCACTATAGAAGACAATGCCTTAAAATGGTACATCTTTTTTTCAAATATACTATGGTGATGAATTTTAAAAATACTATAGAGTAGATATTCGAATTCATGAAGTCTCAAGGTCATGATTCATACTAATTAAAAAAAAATCGCACACATTCTTCCACTCGAGGATAATACATGATTCGGCGGGGGATATTAATTCATCGAACTTGCTTTTTTATACTGTGACAATGTGTACTGACTTGTACAGGTGACAATGTGTACTGACTTCTGTGACAATGTGTACTGACTTGTACATTTGGAAAGTGTAATCGATAGTATAACACAACCAACCAGTTCTTGAAACAAATCTCTTCTTGAAACAAATCACTGCGTGCATTGTTAGCTCACGATCAGACATGTCTGGTAAAAAACACACAAATAAAATCAATTCACAAACTGGTACTCGTAAGCACAAGGTAACGAGAGGTCAAAAGCGCTCACCTTATTCAGATGCCCTCTGTGGCAGGCCTGTCAAAATTTAACACAAAATCCTGCGATTTTTAAAATTTAAGATATAAAGTGCGCGAAGAACATATTTAAATGAAATTTGAGCGCGCGACGTGATTTTCACTTTTTTTTTCTTTAAATCACAAATTTAAATTATTTTTCGCTATTAATACTTACGCATTGTTTCATAATTATAGAACATAATGAAATAGATTAGCATACTTCAACATGCACACTTTTTTTTTGTTTTGACAGGGAATTAAGAAGAGATGTTTTTACGTTGCTCGTTTAATTTGTACTGCAACTGTTTTGTCATGAAAGTGCACATACTAATCTACACAGATGCGTACTAAATGCAAATACAAAGTCTTCATAACTCTTTAAAGACACATTTCCTTTCCCAACGCTACTTGGTCATTGAAAAGGCGTGTGTGTGTGTGTGTGTGTGTGTGTGTAGTTCTGAGGTTTATAGTCCGTCCGCCAACGAACACGTCAAGGTAAACCTGACGCGATGGGCACAATAGAGTCTGGACTTGTCATTGAAAAGGCATGAGAAGCTTGAATATTTACAGCCATCACGCTTCATGGCTGATCAACTCAGGTATATAAATTGAGGCCCGCTCTTAGTTTTTTATTTGTATAGCATTGCTATATCGAGGATAAGAATAGCTTAACAACACTTTGTAATTTACTTTAATGAAGAAATATATGTTCATAATTTAGCTTTTGAATATAAAACTTATCTGGTATTTGTTAAGTGTATTTACGCCAGTGCGTTACACTAATGACCCCCATTGATTTGGCACTTGTAGCTGACTAGGGAGACTAACATGACCAATGCAGGAAATAGCTGATAAACTGAAAATATAGTGGAACAGTTTTTTAAAATAAGATTTGAAAATCTGGAGATTATACACTTAAATCCGGAGATCCGGAGAGCCAATGAAAAATCCGGAAACAGACTGTGAATCATGTAGTTGACGATAAGCACGCATTGCAACTTCAATTCCTAGTGAACTCGTCTAAATACTTGAATGGTATAAACACATATTTTGCAATGTTCACATGTTCACCGTGTCCGCGTCCGTGTCCGTGAAGCTTCGCTCAACTAAGAATACGTTGGGTACATTCCATACGTCCGATCCGCGTCCGGATCCGGGTCCGTGTACGGGTCCGCGTCGTTTCGCTCGGTGAGCGATTTTTCACGTACACGGACAGTTCGCGGAAAGATCTCGACAAGGAAAGATGCCTCGCTCAAAGTCAAATACAAGGCTAATTAGGAGAGAAACAACAGAGAAACTCATCGAAATAGTTCGGGAAAACCCACCGGTGTATGATGCCACCCTGCCAGAATACAAGGATTCGTCAATCATCAAGAATATCTGGAATTCGGTGGCCAGGGAGCTAGAAATTGAAGGCGTATCTGGTATATATTGTCTATTATTGTTTTAGAACTTCTAGATCAAGCCTTTGTTTACATATTATCCAGACAATACTTAATTTCGGATACTTAACACATCACAGTACACGGTGCTTGTTACGTCAATCGCAAGTTTTGGACAACTTCCCAACTTGTTAATTGATAACAGGACTTTTGGAAACGAAATCCCATATCCTTTACCAGACCATGCTGACACTAAACAACCATCGTTACCTTATTTATTTACTTTTTAGGCGATGACGTCAAAACTCGTTGGCGCACACTACGTGACACATACGTGAAAAAGAAGAAAGGAGTCGCCTCTAAAAAGAAATCAGGGAGTGGAGCATCAGCAACAGTCCGTTGACCATTCATGGAACTGATGGCATTTCTAGAGCCCTACATAAAAGAGGCCAGGTATGTGTGCTATTTATCATATATTGGATGGTTTTATTACAGTGAACTCTTGATACAACGACACATTTGGTTCCCAGAAATATTGTCATTATATTGAATTTGTCATTATGCTGAAATATGAAAATATAATCGGAACGCGTCACTTTGTTATCCAAAACAGTGTCAGTATAAAACATAATGATGGATCCTCACTCTATTGTGCCTTTAACAGGGCGGAGGACATTGTAAGCAACAATGACAACAACAACAAAGTGTAATGATAATTATAGCATATCGTGTGTCTTTATATCGAGAACCCACTGTATTTCTGTACTACATTTTGGCTCTATTGTAAAAGAATGCTTTTAAAGTGGGTCTAACCACACCTTACAATTTAGGTTATTAATGTCAAACTAATGTTATAATAATATCGATCAACTTTTATAATTATTAATTATCATGACAAACACAGAATACAATCTATATATCCATTTGCACTCAGATACTGCATAATTTAATCGTCAATATAACCCAATATGCACTCTATATGTCTTCGCTTATTTCAGTACTGACAGTAACATGGATACAGAACATCCCTTGGAGGATGACGCCGGTTCAGTGGATCATGATGCATCCAGCCAGGCCTGGCAGGACTCAAGGTTAGTGTACCTGTACATAGATGTCTATTACTGTGCATCACCAAAGCAGCCACGTCGTACACGTGCTTCTTGCCAGGCCATGTGTATACTCTAGGGAAGTAGTCCTTGAATTTGTCCCTTATCTGAATTGCATGTTCAGAACCTCGGTTCCCCGCACCAGCTAGTGGACTGAAGCCTTCGACTGCCTCCTCTTGGTAGTCCTCCAGAATGGTGGCTGTCTGTGCTGCTGTTGTGTCTTTTTGCAAAAGGTTGTGGAGAACTACAGATGCCTTCACAATAGCCTTTGTTGTTGACACAGTGACTCCAATTTTTGTGTAGAACACCCTCCATTGTGTCGCTAATATGCCAAAAGCACTTTCCACGATTCTCCGAGCACGTGACAATCTGTAGTTAAAGATGTGTTCATCAGTACCACATCCTCTGCCTGGGTAAGGACGCATTAGATGCTCCTGTAATGGAAACGCCTCGTCACCTATGATCACATAGGGCATTGGGCCAAGCTCCGCAGCTCCCGGCAGAACACTAGCTGGTGGCAAGCTAAGCTCTTTTGACATCAGGGCTGTTCCAAATCTCGAATGTGCAAATATACCGCCATCGCTGTTTCTTCCATATGCTCCTACATCGATCATGATGAACTGCAAATTGGCATCAACTAGCGCCATCAATACAATAGAGAAAGTGCCTTTGTAGTTGAAGTGTAGTGATCCTGTATTTTTCGGAGCTCGAATTACAATGTGTTTCCCATCAATTGCACCCAAACAGTGTGGGAACTGCCATATTTCCCTAAAGTCCTCTGCCAGTGATAGCCAATCCTCAATATTCTCAGGCATCTTGAGGTAAAGCGGGGAAAGTTTGTCCCAGATAACCTGGCAAACCTCTGGTATGCATTTCGATATTGTCGGTTGGCAAGGGATGTAAATGTTTCTCCAGTTGCCAGAAATCTGAAATGACAGAAATAATATTGTGAGCAATAATTATTCAAACTGATTCGAGTGTCACGCATAAGTAATTCTGGTCGGTCCCGTAGTGGTTTTATTTTGAGCATCACTATATATAATCTTTGAATGTGTAAAGTAATTATATCATTATAATATATCGTAACAGGAATGACGACGACGTTCAGAGCTCTAGAAACCAGTCCCCGTGTTCCAGTGTGAGCGAAACACCACGCAGCTCATTGTTCAGAGATGGTGGTACTTTCAGGAGCCCTTCTGAGTCACAAAGGCCGAAGAAGAAGAAGAAAAAGTCTACAGAATCCATGTCTGAATTTGAGTCGTCCTTCCTTGAGGTCGCAAAGGCACAGGCATCTCGACTGGATACCCCGAATACTGAACAACCTAGGAGAGATGCTATCGATGCGTTCTTTGAAAGTTGTTCGTTGAGGGCAAAACAGCTTCCCACTAATAAACAGTTATGGCTGCAAATGCAAGTGTCAATGCTGTTGTATACATCTGAAACTAGTGAAAATTTGCGATCGTTCATGCCACCTATGGCATATCCGCCCCAGCCTCAACAGGTTTATCCACAACAGCAGGCATATCCACAGCAGGTGCCTGTACCTGGGAACACGTACCAGCAACTGGTGCCTTTATTACCTAGGAACGCGTACCAGCTGAATAGGGACAGTGAGAATGTTGATGTCAGCGAGAGCAATATTCAGATTACGCAGAGCTCAGGACTTGACATTTTGAGTATGGCAATGTCGTCATTGCAATAGGCATATTGGCACCAGAAATTCAGATCTATTACAGTTTTAGAGCGTTGTTAGAATGGTTAATATATGTCAGTTTTAGTTTATATATATGTGAAAAAATGGATGTTCACTCACATTTGTTGCTGTCTTTTTTTAATTTATATATGCGAGCAAAGGTATGCTCACTGACATTTGTTGCTGTCTTTTTTTAATTTATATATGCGAGCAAAGATATGCCTACTGACATTTGTTGTTGTCTTTTTTAAGTTTATATATGCGAACAAAAAGATGTTCACCGGCATTTGTTGTTGTGTCTTTTTTTAAGTTTATATATGCGAACAAAGATATGCTCACTGACATTTGTTGTGTATTTTTTTGTCGATTCTAAAAGTATGATAACGTTTATAACAAAAATCATACATATTGCAAACAGTCTGCATTTGAAATGTATACATAAGCATAATATTACGAAAGTACATTTTAAACTCCTCTACCGACAACTCCAGCTTCCTGACAAGATGGTAGTATGTCCCATGCTGTAATCTTCCCCTGTATATTGGTCGTACCCACCATCTATGCTGACGTTTCATTTTATTTCTACGTCGGTGTGCAATCACACCTGCCGCTAGCGTGAGCCAGTGGTTGAACTCCATTCTTTTCGAAAGCGACATCCTTCTTTTTTAACATTCAAAATGCAACTCTAGGTTGTGTCTTCGATTTCACGCGTTTATATACGGGTCCTGTCACGGACACATGGAATAGCTCTTCACGGACATAAAGCGGACACGGACACGGATACGGACAACGGATCACGGAACTATGGAATGCCGGCCTAAACATAGATGGTGGATACGTGAAATTGTCAGTGCCTGTGCAATGGATCGTCATATGTTTCCAACCACTATGGAGTATTTGTGCTGTGGCAAACTTGCATCGTAAATTGCCGGGTTTTCTCTGACCAGATCAATTAATTTCGGCGCTGCTGAGTTTTGCTGATTGTCTTATTTTTGGCATGGTAGGTGCTGCTGAAAAACAAGACGTGTCACTTTCAACAGCTCTGTGACTATCCGTGTCCGTCAAAAATCGATTCGTCGCGGACGCAGACGCGGACACGGAACTGATCAATGGATGCTTCCCAACATTTTCTCTATAATCGATTTTTCACTTACACGGATACGGACGCGGATATGGACACTGACCACGGATCACGTACAAATGGATACCCGGCTTAAAGGGGGCGTCTCAACGTTGTCATCGAGTGTAAGGTGGTATTACAACGTACTGGACAATCTCTACCCACAGTTGTCGTTCCACTGGATGGAGAAATAAAGACAGAATTAGTCAACTGAATTGAACTGAATCTTGTTTAACGGCTCATTAATACATTATATGTTATTTAGAGCTGCCCCAGAGTGAGGGGAAGGTGGTATTAAGCTTATTGAGTGGTGAAATAATGACTAAATAAGGACATTGAATTGAGTTGAATCTTGCTTAACAGCTCAAAACGCATTATATATTATTTAAAGACGCTCCAGAGAAAATGGTATTATAACTCATTGAGTGGGAGAAACTTGAATTGAATTGAATACTGTTCAACGGCTCAGAACACATTATACGTTATTTAAAGCCGCCCGAGAGAAAGCGGAAGGTGGTATTATAACTTATTGAGCGGTGAAAAAATTATTAGAATTAACGGCTCATTTACACATTATATATTATTTAGAGCCGCCCAGAGATAGGGTAAGGTGGTATTATTGAGTAATGACTAAATAAAGACATTGAATTGCTTTGCATCATTATGGTTAAACGGCTCATCAACACTTTTTAATTATTTAGAGCTGCCACAGAGATCAGGGAATGGTACATAGGAGACCAGGAACCGGACCTACTCTTATTCATGTTATTATCGAATATATCCGTATGTTTTTTTTAACGTGTTTCGGAGGATAGTCTCCGGTACACGGTACCGCCCAGTTAACGTCCTCATCCGACGGACTAAGGCAGTAGGTACTGGTATAGTTTGCTGGTCGTTTGGTATACGTGTTAGTCCCCTACCGGTCCGGACCGTAAAATAGCTTAATACGGCGTTTGAAGCGGAGATTGGTCTTTCGTTTTTATCAGTTTGACAAGACAAAGACACACGTGTGATCCTTAGGTAGTCGTCGTCCGTCAATGTTTGCCTTGTGAACACGATAGGGCCTTCATTATTAATCCGATCTTTACCAAACTTTCCGAGGGTGTTTATATCAATGAAAGCTCGGAAAAGTTCGCAAACCAGTCACATCGGATCTGTCAGTCACACCGGAGTCATGGTCCTTGTTTTGCAATTTTCTGAACTGTGAACACTCTTTACCAAACGTGCGTAGATTGTTAATATCAATGAAAGCTCGGACAAGTTCGAAAACCAGCAAGATCAGATTAGTAACACCAGAGGTATGGCCCTTGAGTTTCTTAAATATGCAATACACTATATTGGGAACCTGGGGTCGTGGGTTCAAATCCCACTGGAGGCTAACTTTTTTGTCCATCGCCCGTCCGTCTGTCTGTCCGTCGTTAACTGTTGCCTTATGTGCACTCCAACCCCTCCATTTTTCATCCGATCTTAACCAAACTTATACAGAAGTTATCTCAGACGAGTTCTTGAACCAGCCAGATTCGATCGCTAACAGCTGAGTTACCCGCCCTCGAACTTGCAAAAATGCATAATGTTGCCTTGTTTGCACTCTAGCCCCACCATATGTAATCAGATCTTAACGAAACTTAACCTGAACTTCACTGAAACTTAGCGGGAATGATCATTACCCAGCTTAGTTGCGCATATCTTTGTCATGTTCTGGTTGATTGATTTTTGGCAGAGTTATGTCCTTTTAAAGGTTTTTTAATACACTAACTTTGTACAAACTAGTTCTGGTGAACCTCTAGCCGGATTTCAACGAAACTTCGCAGGCAGTGGTGATCAGTACCAAGCCTAGTTGCGTATACCATATCCATGTTCCGGTTGAATGATTTTTGACATAGTTATGGCACCTTATACTAGTACACAAACTTTATCCGGCCTTGTTTTCCTGAACCCCTAGTTGGATTTCAATGAAACTTAGCGGGAATGATCAGTACCAAGCCTAGTTGCGCATATCGTTGTCGTGTTATGGTTGCTTGATTGTTGGTGGAGTTGTGACTCTTTAAAGGTTTTAAATACACAAACTTTGTCCGGACTAATTCTCCTTAACCACCGGTCGGCTTTCAACGAAACTTGGTTTCGTATATCATTGACGTGTTCCAGTTGAATGATTTGTGGCAGAGTTATGGTCCTTTAAATGTTTAAATACACAAACTATATCCCGACTATTTCTCCTAATCCCCTGTACAGATTTCAGCTAAACTTGGTAGAGATGATCATTAATAAGCCTAGTTGCGCATGTCATCTTTGAAAGATTTTTGGCGGATTTATGGCCCTTTCCCAAATGGGGAGACATCTAATTAATGGAGAACAATTGTTATTTTCTTTACTAAATTGAACAAATGAACTGACATAATAATAACATTGCGCTTGGAAAATAAATGCTGATTTAACAGTATAAGACGAGTGTTACAAATTATGTATACTTTTGGAAAAACAGGTTTGTTTAAATCGAGTGTTTACCAAAACTACAATTCTCGAAAATACGTGTCTAAAATACGGCGCTTTATTCATCTATTAGTAAGTGATTACTCTGGAACCAGCCTTCAGCGATAACTTCTATTTTAAGAACACATTGATGCCCCGGAACCAGACGATTAGCAGCATAATATAGAGAGCTATTTTTAGAACAGAGGCTATATTTATGTAAGACTATCTTATGGGATAATTGTGCTAGTTGATCAAGTAAAAAATAGAGATTATTTAACTGCTGGGATCGATTATAGGGAAATCCTTCACGAGTGGTAGACGTGTGGTTCTTTTCACGAACGAGCGCACGCGAGTGAGTGAAAAAACAAAGCACGTCCACCATCAAGTGAAGGATTACCCAATAATCGATCCCAGCAGTTAAATAATCTATTTATTACATTTTAAATTACGTTTTTTCAAACAGATTGTCGCTTTATTGAACGTAATCGGCGGATGACGTCGACGTCAGCAACAATGTGTTGACGTCACGACTCAACGTCGGTTGACGTCACGACTCAACGTCGCAACGTTAGTTATTATTGTGTTCTAAGTTAGCAACGTTAGTTATTATTGTGTTCTGAGTTAGTTATTAATAATTAGCGATTATGAATATTCTTGCACTGAGAAATCCCGATCTTACACGCATAGAAATGTAATAAATGCTCATAATATCATGTAATTCAGATGGATTGATATTTTACTCCTTCAATGATATTTGTACAAGCATGAAAAACGAGGCCTTTCCAGGGGTTTTGGGGATCTGGGGAACATGGTCAATTATTTTTAGGGATCTAAGGGACATTGGCAATTAATTTAAGGGATCCAGGGATCAAAGGCCAACTTTTAGGGATCTAAAGAACAGTGTCCTAAAAGAGAGAGAAAAAAAGAAAATGTTCCTGTGTTTTACGTATAGTTGCTGTAATTTAGTTTTAAAACATGACATTTGGACTGCTGATCACTGCTGACTGCTTTGGATGGCTTTTAGTATCACATTTTATAGGCTTTAATCTTCAGTCTTGATCAACTTAAGAGTAGATCAACTTACTTGTTCAACTGCAAACATGTGTACGGTGATGGACATGTGTGTTCATGTATGTCCAGTTTTAGCTCTACTTATCGCGGATCAGCAGATTTTATGCCGAGTTGCATCGTCCGTCTGTCTGCCCCTCCGTCCGTGATTTGTTTTGTGGCGACTATTCCTTTAAAGCTGTTGGATGGATTTTCATGAAAATTTACTGGAATGTTGCCCATACGGTATAGTTAATACTAGCAAAAATTCAGGTTGATGTGAAATCTAAGACGACCGCCAAAGCTAAAAATATATATGTTTGTAGCGACTACTCCGAAACTATACGTGATACTGATATGGCACCTTTACTAAAATGGTCAGCATACCATAATGTTGGTCCTTGATGAAAATGAGTTTGATTCAGTGTCAAACATTGCCACAAGCGGCCATCTTTTTTATATAGCGTTATATAGGAAAATCTTGTGACGACTACTCCTCTGAAACAACCAGATGAATGTTTATGAAACCTTATAGGGATGTTGCTCTTGATGTCTAGATAGTCCTAAGTAAAAATCAGTTCGGCCATAATTTCAAGATGGCCGCCACAGCTAAAAATAGATTTTAAAAATACAGTTTTGTGGCAACTACTGCTAAAAAACAATAACTTTAATTAAGTGGTATTGATTTGGAAGCTTTACTAATTTAAATTGATTGATTGGCATGGCACGAAGTTGGTTCTAAACAAAATTCATTTTTATTCGATTTCAAACATGGCCGCCAGCGGACATCTTTGTTTACATAGAGTTATACAGGAAAACCTCGTGGCAACTACTACTCTAAACTTCTTGGTGGATTTTCATGAAACTACAGGATGTTGCTCTTGATGTCCAGTTCATTTTAAGTAAAGATAGGTCGGCCTGAACTTCAAGATGGCCACCACTGCAAAATAGTTTTTAAAAGTAGAACATTATGGTGACCATGTGTTCGTGTTATTCATTTGGTACCTATACCTAAATGACTGGCATAGCATGAAGTTGATCCTAAACATGTGTTTTGATTTGACGTCAATCATGGCCAACAGCAGCCATCTTTGTTTACACAGAGTAATATTGGGGAAGACTTGTGGCAACTACTCTTCTGATACTTTACAGGAATGTTACCATTTTTACAAAAAAATATTTTAATTATAGAAATATTGAAATAATTGTACTCCCCAAAACCATGAATCAAGAGAGAGAACTAACTGGTAAGTGCACTGATGAATCTGTTCAGCTATTTGGGTGGCGGTGTTTGTTTTTTTACAGGTGGTCAGTGTTCTCTTACATCTCCCACTATCCCCTTCTCTCTCCTGTTTGCATGTTCAGGCCACATATTCATCAATTTGTTGAGCACAAGAACTCAGACTTGACTCAAAATCTCAATTTTTTAAAATCAAAATCAAAACAATTTTACAAGCAAATTACTATATTTGCTTACAGAAACGAGTAATTTGAAAGGTAATTTAACAGAAAATGTCTGAAAATCACAATTCTTACTCATACTTTTGTCATTATAGGGTTTGCAAAAAAATGAGATTTTGAGTCTGAGTCTGATTCTTGCGCTCAAAAATTTTATGAATTTAGGTCCTGGCCTTGAATTCACCAACCATTCTTGAGAATAGTCTTAGACTTAAGCCCAAGTATGCAAATTTCAATCACAATTATTTCTAAAATTTTAAAGGATAAACGTTTATGACAAGCTGCTATGAATAAATATGATAAATACTAATAGATAGCAACTTCATACGATTGTTTATCTTTGAAGATCTTGGCAATATTTGTGAACGAAATTTGAGTACTTGAGCTTAAGTCTAAGAATAGTTTGAAGCATGGTTGGTGAATTCCTGATCTTTTCTGCAGCCTTTCCTTTCTCGCTCCTTCCACCACAGTCCACCATTTTCTTTCCAGTCCCCACACCCTCTTCTGCGCTAATAAGTTACTTCTGATTTGATTTTGGTTCACTCCCACCCCCAATTTGAAATACTTGTAATTTGTAAGATACCGTACTGCCAACCACCCTCGATATAATATCCTTGATTGGGATAGTGTTTATGTGAAGGAGGAGAGAGGCAGGTTCATCTCTGATGGATGATGTACACATGTCAGGCATGCAATGGTCAGGGTCAGCATAGTCTTCCATCAGGACCGTCTTTTGTACGGTAAGCGCCTCGCTCTGGCAGATGCGACCTAAAAGTGCAATTCATCTATCCTGTTTGTCGTCACTAGTGACATCCAACACGATTCTTTGAAATTAAACACGATTCCTTTTAAATTGATGATGAGGATTACATATATAGGTCAGAAAATATCAGGAAAAGAAGACAGATGTGTAAAAGGTAAAGTCAGTCCAGAGAATATTACAGTATGTGTTTCACATAAGGGATATTAAGCAAATAATATTTGGTATTTTTAGGGAACCGTGATTAACACTTTTGGGGAATTAGGGAACAGTGTAAATACATTTAGGGATCTAGGGAACATGGACAAAATACTTTTGGGAAATTGGGCAAATAGATTTGGGAAACTGGAGAACAATGGCCATTACTTTATGGGATCTGAGGAACAAGGACCTCCCCACCCTTCTGGGAGGGCCTAAAAAACAATGCTATGTTATTTCACCAAATATATTGGCTGGGGGTAAAGCCGTACTATACCGTACGATAACGGGAAATATCGAAAATAGCAGGTGCTCTGGTACGGATATCATCGAACCTACAGCTGATGTATAAAGACAAACGATATAGGTGAGCTATATATTTATATCATTTATGATGACGCTTATCGCATGTATATATTTAAATATTGTTCGGGTAAAACAGTGTACAACATTACAAAACGTTGTCCCTGACCTTACTAATATGTATACCATACCGTATAGTACTCGTACAGTCTGCCAAAGACAATAACACATTGTTTTTTATTAGGTCTGCGATTCTGCTATAATTGCTTGTATTATACATAAAAATGTAAAAAATACAAATAAATGTACATACTTTTTATTTAACAATGCATCAAAGGTATATTTACAAACTAGAAAATAAATAAGTACTTGTATCCGCGCCCCATCTGTTTGTAAAGTTATTCTAAATGATAACGCAATGTACGATACGGTCTGATAATGGGAGGCTTTCGTCACCAAAACATTGCTTATATTACCTATACTATTTTATTTTATTAACATGATTACAACTGTAATATATGACAAGTGTTTTACATTAATTTTAAATCGTAAATTATTGGTAAACGCTACAAGCTTCTATAATCTCCATGCCCGAGCACTTGCTATTTTCGATAATTTTCGTTATAAATCCTACCGACGAATCCAGTAGGGTGATTTGAACCCCTCTCGACGAATTGGTACAGACGAAAAAATAAAAGTTGATGATTGTGGAACAAGCTGAAGGCTATTCATATGTATTTGTGTGTTAGCTAGTAAAAGTCGGAAGATTAATGCCATCGGCGTAGCTACTATTAGGCCATATGGCTTATACATCGGTTTGAAAAATGAAAAAATAAAAAGTCCAAAAATGCAATAAAAACTAAAGCCGGAGGAGGTTGGGGCTAAGGGTCAACAATTGTTTCTTATTTTATTTTACCTTGTAGGTAATTCAACTTCGTCAAATGTTAATTCTCAAATTTCTTCAAATAACACAAACGTGTTCTGTCCGATATACGCCAAAACGCACAATTACATAAAAAAAAAGGCAGAGAAAGCATGCTCCTGGACCCCGCTAGTGTGTTGGGCATATATATGCATTTCAGATCAGCTACGCCCCTAAATGCTGCTCTAATGATAGGTAGAACTCAAACAAAATTAGCAAGGGCCTTGAAGGGACACACGTCCATCTTGATTTTTTAAAAACTCGCGGCGTCCCCTTAGTTTTCTACATGTAAACTTGCATTTGTTCAATCATTAATATTAATTAAAAGAAAAGTAAAAAGGAAGTTGTTTTTGTTTACTACTAACTGTTGATTATATTGCAGAAATACTATAGTTAAACATATTGTAGAATAAGAAGACAAAATGAAAACTCAAAACATTATTAACTTAAATGTCACAGGTGTAAAGTCAAAATGGTATTGGATTAATACATCGAGACGTTTAATGCTTGGTCAGATGGAGGGACGACACATACACACGTACGCACGCACGCACACACACACACACACTGCTTTATCAGACTCTATTGCGCCCATTCCTTTAGGACGTCCAATCGGGTTATCGTGTGGAGGGACGTAGAACGCCACACATACCACATGTAATGCCTGATATAAAATCAAGATTGCCGCGTGTCCCTTTACTGTAGTTTTATATACATGTACCTGTGACTGGTAACCTCGTACTCTCGGGGCGGAGCCATATTCATGTTTATGCTACAACTGGAGTCCACTTGAACGAACCTGATAGTTTATGGTATACTCTCTGTCAAAATCTTGAAAATATAAGTATAAATCCGTTCCTATATAACTATATAAAATTCATTTGAACCCCGATATGGGGCCAGTTTTTACCCCCAGGGGTCTCATTTAATGAAACTTGGTATCCATGTCAATACGTAACGCAAAATGTAATTTATGCCATTTTCTCAGATTATTTTGATTTGGTGGTCTTATACTGAAATATCTTTAAAGCTACATATATGGACCACTAAAGGATTTTGCATTTATGTGCAGTGATAATGATATGTATCAATATTCCATATATATATGGTTATTTCGAACTATGACGTCATAGTTCTCAAAACGGCGGCTAAAATATCCGTTTTAGAACAACCTTCAAATGGTCATATCTTTTTTGTTTATCATCCGATTTGGATAATTCTTTCACCTTTTCCCAAGTTTTTTCAGAACTCTCAATGACAGCACTTGTTTGGCTGTGTTCCTACATTCCCGTTAAAACGTTAGCTCAATGAGCTATTCCGCAAAATAATCAACCACCTAGTAGACATCCAAGCTGACCCGTTCCTATTATCACTTGCGTCTACAAAATACTCAACCACCTAGTATCCTTACCTATCGCCTGCGTCTACACGCACACGTGCAAACTACTCAAGGAAGCTGAGACAGATCACATCTTCTACACACGTGCCTTAAAGAAACAAACCCACCAAATAACGGCAAAATTACACTACAAAACCATTTATCAAAACTATATCCAGGTCATATCATAATGTATATGTGCATATTAAAAGTATAGCTTTATAAACGGGTTCTTAAAATACCCGTGACTGAATATGCTTAAAATGAATTATGAGTAGGTAACTCTTGATTCAGCTCTCTTAATTCGACGCTCCAGTTTTGAGGTTTAACTTGGCCGGTTAAAAAGACATTTATATTGTGTCTATAGAGCTTGGATTCTCAAAATATGCAAGTTATATATTTGCCTCGTCATCAGTAGGTTTAAAAATGGTGTACATGTGTTGTAAAATTTGGCTGTTATTGGCGGGATAGCTACTTTAACAAAGAAACGTTTTGAGGATAAAACATGTTTTTTTTTAGCTTTAATGCGATGACGAGTTGTCCGTCGTCCGTCCGTCGTCCGTCCGTTAACGTTTGTCTTGTTTACGCGATAGGGACTTCATTATTAATCGGATTGTTACGAAACTTTATATCATGAAAGCTCGGATGAGTTCGAAAACCAGCCAGATCGGATAAGTAACACCAGAGTTATGGCCCTTGTTTTGCCGTAAAAAAAAGCCATAGTAAGCCTTGCTTTCGCTCTAGCACCTTCATTTTGAATTTGATCTTTACGAAACTTTGCTAGTGTATTTATATCAATAGAAGTTTGAATGAGTTCGAAAACTAGCCAGATCGGACTACTAACACCAGAGCTATGGCCCTTGATTTAGTTAAAAACGATGTATGTTGCCTCGCTAAGATGATAGGGCCTTCATTTGTCATCGCATCTTTGCCAAACTTTACCAGGTTGTTAATATTAATGAAAGCTTGAAAAAGTTCGAAAATCAGTCAAATCGGATTTATTAATACCAGAGTTATGTCCTTGATCAAGTTAAAAATGCTATGTTTTGCCTCGTTAAGACGATAGGGCCTTCATTTGGCCGGATTTCAACGAAAGTTTGCAGGGACGATCAGTATCAATCCTAGTTGTCGTCACCATGTTCCGGTTGTATGATTTTGGCAAAGTTATGGCCTTTTAAAGATTTTAGTACACAACTTGTGTCCGGACTAGTTCTCCTGAACCCCTGGTCGAATGTCAACGAAACTTTGCAGGAATGATCGATCAGTACCAAACCTAGTTCTGCATATCATCACCGTGTTCCGGCTGTTAGATTTTTGGCGGAGTTATGGTCCTTAATATGTTTTAATTGTCCGGACTAGTTTTCCGAGAGAGTTTTCCTGAACCCCTGGCCAGATTTCAGCGAAACTTGGCAAGGTTAATCAGTATCAAGCCTAGTTAGGCATATCATCGCAGTGTTCCAGTTGAATATTTTTTTGGCAGAGTTATGGCCCCGTATACACAAATTTTATCCGGACTAGTTTTTCTGAACCCCTGGCTGGATTTCAGTGAAACTTGGCAGGAATGATCAGTACCAAGATCGATGTCGTGTTCTCCACCACAAACCCCATAGTAGCCAGTAGAACGATACAGGCCCTTTGTGCCTTTTGTTGCAAGGATCAAATTTAATACATTTAGCCCCTTGCTAAAAAAAAGCAAGTGCGAAGGTTTTCTACCTGCTTGTTTATTCAAGGTACTTGCATTAATAATTTAAAACCTCCATTGATTTTAGAAGAATTGCTATATATATAAATAATATTTTCACAAACAGCCGGATGCAGGAATGTTCTCAAGTCTCCTTATACTTACTCATATCCACCTATTTAACTAAGTTAGATACATATTTTCAGTGATAAATGTAGACTGAGACCTAGTGGGTTTCTTTTATTACTTAAAAAAAAACAGCAAGTGCTAATATTTTCTACTTGCAATCTGCAAAAAAATCTACTTGTATAAGTGTTAAATTTGAACCCCGTGTTGTTTGATTTTTCCGTTTTTCATTTCTTGTTTATATAAGTGTTGGGAGTCGTGAGTTGAGGGGTGTGAGTTGGGAGTCGTGAGTTGAGGGGTATGAGTTTGGAGTCGTGAGTTGAGGGGTGTGAGTTGGGAGTCGTTAGTTGAGGGGTGTGAGTTGGGAGTCGTGAGTTCAGGGGTGTGAGTTGGGAGTCGTGAGTTGAGGGGTGTGACTAAGTCTAATGATTGAGAATTTAATTAGAGAGAAAACGTTACAGTACCGCTAATTGTGATAAGTATTTAAAAAAAATGTAGGCTAATCATTAAATTTTTACAAAGGCTCCCCTGAAACAGGACCTTTCTATCTACAGCCCCTGCCTAAACAAACTGTTTATGTGTATGTTCAGGAGTAATACTTACTCCCTGGTATGTTGAATTATGTCAGTCTGTTATAAAACAAAATGTATACGTTTTAAATTTGCAGAAATAATCTATTTTTTTGCGGTTTCAAAAACAAAGTCGCGCGCTAGAATTCCCTTCGCGTGCGTAAATATTGACATCTCTGGATTTTTGGATTTTTAGTTCAAAGCTGAAAGGTTGTGGCATAAGCAAGCTTTCAATGCGTTTTTCGATGACCAGGTCTAGCGTCGAGGGAAATAGGTCCTTGATATAAATCAAGATATTAATAGCGTATTGTTATCTTGACGAGACTTATTTCCGATATCTTACGGATACGATTGCAAGTCGGAAGAGGATATAGATTTCAGCTTTCGGGTTCGGGAAGAGATACTGTACTGAAGTTACTTCCCTTGATTAAATTCTTCAGGAAAACAGAAAAACAAAACACGTACAGAAAACGGACAACAGGTATGTTAAAAACTACAACGTAAATAAAGGTTCTTGTGACATATCGATACTTTTAAAATGCAAAAGGTTAAGTAACTCAGTGACTGGTTTTTAAAATGAAAATATGTTCTACTTTAAGTTTAAACAGACCAAAGAGTGGCTTCCAAAGGCCAATTTTGGCTTCCAAAGGCCAATTTTTGTAATCAGTAATGGGTGTCAAAACTCAGTTTGTTTAATGGATACGCCTCTCATAACAGAGATGGTGATCTTGGATTTATTTTAGAAGGCATGTAGGATCATGTAGAGAGCCCCTTTGCTTATGTTAATCACACTGTGTTAACAAAAATAATGTGTTCAATACTTCTTTTGTATCCAGTTGTGCCTGGTCAAAAAAAAAATGAACTCGTGAAAAATATTGGACTATTTTTTTTGTATCCAATGTAACCAGTTGTGACTGGGTACAAACAATGAACTTGTGATTTGTATTTTTTTTGTATCCAGTGTAACCAGTTGTGCCTGGGTACAAAAAATGAACTCATAAAAAATGTTGGGCTATTTTTATTGTATTTTTTTTGTATCCAGTGTAACCAGTTGTGCCTGGGTACAAAATATGGACTGTGTGAACAAGTTGTATCCAATGTAACCAGTTGTGCCTGGGTACAAAAAATGGACTGTGTGAAAAAGTTTGTAGTTTTGGGCCATATATGGCTTTGGGCCCCGGGTTCAATCCTCCGTGGTGCCACTGAGTTCCGTCGGTGTGTTCTTGGGCAAGACACTTTCCCTTAGCCTCGTCCATCGGATGGGGACGTAAACCAGGCGGTCCCTTGTATCGGTCTATCCTCTGAGCCCGTTAAAGAACCATAGGAATCTATTGGATAAATTAATAAGAGTATGGCAGGTTCCCGGATTCCTATGTATCCTTCCCGTCTCTCTGGGGTGGCTCTAAATAACCTATTCTGTGTTGATGAGCCGTTAAACAACTTTCAGTTAGTTTGTGTAAAGCAGTCCATTTACAAACAGGTGTTTGACGCGGGCTAGTACCCAGGCTGAAAACCATATTTAACAGTCTGTACATTACCATAACATGCCTATACAACTGTTTGTGACGAAATATCAAGTATCCACCATGACCGATATATATACATGTACTAGTAGATAATTTAGAAGTCGCTCGAACGCCATATTGACAAGACTGTCCAGAAAGGGAACAGTCCCATAGGGTTTCTTTGGCACAATCTTAGAGTCAGCAGTGAGCAAGTAAAGAGCACAGCATATTTCTCTCCCGTGAGACCCAGGCCTCAAATACTGCTCAAACTTCTGAAACCCCAAAAACGAAGGATCAGGTATACAAGCTAGAGATGGTACAGTGAAGGGCTGCTAGATACACAACACATAGGTATAGGAATACTAGCAGTGTCAGCTCCATGTCGAACCATCTTCAGTGGAAATCACTAGAATCCAGAAAGACCATGGCACAGTTGACCATGCTCTACAAGATCGCCAACAACCTGGTAGACATTCCTGCTGATCAGTACCTGACTCTTGCCTCAAGTTGAAAACAAGGACACACCACAACAGAAAATATCAGCACATATCTCCCATCACAAACCTCTATAGGTTCAGTTTCTTCCCTCCGTTCTATTGGGACGTGGAACTGCTTATCTTTCAAGCGCAAGCTCTCTCAACTCACCTACTGGGCCATATGCCAGCTACAGGTAAGACCTAATGATTCTCAACACTGTGCAGCCGTCTTTTGCATGGCTGGTTTTGAAAATTTGCAATATTTGGTGGAGTGGGTGGGTATTTTTTCTTTTACTAAACAACACTTCCAAACTCTTGCTTTCTCAATATTGTTATGTTTTGTATACATCTGCAGAAGAAAGATGATCTAAAATGTACTTTTTTTACCTGTATCTGTAAAAAATAAATTGCCCCAGAGACCTAGCGCGAATTGGCTCTTAGCGCGTGTTAGCAAATTGGTTTGTACACCCTGTTTGTGTATTTGCACACCCAAGTCTTGAATTTCTGCCTAATACACTGATTTCCAAAGCTATGCTGGTTGAAGTACACTTACTTCTCTACCACCACAGTAGCCAGAAAGTCTGGGTATGAAGGGACGAAAATGTAGATCAGCAAACACTTTCTGTGCTTCTACCTTTACTAAGTGCTACTTTCTATCTATCTTTTTACTCTGTTAATTCTTTTCTTATGTACACCACTGTCTGGTGTGACTGAAACAAGGATCATGTATAATATGTGGGTGTAGATCGAAATATATGGAGTCTTGCGAGATATTCTGTATCATCTTGATAACAGAATATAAAACCATGTGAGCTGTGAATATCACTGTTACAGATAAGCAAAGTCAAAATTAAGTCAAATGTTTATACATAATAAATAATTTTCTCAAAATGATTATTTGACAGCAAAGTGCAGTGGTGTAGTGGTAACAGTGGCTTACCTGCAATATGGAGGTCGTGTGTTTGAGTCCCCTGGCTGCATCATACCCAAGACGTTAAAAATGTTAGTAGTTATTTGTAACCGGTCCTGTGCTTGACAAGTAAATAATGGGTAGTACTACGTCTGGTTGGCCCGGTGTCAGTAAAACAGTGACTGTGTGGGGTACTATGGCATGGTGTTTCATTGTGGCAGCACTCTATCTGCTTCAAGTAGACTGTAGATAGATACATGGCTCTACACATAATAACTCACACAAAAAGTCCATACATAATGCCGAGTCAACGAGGGATTCTTCTCAGAGCTCAAATGGTAGAGGGACTATAATCCTTAGAATTACACACACAAAGATTATTTGTTCTATTAAAGGATGATGGTGTGCAAAGAATTTGGGCTGTTATATCTGATGTGCTTGGTTGCAGTGATGGTTCCAGGCTCTATGTCGTAAGTATCCAATATATAAGAATAATATTATTCTAACAATTATATAATATTATAATATATATCGTTTATAATTTTTTAGCTGTTACAGATGGGACTCATCATCGCTTGTTCATTTAGGTTCAGGCGTGTTTATATAGTCGTGTTTAACATATATAGCTTATACATAACACACACTGATCACACTAGATTAATGATTCCCACCCCCATAACTAAATATATATATATATATACTCTGGTAGACACATGTAGTGTCGTTAGATGATGTTTTCTCAACAAATTGCTTTTTTACACAGGTCTGACCTTACTGTGCACCTAGTCTCAGATATAAAATCTTTGCTTAAAATACGTTTTCAATAAGGAATTTGTTTCTAAAACATTAAAATATTTTAACAACGCATGACTGTCTTATCAACTCAAATAAACAACATGAAGGACAGTAATGTTTTCTTTCACATAATTATTTCTCATGACAGGTTTTGACTTATGCTTTCCATATTTTAGGGGTTGCACACAGTCCACCATTTTTTGTTATTGAATTTATTGAAATCAGCCACTTGTTTTCATTTGTTTAAGAACAAACTGTAGTTAATATTAGACACATTAATATTTTCATGGCTCTAGCATTTACCTGTTGGTAATATAAAAACTGCCCGTGACAGTCTGAACAATCACTAGATACTGTTTCCCCCAGGATTTCAAAAGCGCCTCTTTAGCCTGCGATAATTTAAACATTTGAAAAGGGCACATGAATGTAAATATTATGATGTTATTCGTGATGATAAAACTGTGCTCTTTGTTATACCCACGCTTTCACAAAGTGAAGTTGGGGCTATATAGGATTCACATTGTCCGTAACTTCGCATCTCCGTCCCGTAACACATTTTTTGTCCTGTCCAGTCGCGTTGTTCCCAAACTTCATATACTCACAACAACTGATGACCTTATGCCCCTCTACATCACCCGTGGTTGATTGCCTATTTTTTTACAGAATTATGGCCCTTTTTTGGACTTTGAATAAAATAAGCGGGGATATTCGTCACCTTCAGTGATAGTTCCTAGTTATATACAATGTCCACAAAACAGTATTCATTTACATCAGGGCACACACTTTTTTTCTGAGTTACATGTACTCGTCCTTAGTAATATTTGAATGGTAAAATTGATAAAGAATTTATCTGAATTTCTATTTGTCCTACATCGATGAGCACTCATCATGGTGAGTTAGAACACTGAGCGAAAAGACAAAACACCTCGACTGGTTCTGAGGAGTCTGTCTTGGCTCATCCAAGTGTCGGACGGCAACTAGAAACAATTTACAGGTGTTAGAAGGTGTGGGTTGCAGTGGTGGGAAAGCGTGCTCGGCTACTCACACAACCTAGCACCCAACACACTATCCTATCCAAAGTATTCACACAACCTTCCTCCGACCACACACTCCTATACCAGCTATCCACACCTCATAGCACCAAGCACGCTATCCTACCCAAACTACTTATTCCTCCTAACATCGAGCACACTATTCTACCAATGCTACTCATGCCTCTAAAAACTGAGCACGCTATCCTTCCCAAGCAATTCATAGCACGCTATCCTCAGAGGTGTCATTAAGAGGCGGGAGGCAGGGATTTCCCCCTGCTACTTTGACTGGTCTACCCAGCTACTATGAACAATTTTACTAGTATTTTATACAAGTATCAATAAAAATATCCGGCTATTCTGCTCTGTGTGCTGCTTACTTATAAAGTTAATGACACCCCTGTATCCTACCCAAGTAACTCACGCCTCCTAACACTGAGCAAGCTATCCTACACCAGCTACAAAAAACTGATCTCATTCCCTAGCTACCCACATCTAGCACCGAGCACACTATCATGCCCCATCTATTCACATCTTGCACCGAGAACGCTATCCTACCTATCTACAGGTACCCACATGTCATACTGGCATGCCCCGGCCCCGGCTATTCACAGCTCCAAGCACCAAACATGCTATCATGTCCAAGCAATCAACATGTAAAAAGGAACCGAGCACACTATACTACCCCAGCTTCCCACATTTCCTAGCACCTGTAATTTGTTTCTTATTGCGGTCCGGCACTCGGATGAATGAAGGCGGACTCCACAGGACCTGGCAGGATTTTGTCTTTTCACATAGCATGTTGGCTTTTCGCTTGGCATTATTTCGCCCGGCATTTTTCTGTTTTTTTAGCTCTACTGTCCAAAGGCCAGCAGAGCTTATGGGATGTTGTGTTGTCCGTCTGTCCGTCCGTCCGTTAACTTTTACCTCATTAAGACGATAGGGCCTTCATTTTTCATCTGATCTTTACCAAACATTAACAGATTGTTAATACCAATGAAAGCTTGGACAAGTTCGAAAATCAGCCAGATCAGACCAGTAACAGCGGAGTTATGGCTCTTGATTTAGTTAAAATTGCTATATTTTGCCTCGTTAAGACGATACGGCCTTCATTTTTCATCCGATCTTTACCAAACTTTACCAGATTGTTAATATCAATGAAAGCTCCGGCGAGTTTGAAAAACAGCCAGATTGGACTATTTACACTAGAGTTATGGCCCTTGGTTTTCTGAAATATGCTATTTTTTGACCTCATTATGAAAACAGGGCCTTCGTTTGGCCGGATTTCAGTAAAACTTTTCAGGGATGATCAGTACCAAGCCTAGTTGTTCATATCATCACCGTGTTCCGGTGAATGATTTTGGCGGAGTTATGGCCCTTTAAAGGTTTTAATACACAAACTTTGTCCTAACTAGTTCTCCTGAACCCCTGGCCGGATTTAAACAAAACTTTTTAGGGATGATCACTTCCTGGTCTAGTTGTGCAATACATCGCCTTGTTCCGGTTGAAAGATTTTTAGCTCTACTGGCCAAGGGCCAGCAGAGCTTATGGGATGGTGTGTTGTCCGTCTTCCGTCGTCCGTCGTCCGTTAACTTTTCTTCAAACGACTTCTCCTCAGAAACCGCTTGGCTAATTTTGACCAAACTTCACATGGATGATCCTTAGATGAATGCTTTTTAGATTTGTTAAAATTAGGTCAGCGCTACATCCAAGATGGCTGCCATTACCATATATGGTCGAAACCTTAAAAAATCTTCTTCTCCAGAACCGCTTGACAGATTTCAACAGTTTTTCTTTTAAAATGATCGCCAACGCCTAGACTATCAAGATTGTTCAAATAAAGTCCCCGGGGTCAAAAATGGCCGTGCCCCGGGGGTCCAAAATTTGTATATTGAGGTTTTGCATGTTTTTCATATAGACATGTAGGAAACAACTTTAAAAAATTTTCTTCTCTGAAACCACAAGGCACAGAGCTCTCATGTATTACATGTAGCATCAGCTTATGGTCCTCTACTAAGTTTATTCAAATGGTGACCCTGGGGTCAAATTTGTCCCCGCCCCGGGGGTCACAGTTTTACATAGACTTATATAGGATTTTTTTAAAAAAAATCTTCTTCTCAGAAACTACAACAGCCAGAGGTTTGATATTTTGCATTTACTATAAGCTTATGGTCTTTTACCAAGTTTGTTCAAATGGTGACCTTAGGGTCACATTTGGCCCCGCCCCAAGGGTCACATGTTTTACATAGACATGTATAGGGAATTCTTCAAACGACTTCTCGTCAGAAACCGCTTGGCTAATTTTGACCAAACTTCAAATGGATGATCCTTAGATGAATGCTTTTTAGATTTGTTAAAATTAGGTCAGCGCTACATCCAAGATGGCTGCCATTACCATATATGGTCGAAACCTTAAAAAATCTTCTTCTCCAGAACCGCTTGACAGATTTCAACAGTTTTTCTTTTAAAATGATCGTCAACGCCTAGACTATCAAGTTTGTTCAAATAAAGTCCCCGGGGTCAAAAATGGCCGTGCCTCGGGGGTCCAAAGTTTGTATGTTGAGGTTTTGCATGTTTTTCATATAGACATATAGGAAAAAAGTTTAAAAAATCTTCTTCTCTGAAACCACAAGGCACAGAGCTCTCATGTATTACATGTAGCATCAGCTTATGGTCCTCTACTAAGTTTGTTCAAATGGTGACGCTGGGGTCAAATTTGTCCCAGCCATGAGGGTCACAGTTTTACATAGACTTATATAGGATTTTTTTTTTAAAAATCTTCTTCTCGGAAACTACAAGAGCCAGAGGTTTGATATTTTACAATTATTATAAGCTTATGGTCCTTTACCAAGTTTGTTCAAATGGTGACCCTGGGGTCACATTTGGTCACGCCCCAAGGGTCACATGTTTTACATAGACATATATAGGGAAAAACTTAAAAAATCTTCTTCTCTGAAACTGCAAGAGCCAGAGGTTTAATATTTTGCTGTTGCTATAAGCTTATGGTCCTTTACCAATTTTGTTCAAATGCTGACCCTGGGGTCACATCTGGACCCGCCCCGGGGGTCACAGTTTTACATCAATGCTTGTTTTAAATTTTTTAATTTCTTTATTTTTTTATTTTCTTTTTTAGCTCTACTGATCAGAGATCAGCAGAGCTTATGCCGTGGTGCGGCGTCCGTCTGTCCGTAAACTTTTATTTGTAGCGACAACTCCTCTGAAACTACTGGATGGATATTCATGAAACTTTACAGAAATGTTGCCCATAAAGTCTAGTTGATCCTAGCAAAAATTCATGTTGATGTGAAATCCAAGATGGCCGCCAAAGCTAAAAATAGAGTTTTAAAATACAAGTTTGTAGCGACTACTTCTTGAAAACTATAAGTGATATTGATATGGGACTTTTTCTAAAATGATCAGCATGACATGATGTTGATCCTTGACAAAAATCGTTTTGATTCAACGTTAAACATGGCTGCCAGCGGCCATCTTTTTTTACATAGAGTTATATAGTAAAAACTTGTAGCGACTACTCCTCTGAAACTACTTGACGGATTGTCATGAAACTTTACAGGAATGTTGCTCTTGATGTCTAATTGATCCTAGCAAAAGTTCAGATCTAAAAATAGATTTTTAAAAAATAAGTTTGTAGCGACTACTTCTTGAAAACTATAAGTGATATTGATATGGGACTTTTTCTAAAATGATCAGCATGACATGATGTTGATCCTTGTGATAAATTATTTTGATTCGACGTATAACATGGCTACCAGTGGCCATCTTTGGTTACATAGAGTTATATAGTAAAAACTTGTAGCGACTACTTCTCTGAAACTACTTGACGGATGTTCATGAAACTTCACAGGAATGTTGCTCTTGATGTCTAGTTGATCCTAGAAAAATTTCAGGTCGGCCGGAAATTCAAGATGGCCGCCACAGCTAAAAATAGATTTAAAATAAATAAGTTTGTAGCGACTACTTCTTCAAAACTATAAGAGATATTGATATGGGACTTTTTCTAAAATGATCAGTATGACATGATGTTGGTCCTTGTTGAAAATCGTTTTGATTTGACGTTAAACATGGCTACCAGCGGCCATCTTTGTTTACATAGAGTTATATTATGAAAACTTGTAGCGACTACTCCTCTGAAACTACGTGACGGATTTTCATGAAACTTCACAGGAATGTTGCTCTTAATGTCTAATTGATCCTAGCAAAATTTCAGGTCGGCCGGAAATTCAAGATGGCAGCCACGGTTAAAAATAGATTTTCAAAAAACAAGTCTGTAGCGACTACTTCCTGAAATCAAAATCAATCAGTAGAGCTTCAAGGTCATTGACCTCTTGTTTATTATTATTATTTTTTTCATTTTTTTTTTTTTTTTTTTTTTTTTTGAAATTATTTTTTTTAATTTTTTTTTATATATATATCAGCCGCAACACACGAAAACGTCCCTTCGTACGTTTAGACCACAACGTCATAAGTAACAATTTATGACGTCAGCCGGTAATCAATTAATTACTAATCAAATTTCTCGTCACTTCTGTGTTTTACCTAATTATATCATAGGGAATATGTTTCTTAATATAAATAGTTGATGCTATAGAAAATAGTAATTGCTTATGCTTTTTGTTGTTATTTAATCAACGACGTCGTCCAAGACGCCGACGTCAACGTCAAAATTAATGGTGTGTACGCAGTGCTCAAGAAATAGGATAGCCCGACGCCCGGGGCTCCTCGAAATCCATTCCGGGCCTGTCTCATTTTGCAGACGAGGAGCCCGTCGGGCCTGTCTTAAAAAAAAAAAAAAAAAAAAAATCAGTTTTACTGGATCTCAAGCTCAAGTTCCTCAAGACAAAATACTCCCATGTGTATTGTGAACTGTGAAAACACTTGCAATAAAGTAATTAAAATGTGTTATACACACATTGAAACAATAAGAAGTTTGAATATTTTGCCTGGCTTCGTGTCGGCAGTTTGTCACAACTTTGAGGTCGACAATTGTTGACATAAAACTCATTATTCTGCTATTAGGGTTGTGTTTTCTTTCCTTTGTGATAAGAAATACCGTTTTTGTCATTAAAAACACACTAATGCATGAAAAAAAATCGTTATTGATAGTATTTCGATTGAATGTTTGTGAAATGTTCGGGCCGTAAAAGTGCGGTGTCATAGTAGTTTGGATGGTACATAATTTCGGATATATATATATATTTTTTTTTATTTTTTTTTTTTACATAATCAAATAAGAAAAACTGTCCTTTACAAATACATGTTGGTGGAAAGAAAGATATATATACTGTATAAAAACAAAAAAATATGTATAAATACAGATATAAAGTATATTTCTATTCATTATTTAAGGTGTAAGGAGTTCCTGGAATCCTACTTTTAAATGAATTCTAGTCTAGGCTCCTAATTCTTTACTTGGAGAAAGTGGTGACAAAAAGAAAAAATATAGCCAGAGGAGGCTCTGATAGTCTCATAAAACCTGATTAAAAATTTGGCTCCAAGTTTAGTTCCAGTTTCACCAAGTCGGCTCTGATTATTATCATTTTTGCAAAAGTGCTAAGTACTCTCCTTTGCATTGGTTATAAATTACTATGTAATATTCTATTCTAACATATTTTAAACGAAATGGTAAATAAGTCCGCTGACCAGGGAGCATAAAGTGGTAGCAAAAAGAAAAATATATTCAGAGGAGGTTCTGAGCTTGATTAATACATACGTAACAAAATTAATGTGTGCTATAAAAGTGAATAAAGACACATTTCCAATAAGAAAAAAATATTGGACCTTTCCATTTTAAATCAGGGCCTGTCCATTTCGAATCAGGGCCTGTCAATTTCAAATCGGGGCCTGTCCATTTTCAGAAGCAACAAGCCCTGGGCCTGTCTCTTAAAATAATTTTCTTTGAGCACTGGTACGATCTTTAATTTTCAAATTGAGATAAAATCATTTTTAATTAAGATATCAACATCAAATAAAGAGATTTTTAAAGAGAAAATCACCGAGTTTCATAAACATCCAACAACATAAAAAGTGAAGATTTTGTCTGAAGGGTCGTTTTCGCGTGTTTCGGCTCATATATATATATTTTTTTATTTTTTTTTATTTATTTTTTTTTAAATTTTTTTTAAATTTTTTATTTTATTTTTATTATCTCTACTGGCCAACTTGGAAAAACAGCCAGATCGGACCAGTAATGACAGAGTTACTGCTCTTGATATAGTTAAAAATGCTATATTTTGCCTCTTTAAGACGATAGTCACTCGCTTCATTGATGTCATAAGAACCATATTAGCCAGTAGAGCGTCCACAGGCCCTCTTGGGCCTCTTGTTTGGCAGAGTTATGGTTTTAGTTAAAGGTTTTAATACACAAACTTTGTCTGGACTTGTTCTCCTGAACCCCTCGCCAAATTTCAACAAAACTTTGCAGGGATGATCAGCAACAAGCCTAGTTGTGCATGTCATCATCGTGTTCCGGTTTACACATTTTTGGCGGAGTTATGGCCCTTTAAATGTGTTTGATACACAAACATTTTCCAGGCTAGTTCTCCTGAACCCCTGGCTTGATTTCAACAAAACTTGACAAGGATGATCAGTATCAAGCGTAGTTGTGCATATCATCGACATATTCCGGTTGAATGATTTTTGGCAGAGTTATGGCCCTTTAAAGGTTTTAATAGACAAACTTTTTCCAGATTATAGACTCTTCTGAACTCCTTTCCGGATTTTAACGAATCTTGGTGGGGATGATCAGTACCAAGCCTAGTTGCAACTGTTATTGCCTTGTCGTGGTTGAATGAATTTTGGCAGAATTATGACCCCTTAAATGTTTTAATACACTAACTTTATATAGACTAATTCTCTTGCACCTCTGTTTGAATTTCAACAAAACTTGACAAGGATGATCAGTACCAAGCCTAGTTGCATATATCATCACCATGTCCCCTTATACAAACTTTATATTTAGCCAGTAGAGCATCCACAGGCCCTCTTGGGCCTCCTGTTTGTTATTTTGCTTGGCGTTTTTTCGTCTGCTGTTATTTCGATCGGCGTTATTTTGTTATTTCGTCCGGCATTTTTTCGTTATTATGCTCAGCATTCTTTTGTCTTTTCGTTATTTCACATTATTTCTCTCGACATTATTTCGCGGCGAAATAACGAAAGAAAAGACGAGATGGCACATATCTGCCACCATATACTTCCCCTAATACCGGTAGTAATGGATACAAAAGATCAAAATTTATGGTATTGGAATTTTGAAGAAATGTTATTGAATTGGAAGAACTTTTTAAATCTATTTATTTTTAAAAAGGTGGTGTGTAGGGGTGCGCTTCTATTAGGTGATATGCTACTATTTGGGGAAATATGGTTATACATGATAAATCTGTTGTTCACTTTCTTATTTAATTAATACAAATGTTATTTTATACTGCAGATGGTCTGAACAATGGGATTTCTTTACCTATGCACAGGCATGGCCGCCTGGAACATGTGCTTCTGCAAAAGAGGAAGTAAGTTGTTTATGGTAATTAGGAGGGAGACCATTAGTGGCAGGCTATATTTTTAGCTCACCTGGGCTGAGGCTCAAAGGTGAGCTTTTGGGATCACTTTTCATCTGTTGTCTGTCTAGCATTATTTACTTCTTCTTTCTCAGAAACTGCTTGGCGAATTTTGACCAAATTTTGACCAAACTTTGCATTGATGATGGTTTAAAATGTGCACTCACTGGGTTTCAAACATTAAAATTACACCTGGATTTATATATATTCAGTATAATTTTGACTTTAAACCTGCTTCATATAATTAAATAAAGGGTAATTAAATTTGGGAGTTTTCAAGTTTTCTTCGTTATTCTACCATAGGTTTAATATAATATTATTGTTACAATATCATCAACATATAGTAATATGCAAAATCAATTTGCTTTGAATGTAAACAAGAGGCTCAATGGTTTCTGTGGACGCTACCGGCTAAAGATAAAGTTTATGTATAAGGGGCCATAACTCTGTCAAAAATCATTCAACAGGAACTAGGCTTGGGTACTGATCATCCCTATCAAGTTTCGTTGAAATCCGCCCAGAGGTTCAGTATAATTAGTCTGTACAAAGTTGTGATTTAAAACCTTTTAAGGTGTCATAATTCTGCCAAAATACATTCAACTGGAACACGGCAATGAAATGCGCAACTAGGCTTGGTACTGCCAAGATTTGTTGAAATCCGGCAATGGGATCAGGAGAATTAGTTGGAACAAAGTTTTTAACAAAGTTTGTGTATTAAACCCTTAAAAGGGCCAAAAATCTGTAAACCGGAACACGATGATGACATGCACAACTAGGCTTGGTGCTGATCATCCTTGCAAAGTTTCGTTGAAATCCGGTCATGGGTTCAGCAGAACTATTCAGGACAAAGTTTGTGTATTAAAACCTTTAAAGGGCCATAACTCTGCCAAAATCATTCAACCGGAACACGGTGACGATATGTACAACTAGGCTTGGTACTGATCATTCTGCAAAGTTTCACTGAAATCCGGCCATATGAAGGCCCTTTCGTCTTAATGAGGCAAAATTCATCATTTTTTAACTAAATCAAGGGCCATTAATCCAGTGTTACTAATCCAGTTTGGTTGGTTTTCAAACTTGCCCGAGCTTCCATTGATATTAACAATCTGGTAAAGTCTGGTAAAGATCCGATGAAAAATGAAGGCCCTATTGTCTTAACGAGGCAAAATATAGCATTTTTAACTAAATCAAGGGCCATAACTCCGCTGTTACTGGTCTGATCTGGCTGGTTTACAAACTTTTCTGAGCTTTCATTTATTTTAATCTGGTAAAGTTTGGGAAAGATCGGATAAAAAATGAAGGCCCTATCGTCTTAACGAGGCAAAATATAGCATCTTTAACTATATCAAGGGTCATAACTCCGCTATAACTGGTTCGATCTGGCTGGTTTTCAAGCTTGTCCAAGCTTTCATTGATATTAACAATCTGGTAAAGTTTGGTAAAAATCAGAAGAAAAATTAAGGCCCAATCGTCTTAACGAGGCAAACATTTAGCATTTTTAACTAAATCGAAGGCCATAACTCCAATGTTACTGGTCTGATCTGGCTGGTTTTCAAACTTATCCAAGCTTTCATCGATATTAGCAATCTGTCAATTGAAAATTGAAGGCCCTATCATCTTAACGAGGTAAAAGTTAACGGACGGACGGACAACTCACCATCCCATAAACTCTGCTGGCCTTTGGCCAGTAGATAGAGCTAAAAATGTTTTGCAAATATGCAAGTGTGGTAGAAAAAATAACCAGAAGCTGCAAGTTGAAAAATAATCAAGACTGCCATGTGTCCCTTTATCAGTTCTTATCGTTCTTCATATGAATAATAGATATAGTCTTCCTGTGGTTATTTTTCAAAACATTTACACTTAGCATCAAATTAATTAAAGGGACACATGGCAATCTCGAAGTCTTTATCAAGCATTGAAAATAATGTCTCGTTTTATTTATCAAGTATCATCTTGACTTTAAACCTGCTTGCATATAATTAAATAAACCCTCGAGTTTTCTTTTTTTCCGGCTTTTTCTACCATATGTTAACTATATTTTTTGTACAATATAATCAACAGTTAACAATATGCAAAAACAGTTTGCATTAAACTGTTCTCATAACAAATGCAAATTATGTAGAAAAAATTATGGGATGCTGAGATTTAAAAAAATCAAGATTGCCGTGTGTCCCTTTAATCAAGGATATTATTTTGATCAGCATTTTCATTTCTCTGTTGTTTGTAACATTTAAGCACTTATATCTGGAGACCCAGTACAAAAACAGAGTTTAAAATTGAGAATTGCCCTACAGAGAGTTGCCCCCACAGAGTTTATCATAATTCCAAAGCCTTTTCCCAGTTAGGTGTTATTTAAACAATAACTGTGAGATTATAAAAGACCGACAAGGCATTGTCTTTTATTAAACTGTTATAATGCTCAATTCCAAGACTAGAAACTTCAGATATTTGATATTGTAAGATCAGAGTTTTAGTCCATTACAGTGCAAGAGGGTTATTCTGCGCACATTATGTCTATAAAAGATAAAAGATTCCAGGAAATAAAAACAATTTCCTCTTACATGTGTGTTGCCACAACTGCACTAGTGCAGACACAATCTGGTGGCATTTGAATGTCAGAAGTTATCAGTGAACTAGACTATGTTTTTTGGTATTGAAAAAATTCTGCTAATACCTAAACAAACTTCCATCATAAATTTATTTTCTTTCAATTTATTTCTAGAAGTGGTTTATACCAGTTCAACATGTTGAGGTATCTCTAGTAATTTTTTCAAATACATTTCAACCTTTATAATCATATGATTGCCATTTTTAGAAGATAGGGTCAACATTTTAATAAAAATCACATACTGTTTTTTTTTAATTAATTTTTTCCCCAAACTTTATTTAAAAAAAACATTAGAAAAAGTTGGGCAAAGTTTTTGTGCTGAAGATCTAATACTCTCCTTTGCATCGGTTATAAATTACTACGTACTTGAAACGAAGTGGCAAATACATCCGTTGACTAGGGAGCATATAGACCTAATTGCTTTGTGATAAAAAGGTGTGGGTGTGGGTAGTTCGACAGTGAGCAAAATCGACAAGTGCAGAATTAAACACCCTGATTATTGAAAAAGAATATGATAACATTAGTAACCAGTTTGTCCATCTTCAAGATTTGTCCTTTTTTTTTTTTTTTTTTTTAATTATTATTATTATTTTTTTATTTTTTTTTAGCTCTATGTTGGACCAGTCGGACCAGTAACAGGAGTTACGGCTCCTGTTTTTGTTAAAAATGCTATATTTAGCCTCATTAATACGGTAGGGCCTTCATTTTTGATCTGATCTTTACCAAACTTTACCAGATTCTTTAGTCTTTTTATGGCCCTTTTATTAGTTAAAAAATCTGTATTTTGCCCAAAACTTAAAAAAACAACGTAAATGGCAGTCACTCGCTTCATTGATGTTATAAGAGCCATGTTAGCCAGTAGAGCATCCACAGGCCCTCTTTGGCCTCTTGTTATTCTCATATTTGGTCTTGTGAAATTTCACAAACCACAATACTATTAATTTGATATTTTCACATCCAAATGTGCCACATTTACTGCATTAGCTCTGCTTGATATGGAATGAAACACTTATTTGCAATGTTATTTGAAGTTCAATTAAAAAACTAAAAATAAGTCTCGTACAATAGCCGCCTTTTTATGTGAGAGATTGCTCTTATGTTACACTGATAGGTGACTCCAAGTATCAGCTTATAGATTATATTTTTAAATGTACATGTATGGAACCTTTGCTGTGCTTTGCTTGAAGTCGCTTGCATTAAAGGGGTTGATGCACTATTTATTTTAAAGGGCTCTGAAAATCTTGAAAAAAGATGAAAGAATTATCAAAATGCCATGAAAAATAAAGGAGATATGACCTATTGAAAATTTGCAAAGAAACATAATTGAGGCGGCCATCTTGGAACAATGACATCATCGCGCCTTTTACCATATTTGGCATATTGACAAAATGTCTTTACGGCAAAGAAAATTACTGCAAATGAAAATAAGCTTGCAATTTATACATTTTACATCTGTATATTTATTTTTAATCAATTTGCAGTGATTTTCTTTGCTTTAAAATGTATTTTGTCAATATGTCATATATGGTAAAGAGGTGCGATGACATCATCGTTCCAAGATGGCCGCCTCCATTTATGCTCTTCGCAAATTTTCAATAGGTCATTTTATTTTTCATGTCATTTTGATAATTCTTTCAGCTTTTTTCAAGATTTTCAAAGCCCTTTTAAATAAATCGTGTTTGAAAATAGTGCATCAACCCCTTTAACGTTTGTAACATTCTTACTGAGATTTTGCTAAGATTTCTGAAGAATACATTCATGCTTGCCAAAATTTCGCAATGGTACGCTTTGTTAATCCGTCACCTATATGGGACTGAAAGCAGATGTAACCAATCAGGTTTTCAAGTTGAAGTGGAGATATTAATGGATCAGTAATCGATTGATAATTAATGTTAAATGCGATTAGTTGGGTCAGTTTAAATCTAGCTTACTAAAACTAATCACAATATGCTCGTAATTAATAATGTTTAAGTTTATATTTGATAAAATTGCATTTAAAACAGAACTGTAGTGAACTCTTAATACAGGTTTGACCATTGCAATTGGTGTCTTAAATCCAGAATTAAAATCTAAATTGCTGTGTGTCCTTTTAAACTGAAGAAATTGATGCAATTAATAAGTTTATCAATAAGATTTTAATATTTTTCAGCACCACATGTGTCACGTGCCGGATGAGATAAACACGTGGGCAGTGCACGGTCTTTGGTAAGAAATTATTTCACAGTGCTGTTTTTTAAACCATTGGGACTTTATACCCTAAAATTATTCATTTTTCATGGGCACACATATTGGGGTTTTGCTTAAAAAATGCCATACACAGTAGCCATTTTGTGGGAACATGATTTCATGATCATTTTGTTGTAACAGTGTTGTGGATACATAATTCATGGTCAATTTGGGTGAACATGATTTTGTTGTAACATTATTTCATGGTCATTTTGGGTCTGACAGGAATTTGTGGTCATTTGTTTGGGGATATGATTTCATGGCCCTGTTGTGGGAACATGATTGCATGATCATTTGTAGGAACAAGATCTCATGGTCATTTTGTGAGGACATAATTTCATTTTCATTTTGTGAGCCCATGATTTCATTGTCATTTTGTGAGGACATGATTTCATTGGCATTTTGTGAGGACATGATTTCATGGTCATTTTGTGAGCACATGATTTCATTGTCATATTGTGAGGACATGATTTCATGGTCATTTTGTGAGCACATGATTTCGTTGTCATTTTGTGAAGACAGGATTATATGGTCATTTTCTGAGCACATGATTTCATTGTCATTTTGTGAGGACATGATGTCAGGGTCATTTTGTGAGCACATGATTTCATTTTGTGAGGGCATGATTTCATTTTGTGAAGACATGATTTCATTGTCATCTTGTGAGGACATGATTTCGTGTCATTTTGCCTCATTTTGTGAGGACATGATTTCATGGCCATTTTGTGAGGACATGTTTTCATGGTCATTTTTTGAGGACATGATTTCATTGTCATTTTGTGAAGACATGATTTCATGGTCATTCATAGACAGTTGAATGATATTGGTCATTTTATGAGGACATGATTTCATGGTCATTTTGTGAGGACTTGATTTCATGGTCATTTTGTGAGGACATGATTTCATGGTCATTTTGTGAGGACTTGATTTCATGGTCATTTTTGTGAGGATATGATTTCATGGTCGTTTTGTGAGGACATAATTTCATGGTCATTTTGCGGTGATATGAGTTTTACACTTACATGTTATTTAAGATGCTTTACTTAGGTGTAATTTTAGGTGCTTTATTGAACTGTAACTATTTTCTATTTCAGGCCTTCGAGTTTTGACAAGGAACCAGCCGGTTGTAACAATTCTTGGCAGTTTGACTTCAGTAAAGTAGCTGTAAGTAGTGAAAGGGGCAAATTAAAATTAAAATGAATTTTGTTTAGAACCAACTATATGTCATGCCATGTATTTCAGTAATGGTTCCAAAACAATATCATTCATTTTTTGACCCATCTCCCCTAATACATCCCCTATCCCCAACTGCCCACATTAGTCGCACGATATTTCGAGCTGATTTTCCTTATGTATTTAGGAGTGTTTTAAACAAATGCAGGAGTGGGAATTTTTAAATTTGGTCCAAAAATCAGGATTTATTTTGAGATCATGAGTGTAAATTCACTGTGTAAATTTTGTTTACCTCTTCTCACAAGTGGCAAAACAGGTGTAACAGTCAATTGAAGAAACTTGTTAGCTAATTCCTGTCCTCCCCACCCACTACCCACCAGTTGAAAGTTCCCCCCAGGGAAGGAATGGGCTAGCTGAGAAGGTAACAGAAATCCCAGATTCCTGCCTTATTTTTAATAGTGAATAGATTCCAGTAATTCTTTAACATGCTCAAAAAAAGACTGCGATACACAGAAACACGAGGGCCCTGTTTTATTAAACATCTTACGATGTCTCAAATTTTAAAATCGTTCTTTTTTTCACCTAAGCAGTCAATGTATACAATTATGTGTACACGTAGTGCAGAAATATCACATATATAAGAAAATGAAATGAAATCACATTTATTTGAAAAGTGTAATATATAGTGAAGCATTTACGATCAAAATGGTCGTACGTTGTTTCATAAAACGGGGCCCAGGTTTACGTCTGATCCTATGGACAAGGCCGAGGGAAGTGTCTTTTATAAAGACATGCCAACGATTCCGAAACCCTGTGGTGCTGAGGAGGCTCGAACTTGTGACCTCTGGGTCGATGTGACCGTGCTATCCACTTTGCCACCGCAGTCAGAAACTTCACTGTTACTATATATAAATAAGAATATAAGAATTTCTATATAAGAATTTTTTTTAGGTCATTGTTACTATAAATAGAATTTAGTTTTCTGCTGAATAATATAAAGGGTCACCTTCTGGCACATTTCTTGTAACTGTTATTAACTTGTAAATTATCCTATACTGATGAGTGTCTGCATGTGCCTGTGATGCTGTTAACTGATTTACAGACTTGTACATTTTAAATTTTCAACCTTTTGTGTTTATCTCTATTTCTCAGAAACTACATGAAAACATGAAGCACACTTAAAGGGACATGGCAATCTTGGAATAGCTTTAATTACACCTCCTAAGACCTTGATTTACATTGTTGTTGTTTTACGTAGAACAGTGCATTGCCATATTGCGCCTTGATCTAGTTTTTACTTGTCTCGGTGTACATAAGTCAAAGCTTTATTGAACTCTCAGAAGCAATGTTATCACTTCTGTGACTTTTCTGCACTGGATATTCTTCTACTTTATTGACTTTTCCAAGGCACGACAATTCCACTCGTCCGCTCACCATGAGGAGTGCTCATTGATGCAGGATGAGTAGAAATTCAGATAAATTATTTAACAATTTATTAGTTTGACCATTCAAATATTACTTAGGACGAGTAACTAAGAAATAAATTTTCCTGCCCTGCTGTAACAGTTCTGCACTGGATATTCTTCTACGATGTAATTTGCCTAACTGTCTGGTATTAATATAAGGCTACGGGCTTATTTTATAAAACATCGGTTTCATCCTCAGCTAGCTCTTTTTCAGACCGGATTTATTTTAGTATGCTCGAGTCATACTAATTTTTAGCTCTACTGGCCAAAGATGCGATGGCGTGTTGTTCGTTGTCATTTCTTTTTTAGATGACACTTTTGAGCATGATAACATGAGCAAACATTTTTATGATTTTCATGAAATTTGGCGCATAGCTTTTTTTTTCCAATAAGATCTCAAACAGGTTCGGAAATGAGCAGTATTGACACATTATTTGCCAAGTTATTGAAAAAATAGGCACATTTCAGATAATCAGATCGAAAAAAAAATGATCATGAAGGTTTAGTTTTAAAAAGATCCTAATAAAACGTTGTATGATTGTGAAAATAAGCAAATTTGATGTGTGCATAACAGAGTTCTTCCCTTGGATTATTGAAAAATAGGCATATTTGATGTGCGCATAACAGAGTTCTTCCCTTGGATTATTGAAAAATAGGCATATTTCAGCTTATGCACACAATCAATTTTAAAACAGTTTTGGATTTTAAACAAATTTGATTTGAAAACTAGTTTCAATGAAATCACGTATGAGTTTGACGTTAGGCAAAATTGATGTGTGTGCCACAGTGTTAATTATGAATTCAAAGACCTATTTATCAGTTTTTTGCAACCATCTTCTCCAGACTTCCTGCTTTAAAAATATGGAATGCTCATAAATATTATCTGCTAAAAATTGTCAAGTCATTTATTATATCCCCGCTTTCACAAAGTGTAGGAATCACGTTGTCTTTCATCCCGTCCCATCGTGTAGCACATTTTTTTACCGTCCTGTCACTTCCTGTCCCATCGCGTCCCGACGCGTAACATATTTTTATTACTTGCATTCCTCAAACAGTTTTAAATGGGTTGTTCCCAAACTTCATATACACATAACAACTTATGACCCATTGTTGATTGCCTAATTTATTATAGAATTATGGCCCTTTGTTTGACTTAGATTTAAATGGGAATATTCATCACCTTCAGTGATAGTTCTAGTTTGTTCTTTGTCATTTTGAGATCATACTCCCAGTGTATATTTAGTCATAATCATACATATGTTTGTAATTATGCAGTTTTTAAGAGACATTGTTTGATATCATTTCTATATGTTTCCAGGAGCTTGGGGTGGTTTTAAGTGTCAGTTTTAGCAGTGCAAACATTGCATTTTTATTTTTGGTTTAATGTAACCATTAAAGCAATCTTGAAATTTTTATCAATCATTAAAATTAGCATTTCAGATTATTAATTCAGAATCCTTATACCTGCTTGCATATGATTAAATACAATTTTGAGTTTTAAATTTTACTTCGTTATTCTACCCCGTGTTTAAATATTTATCATTGGTGCAGTATAATCAACAGTTAGTTTTACACAAAAACATTTTGCTGTGTATTATTCTTATAATTAATATTAATTATTAAACAAATGCAAGTTCTGTAGAAATACTAATGGATCACAGCGAGTGTTACAAAAATTAAAGATTTCCGTGTGTACCTTTAAGACGTTCCCTTTGTAATATCAATATAAGAGGACTCATTACCAGATGTTATGGTGTTTGGCACTGCTTTCCTGTAGAACTGCTAATTGGTGACAAGCTGAATAAATGCAGGCTTTTGACATTATACTTGTAAGGTTACACTATCATTAATTCCATTAACCTTTAACAGAATTTTTTTTCTTTTAAGATCACATTGTAATTATTTATAATGATTCCATTTTCAAATGTCAAACATCAAAATCTGTAGATGGAAAAATGTCCATCAACAGATCTGTGTCTATTTTTATGACAAAACCAGAATTTATAACTGATAATGAGGATAGATGTTGTTGAGTTGTGTGATTTTGGGTAAAGAAGGTAGTAATTTGTCTGACAGTTTGTTTGCATTGATGATATCGGAGAAAACATCAGCAAAGTGTAGTAAAGTTACAGCACTGAACTGGCCTACCATTAATAACGCAGAGAAACTGTTTCCTCATGAAATGTTCGTTCGGAAAGTTTAATAATATTACAGCACTGTTCTGCTTTAGTTATATTTATAAAAAAAACTATTACATCATTGAAAGTCAATAAAACGTTAAGACCATATTTGTGTGGAAAATTTAAGATTAAAATAAAAGCGCTACATTGGCATACTATATATGGAGAAACAGTTTTGAACATGCTTCAAGGTTTCTATTGGATAATAAATACCTCTCCCACATTAGGAGTGATAATACCTTGCCATAAAAGTAATGACTGGAGATGGTCCTTCCTGCCCCCTACGTCAGGAGATGACCCGGAGAATAAACCTCTCAGCTGAAAGTGAAATAACAGATACAACATAAATTAGTTATTATTGTTGTTACTTTATTCAGTCCTTAGTTTGATATAATTATCTATTATCTCAGATGGACTTAATTTTTGTGTCGCCTGCATAGCATGGGAGACACTTAGGGATCACTTTGTCCGTAGTTGACGTCCATCATATTTTAACCTGACCTTGGCTATAACTTGAAAATTATTTGAACTATCAGGCCTGTAACCAGACCGAAAATTTGACGGAGGCAAAAATCCTTTTGCTAGTAGGGTCGCTAAAAAAAAGTTGAAATTTTGGTGCGATTTCCTGCGTTTTCTTGGCATTCTGAGGGCATTTTGAGGACTGATTGCATATACATAAAATGTATATAGTTTATCAAATTTCATGAAATTTGAAAAAATTGTAGACCTAGTTATGCATCCATAAAATTTTCACGCATGTCCGATTAATGTTTATGCAACATTTGTATACAATCTTAACCAAAACCGAACCATAAACACCGACGAAAATGAATTTCGAGATTTCTCATCTCAGTCTTAATTTGGTGCCGGTGGTTTGCTTTGATTTTACAGTGAGTATCTCACGTTTAGAATAAAAAATAAAATACAGTTTTAAAATCCATTATTTTACCAGAATTTATTGTAATACAGGGTCCATTACTATATGAGGTCCAAAACCCATCGTCGCTGCCATAAGAAAAATAACATGTCTTAGAGTATACTTGGTAGGACAACAAGTACAAATGTGTAAATTATTTTAATGCGTTTCGAGCGGTGAAACGATTTTGACCCCTTGTCATTGAAAAAACAAAATACAAAATTAACAGCGTCCGCCACATGTTATCTATAATTCGCCACATAACACTCTGTCTATATCCCATGCATTAGGTTTTGGTTTTAGTTGTCAAACTCTATTGCTATTCTATGATGTCCTGTCGCATCCCACCTTTTCAGGATATCTAAGGAATTTAACTTCTCGGTGAACATATAACAGAGCCAAGCCATTTAACCTTTCTTCCTTCATGGACGTTCTTGACCACGTTTTCAATCTTCTTAAAGCACTAAAACTTTGCTCACATGCACATGAGCCAATCGTAAGTGATAACAACAGCTTAAAAATAGTATTAATATTAAGGTAGAAATTTTCATTACAATTTGTAAGTCCTTCAATTAATATGACTGGTTTGGTGATGTTCATTTTTAGCTCTACTGGCCAAAGGCCAGCAGAGCTTATGGGATGCCGAGTTGTCCGTCGTCCGTCCGTCATCCGTCCGTCATCCGTCCGTCGTCCGTTGTTAACTTTTGTCTCGTTAAGACGATAGGGCCTTCATTTTTCATCCAATCTTTACTAAACTTTAACAGGTTGTTAATATCAATGAAAGCTTGAATGAAACCAGCCAGATCGGCCAAGTAACAGCGGAGTTATGGCCCTTGATTTAGTTAAAATTGCTATATTTTGCCTCGTTAAGACGATAGGGCCTTCATTTTTCAACCTATCTTTACCAAACTTTACCACATTGTTAATATCAATGAAAGCTCGGACAAGTTCGAAAACCAGCCAGATTGGACCAGTAACACCAGAGTTATGGTCCTTGATTTAGTTGAAAATGCTATATCGCTATATTTTGCCTCGTTAAGATGATAGGGCCTTCGTTTTTCATCATATCTTTACCAAACCTTACCACATTGTTAATATCAATGAAAGCTCAGACAAATTCGAAAACCAGCCATATCGGTCTAGTAACAGCGGAGTTGTGGCCCTTGATTTAGTTAAAAATGCTATATTTTGCCTTGTTAAGACGCTAGGGACTTCATTGTTCATCCAATCTTTACCAAACTTTATCAGATTGTTAATATCAATGAAAGCTCGAACAAGTTCAAAAACCAACCATATCGGACCAGTAACAGCGGAGTTGTGGCCTTGATTTAGTTAAAAATGCTATATTTTGCCTCGTTAAGACGATAGGGGCTTCATGGTTCATCTGATCTTTACCAAACTTTATCAGATTGTTAATATCACTGAAAGCTCGAGCAAGTTCGAAAACTGGCCATATCGGACCAGTAACAGCTTAGTTATGGCCCTTTATTTAGTTAAAAATGCTATAGTTTGCCTCATTAAGACGATAGGGGCTTCATTGTTCATCCGATCTTTACCAAACTTTATCAGATTGTTAATATCAATGAAAGCTCGGACAAGTTCGAAAACCAAACATATCAGACCAGTAACAGCTTAGTTATGGCCCTTTAGTTCAAAACGCTATATTTTGCCTCGTTAAGACGAGAGGGCCTTCATTTTTCATCCGATCGTTACCAAACTTTTATTTTTTTAATTATTTTTTTAAATTAATATATAATTAATTATTATTTTTTTAGCTCTATGTTGGACCAGTCGGACTAATAACAGAGGAGTTATGGCTCTTGATTTAGTTAAAAATGCTATATTTTGCCTCGTTAATAGGGTAGGGCCTTCATTTTCATCTGATCTTTACCGAACTTTAACAGATTCTTTAGTTATGGCCCTTGATTTAGTTCAAAAGCTGTTTTTTGCCCGAAACTTCCAAAAAAACGTAAATGGCAGTCACTCGCTTCATTGATGTTATAAGAGCCATGTTGGCAAGTAGAGCGTCCACAGGCCCTCTTGGGCCTCTTGTTTCATTTTTCCATCGGACAATTTCTAATTCAAATTGAATATGATAAGGTATTTTTGATGAAAATTCAGATTCATCTGTTTTGCTTTCAGCATATTTTGTCAATTTGTCGTGATATCCTGGCAACAAAAGGTACCAGTCAGTATTCCATCTGAATGTTTTGGAGAGCGGCTCGTCATGTTTGTGATGATTTGGACAATAAACGGATAAAAGTTGTTGATTTTGAAGTATTCTTCAATTGATAGATTTTCACCAGCATTGGCTCTTTGCCATTGTCTACCTACTGTTCCTGTTTATTTGGGTGTAACATTAACCCGTGATGTGATTTGTTTTGCTCGATTGAACAATTTACTGTACGTTTTGGCATTTTTGAACCGTTGTTGTTCAACAGTTGAAAAAGGTTGATTTTTAACTAAAACTCTTTTTCAAGATTTTGTACCTCCAGAAATTTTGCCTCAGTTAGTTACGGGCCTGACTATGTTCATGAAACTTCATCAACATCTTCATCTTACCCCAAGGAATTTGGTTACACATGTTCAATAACTTGACTTTTGCTTTGGCAGAGTAATACCCCTTTTCATAAAAATTTAACCTGCAACCTGACCTAGCTTATAACTGTAATAAGCACATGGCAGGCGATACAAGTGTTCCATGGAACACCCTTCTAGTACTGGTAACAAGGAGTGAGTGAGTGACTTATTTGAAAAAGGTATATCCAATGCAACTGTGATAACAATGGAAAACACACTTTCTTTCCCTGCCGGAATGACAGCGACTCATATGGTTTTCATAATTGCCCATGGTAAGGTAGCAATGAACAGTTTCTTCACTTTGATAATGCAATCTTATTACTAAACATGGTAACAGTGAATAGTTTATCTGTGTTGTAATGCACGCTAACACACACACATCCCTTATGTGTGAACAATTGTATGTCTGTGCTGACTTGTACTTCTAGCATGTCGTGCTACAAAAATGAATATATAATCAATATGAAAGCGCATGTCAAGGATTTGACCAGAACGAAGCGAGGTTGCCACCTTGATTCAAAATGTTTGGTAGGAAGAACTGATGGTAAATATTGGGAAGAAAATGTGTCCTAAGAAGACACGGTCGTGGCATGTTTATGTTTTCGTGACAAGATTTTATTTATTTTTATCAGTATTGTTTTAACATACGTGACTTGATCTGTAATTATGTTAAACTTGTTCGCTGATCCTACCCAGATATAATGCAATTTTCTCTCAGCAGCTGTTTTACGCTTCTTGCGTAAAACCTTGCTTGTATATATATTTAAACAATTTTTCAGGCGAATATGCGTATTTGGTCTCCTTTTAATAATCACTTTATTGTGTGTGTCAGCTTTTAGGTTGTATCTTTTAAACCATTAAGATAACCTTGTGACACTTCTACAACCTTTACACAACCGTTTAGCAAGGTTTGGTGCACAGGTCCCATAACTGAGCAGTAATAGGATTTTCCACCATTTCCTGTCAGCTGTATAAGTTTAAAAGCATTTAAGATAAACTTGTGAAACTTTCACTTTATTAAAACAACTGTTCAGTGCACAAGTCCAATAACACTAAAAAAATTATGGCTGTTTTGACACACGTTACTATGTCACCCTTTCTTGTTCGGACTCCTCCTGAACTTCTTAACAGATTTTGGCAAAACTTGGTAGAAAGTATCAGTATGCATTGTGGTTACACATATTATTGCGCTGTTCCGGTCCATTGACCAGCAGAGTTAAAGCCCTTGAATGATTTTATAATCATGATTAAAACTTGTCCGTTCTTCACATTGGGAGCATTCTTGTCCACAGACATATTTCTAGATTTCTACCCAACTTTTGGTAATTACTGTTTTATATTCCACAGATATTGAGCCACAATCTGTCCATTTACTGGCCTAACTTATACAACGACACGAAGTATGACAGTTTCTGGTAAGTATCAGGGGGCTGATCCAGGGTTTTAGAATAGTGTCGCACAACTTTTTTTGGAAAAAAAATGACAAGCTCCCGAACACAAAATAATGTTTTTTTTACGCTTTTTACATGAAGCTTTCAGGTTTTAGTGGAGACTCACACCAAGTGTCTCCCTCTTGAATCTGTGCCTGTGTATGGCTAATTGAAAATCACATGATTCATCTTCAAAAACTGTAAGAAAAGGTTGATCTTCCCTTATGTATGATAAAAAATAGATTTAAAATCTGAAATATTTTTACATCTTGTTCTAGTCTGTGCTATCCTGGATTACACAGCAGGATTAATTTATGCATTTTTCTCCGTTTTTATTCAAAATTATTGGCGAATTCATTTTTAAGGCCTGAATATCTGGAACAGCATGCTAGCACCAGTTTTATTTTTTTCATTTATATGACATTTTTATAATGAATTGAAACTTTTTTCCCTTTTTTTTTTGATTCTTCAAGCCCTTAGTAAAGCTTAGTAAAGTTTAATCTTATGCATAAAGGATACATATTTGAGTTATAAAATGAAATTTTTGGAAATGAAATTTATATAAAGCTGCACAAAACATGCTGCTCTCTATTTCAGGATTTAATCTTTCTGAGACTCGAATTAATGTATGACACATGTCTGTAAATCGAGACATTGTCACGTTTTGTCGGTCAGAAATAATAAAATTTACATAAAGCTGCACAAAATATGCTGCTCTCTTTTTCAGAATGTAACCTTTCTGAGACTCAAATTAATGTATGACAGGTGTCTGTAAATGGAGACATTGTCACCATTTATCTGTCAGAAATAATGTAATATCTGAAAGTGTGATGATTCCAGCAGAACTATAGCTTTCATAATGAAGTCTGGTGAACTAAGAATTCTAAATGTCAGTGAATCCTTTGGTTTAAAGTCATATTTTATTTCAAATGTTAACGTTAATGAAGTATTAATCAAAGGGACTAGAGGAGATGTAAAAGAGCGGATCCACATACAAATGAAAACCATCAGGCTGTGTTCAGTTTCATACAAAATGTGCACGTGAATTGAATTGAGCCACGTTATCTTCAGTTTAATTATTGTGTATGAAAATGTTTCCTCTGGATAACTCAACAACTCGGCTGGTTTATTTTGGAAAATCACGTATTAATTCTTACTGGCTAGTAATGTTCAGATCCAGGCTGGTCAGTTTGTTTGATAGGTTAAGGTGAAAGCTGGTAGGTTAATATCCAGACTGGTAGGTTAAGAGCCAGGCTGGTCAGTTGAAATTCAGACTGGTAGGTTAATATACCGACTGGTAGGTTAATATCCAGATCGGTATATTAAGATCCAGACTGGTAGGTTATGTTCGAGACTGGTAGGTTAAGAGCCAGACTGGTCAGTTGAAATCCAGACTGGTAGGTTATATCCAGACTGGTAGGTTAATATATTGACTGGTAGGTTGATATCCAGACTGGTAGGTTAATTTCCAGATCGGTATATTAAGATCCAGACTGGTAGGTTATGTTCGAGACTGGTAAGTTAGATCCAAACTGGTATATTAAGATCAAGACTGGTAGGTTAAGAGCCAGACTGGTAGGTTAATATCCAGACTTGTAGACTGAAATCTGGACTGGTAGTTTAAGATCCAGACTGGTAGGTTAAGATCCAGACTTGTAGGTTAAGATCCATACTGGTTGTTTAAGATCCAGACTGGTAGGTTGAGATCCCGATTTGTAGGTTAAGATTCAGCCTGATAGGCTAGATCCAGACTGATAGGTTAAGATCCAGACTGGTAGATTAACATCCAGAATGGTAGATTTAGATTGAAGCTGGTAGTTTAAAAACTAAGTGATTAGTTTTCAAACTGGTAGTTTAAGATCTAGACTGGTAGTTTTAGATCCAGACTGGTAGGTTAATATCCATACTGATAAGATTTTTAGGTCAGATCCAGACTGGTAGGTTAAGATCTGTACTGGTAGGTTAAGATCCATACTGGTTGTCTTTGATCCATACTGGTAGGTTAAGATCCAGATTAATAGGTTAAGATTGAAGCTGGTAGGTTAACAACCAGACCGACTTATTTCCAGAGTTTTAGCCAGTAGGTTAAACTACAGATAGGTAGCTCAATATCTAGGCTAGTAGAATAAAATCCAGACTGATAGGTGAAGAACTAGAACTACACACTAGAACTAAACGTTACAACTACTCACTAGCACTACACACATGCAAGAACTACTTACTACAAGTACACACTGCAACTACTCACTACAAATACAGACTGCAACTACACACTACAACTACTCACTACAACTACACACTACAACTACATGCTGCAACTACACACTACAACCACTCATTACAACTACACACTGCAACTGCACACTAACTACACACTGCAAGTACACACTACAACTACACACTGCAACTGCACACTGTAACTACACACTACTACTACACACTACAACTACATGCTAGAACTACTTGTTTTCTTCAGGGAGCATGAGTGGGACAAACATGGAACATGTTGTACAGACCTGCCAGCGACGTCTGGGGAGTTGAACTACTTCACAATGGGTCTGCACCTCAACCAGAAATACAACATCTCAAGGTAGCATTGTTGTTGTTATCAGATTTTTTCTCATTTATGCCTAGGTGATATTAATCTCTACCAGCACCTAAACGCCAGCATGCACAATGGCGTCAATATCGGCATACCACAGAAACCACAAAGTAATCCAAATAGGTCATTAACTTGGGTCTTATGATTTAGGGACTTAACGCAAACCAAACAAAGAATAACATTTTGCAAACTTTGCCAATTTAATCCTTCAGTAACGTACGAAGAAAACTCGTATTAACTAATGTTCTGTTACTTTGAGCCCCATTTGATACTCTGCACGATGCCGTTACGTTGGAGAAGTGAAGTGGAGACATCCCCCACCCAACCCCTCATGTAACACATTTTTGTCGTGTCCCATCGCGTTCGTGCCGACGCGTCGCATAACACATTTTTAGCTCTACTGGCTGGCAGAGCTTATGGGATGCTGAGTTGTCCGTCGTCCGTGTTAACTTTTGCCTTGTTAATACGACAGAGACTTCATTTTTCATCCGATCTTAACCATACTTTACCAGATTGTTAATATTAATGAAAGCTCGGACAAGTTCGAAAACCAGCCAGATCGGACCACTAACACCGGAGTTATGGCCCTTGATTTAGTTAAAAATGCTATATTTTGCCTCGTTAAGAGGTTAGGGCCTTCAATTTTCATCCTATCTTTACCAAACTATACCAGGTTGTTAATATTAATGAAAGCTCAGACAAGTGCGAAAAACAGCTAGATCGAACCAGTAACAGCAGAGTTATGGCCCTTGATTTAGTTAAAAATGCTATATTTTGCCTCCCCAAAATGATAGGGATTTCGTTTTGCATCCGATCTTTACCCAACTTTACCAGATGAAAGCTTGGACAAGTTTGAAAAACCAGCCAGATCAGACTAATAACAGTTGAGTTATGGCCCTTGATTTAATAGTTAAAAATGCTGTATTTTTAGATCACCTGAGCCGAAGGCTCAAGGTGATCTATTGGGATCACTCTTTGTCCGTCGTCCGTCCATCATCGTCGTCGTTAACTTTTGCTTCAAACGACTTCTCCTCAGAAACCGCTTGACCAATTTTGACCAAACTTCACGTGCATTATCCATAGATAAATGCTTTTTAGATTTGTTAAAATTAGGTCAGCGTGACATCCAAGATGGCCGCCATTACCATATATGGTCAAAACATTAAAAAAAAATCTTCTCAAGAACCGCTGGATAGATTTCAAAAGTTTTTCTTTTAAAATGATCGCCAACGCCTAGACTATCAAGCTTGTTCAAATGACCATGCCCTGGGAGTCCAAAGTTTGTATATTGGGATTTTGCATGTTTTTCATAGACTTATATAGGAAAAAACTTCAAAAAAAATCTTCTTCTCTGAAACCGAAAGGCACAGAGCTTTCATGTATTACATGTAGCATCAGCTTATGGTCCTCTACTAAGTTTATTCAAATGATGACGTTGGAGTCAAATTTGGCCTCGCCCCGGGGGACACAGTTTTACATAGACTTATATAAGAAATAAAAACATTTTCTCTGAAACTACAAGAGGTTTGATATTTTGCATTTACTTTAAGATTATGGTCCTTTACCAAGTTTGTTCAAATGGTGATCCTGGGTCACATTTGGCCCCGCCCTAGGAGTCACATGTTTTACATAGACTTGTATAGGGAAAAACTTAAAAAATCTTCTTCTCTGAAACTGCTTGAGCCAGATGTTTAATATTTTGCAATTGCTATAATTGCTATAAGCTTATGGTCCTCTACCAAGTTTGTTCAAATGGTGACCCTGGTGTCAAATTTGGCCCCGGCCCGTGTGTCACAGTTTTACATAGACTTATATAGGAAAAAAAATCAAAACTCTTCTTCTCTGAAACTACAGGAGCCAGAGGTTTAATCTTTTGCATTTACTATAAGATTATGATCCTCTACCAAGTTTGTTCAAGTGGTGACCCTGGTGTCAAATTTGGCCCCACCCTGGCGGTCACACTTTTACATAGACTTATACAGGGAAAAAAATTAAAAAATCTTCTCTGAAACTGCAAGAGCCAGAGGTTTAATCTTTTGCATTTACTATAAGATTATGGTCCTTCACCAAGTTTGTTCAAATGATGACCCTGGGGTCACATTTGGCCCCGCCCCAGGGTTCACAGTTTTACATAGGCTTGTATAGGAAACAACTTTAAAAAATCTTCTTCTCTGCAACTGCAAGAGCCAGAGGTTTAATATTTTGCATTTGCTATAAGCTTATGGTCCTCCACCATGTTTGTTCAAATGGTGATCCTGGGGTCAAATTTATCCCTGTCCTGGGTGTCACAGTTTTACATAGATTTATTAAAAAATCTCCTTCTCTGAAACTACAAGAGCCAGAGGTTATATATTTTGCATTTGCTATAAGCTTATGGTCCTCCACCAAGTTTGTTCAAATGGTGATCCTGGGGTCAAATTTGGCCCTGTCCCGGGTGTCACAGTTTTACATAGATTTATTAAAAAATCTCCTTCTCTGAAACTACAAGAGCCAGAGGTTTAATATTTTGCATTTGCTATAAGCTTATGGTCCTCCACCAAGTTTGTTCAAATGGTGATCCTGGGGTCAAATTTGGCCCTGTCCCGGGTGTCACAGTTTTACATAGATTTATTAAAAAATCTCCTTCTCTGCAACTTCAAGAGCCAGAGATTTAATATTTTGCATTTACTATGAGCTTATGGTCCTTTACCAAATTTATTCAAATGGTGACCCTGAGGTCACATTTGGCCCTGCCCCAGGGGTCACATGTTTTACATAGACTTGTATTGGGAAAAACTTAAAAAATCTCCTTCTCTGAAACCACAAGGCACACAGCTCTCATATATTACATGTAGCCCTGGGGTCACATTTGGCCATGCCCCAGGGGTTACACTCTAGCACCTTTATTTTGTATTTGATCTTTACCAAACTTTGTCAGTGTCTTTATATCAATGTTGTTAACACAACAGAGGCCACATTTCTTGAACAATCTTAACCAAACTTTCACAGATTGTATATGACCATGAGATTTCGAAGAAATTCTATAATGGGCCAGTACTCAGATGATCGATATAGGGCCATCTTGGCCCTCTTGTTTCTCATTAAGACGATAAGGTTTTTATTTGACCAGATTTTAATGAAACTTTGCAGGGATGATCAGTACCAAATCTAGTTATGCAAATCATCACCGTGTTCCTGTTGAATGATTTTTGGCGGAGTTATGGCCCTTTAAAGTTTAATACACATACGTTGTCTGGACTATTTTTCCTGAACCCTTTGTCGGATTTCAACGAAACTTGGCAGGGATGATCAGTACCAGGCCTAATGGTGCATATCATCACTATGTTTCGGTTGCATGATTTTTGGTTGAGTTATAGCCCTTTAAATGTTTTACTACATAAACTTTGTCTGGTCTAGTTCTCCTGACTCCCTGGCCGGATTTCAACGACACTTTGCAGGGATGATCAGTACCAAGCATAATTATTCATGTCATCGCCGTATTTCGGTTGAATGATTTTTGGCAGAGTTATGGCCCTTTAAAGGTTTTAACACTAACTTTGTACAAGCTAGTTCTCCTTAACACCTGGCAGGATCTCAACGAAACTTGGCAGGAATAATCAGTACCAAGCCTAGTTGCACCTATCATCACCATTTTTTTGTTGAATAATTTTTGACACAGTTATTGTCCAGACTAGTTTTCCTGAACTCCGGGCATTTCAGTGAGACTTGGCAGGAATGATCAGTACCATGCCTAGTTGCGCATATTGTTGTAGTATTCCCCATCAAAGATTCCATATAGCCAGTAGAGCGATACAGGCCTTCTTGGGCCTCTTGTTATTACTAGCATTTCTGAAACAGTTTTGAATGGGTTGTTCTCCAACTCTCATAACAACCTTATGTCCATCTACATCGCCCATTGTTGATTGCTGAATTTATTACAGAATTATGAAAAAACGGGGTCTCATCACCTTTAGTTGTAGTTCTAGTTATTTATAGTACAGGTAATGTTTACATAACATATAGTCATAACATGTCACTTTCAGTGATAGTTCTAGTTATTTATAGTACAGGTAATGTTTAAATAACAAATATATCGAGGGCCCAACCGGAAGTTCTGGTATCTTGCTCTTTATTTATATATAGCTACAATAGTTTCGAACCAACACCTTGATATGAAACATACTTTATCTTGGTCTCATACTTGGACAAAAAACAACATTTTTCAAATCTGTTGTTTCATTTAAAGGGAGTACATCAGGCTTTTGGGCCTAATTAGTATAAAAACATAAACAAGTATGAAATGACCAATATAGAACGTGAAATAGTACATAGATATAGATGGAACATTAGCAGTTTCCTATAATGCAGCGCAATAATTAAAGATTATAATTTTCAACAAGTCTTAAAAGTCCATAGAGAAATCCCCAAGTTATAAATAGCTGTCACGCAGAGCAAATCGGCGATATCTACACATGACGCTCGCTTTGTACATTGTGATTTATTTTACCGCCAAGTTTAAAATAGCTATCCCTGGGGCGTCACCATAGTTAGGATGTACCTTCTTCAGGTCGTTTGTTTTATATGCTCTGTATAATTTCTTTTAGATGTTTTATGGCTGATTTAGTTTATTTTTATCAATTAAATACATAAATAATGTATTTGAACAATTCTGAAAATAATACGAATCCTGATGTACTTCCTTTAAAGCGTGGGACAATATGTTGAGGAAAGGAGAATTAGGTGGTAATATTATACACTTATACACAACATGAAGTCTGTATCATTATCAGTAATAATAAACATATATCTGCCTTTGATAACTTGGTAAGTGCCTCCGAGGACGAGGGGTTAACAACATTGCATTGTAAACCTTCTCAACTCTCACAACTGTGGGTTTCAATCCGACAAGGTGCTCAACTAGTAAGTGAGAAAGTGTCGACTCTTACAAATGGCGGGAGGTATACAGTACTGGTTCTACCCAGGAAAAATGAGACGGTCTGCCTCTACCATAACAAAAAAAATACAGAAAAAATACTCTGACAGTCATATATAGCCTCAAATGTGCTAAAAAATATGTAACACACCATTCAAACAAATAAAATTGATAACTTGGTAAAGAAAATCTTTTTGAAAGTATTTGTTATGAGATTTTAACGGTGTTTATGTACGTCGACGAATGTCTTATTGAACATATTGTCAGCTACTGCTCAGAAGCTGGATTGAATATCCCTGAATCCCAACAATATTGTCAGCTACTGCTCAGAAACTGGATTGAATATCCCTGAATCCCAACAATATTGTCAGCTACTGCTCAGAAGCTGGATTGAATATCCCTGAATCCCAACAATATTGTCAGCTACTGCTCAGAAACTGGATTGAATATCCCTGAATCCCAACAATATTGTCAGCTACTGCTCAGAAACTGGATTGAATATCCCTGAATCCCAACAATATTGTCAGCTACTGCTCAGAAACTGGATTGAATATCCCTGAATCCCAACAGTGACCTTCCTCATGAAGTCCAGTTTTTACCACACAAAATTTATGTTCATTCAACATCAAAGTTGGTCATCGTTGCTTAAAATAGGTTTTTAAAAATTTTCGTTGAAATCGGCCAGGGGTTTAGGAAAAATAGTCTGGACAATGTTTGTGTATTAAAACCTTTAATGGGCCATAACTCTGCCAAAAATCATTCAACCGGAACATGGTGATGATATGCACAACAATGCCTGGTACTGGTCATTTCTGCGAAATATTGATTTTGTTTGTTACCTTACAGAATGTTAAGTGATGCAGGAATTGTACCAAGTGTAACAGCCCAGTATAGCGTAAGTATATCTTGAAATCTTTAAATCGTTCAACCTGTTGTTTGTTTTTAAAGGATTTAAACTTATTGTTTGGTTGTTTCGTTTATTTGTTTTGATTTTATGTTTAAAACTAAATCTTAAATATGCATCTTATTAGGCACGTAGCTGCGAAAGAAAAAATTGACAAGAAAAGGAACATAATGCATTTCAAAGCAATTTTAATGATTTAATAGTATTGCAATTAACCTTGCGTATGTCGAAAAATGGTCTAGCTACCCGCTCAGTCTTATAAAAGAATTGTTTTTTTAAATTGTCAGTTTGTGTATGTCTTGATGTAGGTTTGTGGGTAGTCCAGCCAGGATTACGAAAACTAACATGATTCGACTATGGGGTATTTAGGCACGTAGCTGTGTAAGAAAAATGTTACAAGAAAAGAAAAATAATGCATTTTAAAGCAATTTTAATGATTTATTAGTATTGCAATTAACCTTGCGTATGACGAAAAATGGTCTAGCTACCCGCTCGGTCTTATTGTTAATAATAATGTTATTTATTGTCAATTTGTCCATGTCTTGATGTAGGTTTATAGGTAATCCAGCCAGGATTACCAAAACTAACATGATTCGACTGTGGGGTAAGCCTCTTATCGAACGGTCCCAGGTTTGATTCCCGGTCAGGTCATATTTCACGTTAATTCTTAAGCACTCTTACATTAACTTAAGATATTATAACGTTTGTGATTTCAGTATGACCAGTTTATTGATGCAATAAAGAACTCAACAGGATTTGAGCCAGTTATTGAGTGTGCTGTCCAGGAATTGGTAACTAACTTTTACTTTAAATCTCCATAAAAATAAGACAAGTTACTAAAAAATCTGAAAACTGAAATCCCAGAAGAAAAAAAAATTGTATGTATTGAAAATTTAAGTTCGAAAATTCTAAAAGAGATAACTGTATTGAAAATCACCAAATATTGTAAGAGTTTTCTACCCTTAGCACCAGAGGAACACATGGGGTCTTCAGCCACCAATGTTGGAAAGTCGTCATATGAACTTAGCTGTTGGTGCGACTATAAAATCCAATTGAATTCTACCCATAGCAATGTTTAATATTATAAGAATCTTCAACACAAGGTATAATTGTTTTCAACTGAACCGAGGTTCCGATTAAAACAGTTACCGAGGGTTGCAATTTCCCTATTTGAACCGGATATCCATGATAGATTATTTTTGAATGTCGCCAACTACTAACGTTTTGCATGTTTATTGATGCAGTGATGTCATGCAACTGTCATTGTTGATATCAGCACACAACTGTTATCTTCCCCCATGTGTAAGATCAGGCTTTCCATCACCAACATAAAACGCGGATATGCAAGAATGAGAAATGAACACATTTAGTTTGAAACTCTGAAGGAGATAACTAATGTCATGAAAATCACAAAGTTTTATAAGAGTTATCTACCCATAGTAATGTTTTGTAATGTGAAAAGACAATTTAAAAATTACAGTTACAGAAATTATTTACTGGTTAACATAGTTTCTAAGTCAATGAAATCCCCCTCAGTTGAATAATTAATCCCGTAAAACATCTGCCTTCTACACTGACTTGTGACTCTTGATTGGCAGCCTGTGGGGTTATCATAATCATCCCTTAAAAGATCTGCCTTCTACACTGACAAGTGACTCTTGATTGGCAGCCTGTGGGGTCATCATAACCATTTTTTAGCTCTACTGGCCAAAGGCTAGCAGAGCTTATGGGATGCCGAGTTGTCCGTCGTCCGTCCGTCCGTCGTCCGTTGTTAACTTTTGTCTTGTTAAGACGATAGGGCCTTCATTTTTCATCCGATCTTTACCAAACTTTAACAGGTTGTTAATATCAATGAAAGCTCGGATGAGTTCGAAAACCAGCCAGATCGGACCAGTAACAGCGGAGTTATGGTCCTTGATTTAGTTAAAAATGCTATATTGCTATATTTTGCCTGGTTAAGACGATAGGGCCTTCGTTTTTCATCCTATCTTTTCCAGCCAGTTTAGACTAGTAACAGCGGAGTTATGGCCCTTGATTTAGTTAAAAATGCTATATTGTTAAATTTTGCCTCGTTAAGACGATAGGGCCTTCATTTTTCATCCTGTCTTTACCAAACTTTACCACATTGTTAATATCAATGAAAGCTCGGACAAGTTCGAAAACCAGCCAGATCGGACCAGTAACAGCGGAGTTATGGTCCTTGAATTAGTTAAAAATGCTATATTGCTATATTTTGCCTGGTTAAGACGATAGGGCCTTCGTTTTTCATCCTATCTTTTCCAAACTTTACCACATTGTTAATATTAATGAAAGCTCGGACAAGTTCAAAAACCAGCTATATCGGACTAGTATCAGCGGAGTTGTAGCTCTTGATTTAGTTAAAAATGCTATATTTTGCATCGTTATGATGACAGGGGCTTCATTGTTCATCTGATATTTACCAATCTTTATCAGATTGTTAATGTCATTGAAAGCTCGAACAAGTTTGAAAAACAGCCATATCGGACCAGTAACAGCGAAGTTATGGCCCTTGATTTAGTTAAAAATGCTATATTTTGCCTCGCTAAGACTATAGGGGCTTCATTGTTCATTCGATCTTTACCAAACTTTATCAGATTGTTAATATCAATGAAAGCTCGGACAAGTCCAAAAACCAGCCATATCGGATCAGTAACATCGGAGTTATGGCCCTTGAATTACTTCAAAATGATATATTTTGCATCGTTAAGATGATAGGGCCTTCATTTTTCAACCGATCTTTACCAAGCTTCATCAGATTGTTAATGTCTATGAAAGCTTGATAAAGTTCGACAACCAACCAGATCGGACCAGTAACAGCAGAGTTATGGCCCTTGATTTTGTTAAAAATGCTATAATTTGCCTCGTCATATGATAGGGCCTTCATTTTGCATCTGATCGTTACCAAATCTTTGCCAAACTTTACCAGATTTTACGACTGTCTTTTTTATATTATTATTAATTTTATTTTAAATATTTTTTTATTGATTTTTTTTTATTTTAATGTTTTTTTTTGTTTTTTTCATTTTTTTTTTTCATTTTTATTTATTGATTTTTTTAAAAAAAAATATTTTTTGAAATTATTCCTTTTTTTTTCATTTTTTTTTTTTTTTTCATTTTTTGTAGCTCTATGTTGTACCAGTCGGACCAGTAACAGAGGAGTTATGGCTCTTGATTTAGGTAAAAATGCTATATTTTGCCTCATTAATATGGTATGGCCTTCATTTTTCATCTGATCTTTACCAAACTTTACCAGATTCTTTAGTTATGCCCCTTGACTTAGCTAAAAAGCTGTTTTTTGCCCAAAACTTTCAAAAAAATGTAAATGGCAATCACTCGCTTCATTGATGTTATAAGAGCCATGTTAGCCAGTAGAGCGTCCACAGGCCCTCTTGGGCCTCTTGTTTGCTTACTCATTAACAGTCTCCATTTACTTTTAGTGTAACAGGAAACGCGAGTCAATATTCGCCCATATTGACGTTTCACATTGATCATTGTACTGGAACTACTATTTTGCATACTCGTTAAAGATTGGTACAATTCGCACAGGAAGTTTGTCATGTGATGTAAACATCAGATACATTCGAACTTCGATAGCTCGAACACCGTTGATTCGAACACCATCGGTAACTCGAACACATTTTCCGGTCCCGACACTACTCCTATATAATTCAATGTAATTTAACCTTGATTATTCAAATATTATTTCTCGAATACCCAGGCTTGCTGGAGTACTTTTTACGGTCCGAAAATCCATTTTTGTGTGAATTTTAACCTCGCTAAATCGAAGGTGATGATCCTTTGCCATGCGAAGTTGGCCATATTAATTGTAATCAACATGGTTGTATTTGTTTGTAGCAAGTTCGATCATAGTGCGAAAACAGATCAAGTTGGTTGTTCAACAGATACAATTTATGTTTAGTGAACTTCGTTTACTGTTAATTTATACGATAAATTAAACACGGTTGATTGTCTAATTAAATAACTTTTGTTGATTGTTTTTAATAAAAATAAAACAATAATTAAAATAAAGTATGTTCACTTTTTAATTAGATAAGAGCATTTCCCGAGTATGTTTAGTGAACTTCGTTTACTGATTAAACACGGTTGATTTTCGGTTAATAACGTTTGTTGATTGGTTTTAATACAAATTATGTGTGACGCTATTGTCTATTCTATTGAGTTCTATGTACCAAAACCAGTCTTACCTTGTTCTTATTATTCTCATTATTAGGACTTCCGGCTTGTATGTTAAAATCTATTATTATGATATTTCTTTAAATAAATGATAAAACAAACACATTTAATATTGCAGTTTTTCTTGTATTTTCAGTGTAACAATTATATGTTATATATCCGTTATGGGGTTTAAACAAACATGCATGAACATAAAAAACATACTGAGAACGATACATCACGTACACAAGTAACACTATTTCGGACGGTACACAAATTCGGATAGATATTTTCGTTTTTATCGTTCCCTCGATGCCTCGAAGCCACCGATAGCTCAAACATATCCCTATGGTCCCGCTGACTTCGAGCTATCGAGGTTCGACTGTAGTATTTTTGTTTCAGTGTGAAAATTACGACAGTATTTTTTTTCAAATAAATGTTCTTCATGAAAATCAAATGTTAAACCCTAGTAAATGTTTGTTCTAATTATTCACTTTTATTTCAAAATAGCATATATATACAATAAGAAGGTTATTAGATTTGTATTGGGATATATGCACTCGTACTTCCGCGTATAAATATTGTGCTCCTAAAGTCGCGCAATATTATTACACAAAAAAACGAGTGTGTATCCCAGTACATATCCAATAATCTATAAATAAATTGAATGGGACTTAAGACATTCCACCAAGCCGTCTGAAAGACTCCACCCTGCAAGGATGAGGCCTGGCAATATATATTGTCATGTAAATTGATATAATTGCAGAGTGATTGGTTGAGAGCATGCAATTACTGTTGTGTAGCGCCACATTGTTATTAGGTCCGTGGTAGGGCATTTCCCCATGCTTTTATCAATGACCTAAAACAGTTAAGATCGCAGTGGGGGAATGTCTCAATGCCGCACTCTGCTTCACATTGACTGCATTAAATTCAATAAAATTTGACAAATAAATCATACCATAAATATACAGTATGTTTGCAATATGTATATTTATCATATAACACGTGGTGTGGGAGTGTAATAACACCATTCAGTATTTTCGATATTCCACTAGTGGTATAACATAACGTTAATGACGTCATGGACGTCACGTTAATGTATGTTTTCTGACGTAATGTGACGTTATAAGTTATGTAATAAATAGAATCTAACATTTGTTCTCATTCATTATTGGTTTATTAAACTCGTCAGCAAAAATGATATAATGCTCGGCAAGAGCCTCACATTATATCATTTTGCCAACTCGTTTAATAAATTCAAAAATGAATGAGTACTCATGTAAGATCCTCTGTGTATTTGTTGTATTAAAGAATATATCCTTGAACCAAAATAAATGTGATTTCCAAAAATTCAAAGATATAAGAATTTTCCAAAGAAAGCTTCCAAGATGAATTTTTCTGGGCAGTTTTCACTTTATTTTAAGAATTATTGTCTCACCTTTTGAAGGTTTCCTGTTCACAAAGACGTGGGCTTTAAAATTTAGAAGTTCAGCAGTACCTTATTCTAATGCAACTATGATGTAACGCATAACTCCATTGGCTAACGTCTCAATATTGCGGCCGTAAAACTCCCAATTTACCGTCTGAAAAGTACACGACATCACATAACGTTGTTACAAGCGACGTCATTGGATGACGTCAACAAAATGCTGTTACCGATGAATTGAGTTTTCATAGAAAAAAAAAATGTGTGTGTATGATTTTACTTTATATTTCTGGCATTTAAAGTGGAAAAGTATTAGAACTGAGATAACCATGCTAAGATTTTCAATCTGGGATGGTTTGTGGTTGGTTTTACGGTCTGAAATTACATTTAACAGCTCAGCTACCGTGTTGCCATGAAACGAAATTCACATAGCATGGTTATCTCTTAATTTATATTTGATTTGTTCCATTTTCCCCAGGATGATGGCAGTACGTTCCACCTCATAGACCAGATAGAGATATGTCTGAACAAGGACTTCACCCCTCGGACATGCTACCAGGAGACATATGCTGAAGAGATCAGGGGAAGGTACTCTGTTTTTGAAACAAACAAGGGAGATAAGTCGTCTGCTGGTAAAATGGAGGAGGATACACTGTACTTCAAGTCAGAAATGAAGTTAAAAATGAGGAGAGATCCGCAGTCGAATTGCCCTCAAAAGTACAGCTTTAATTATCCACCGATAAAGCACTTCTAGATTGTGATGCTTCAAGGCTAGTCCAGGTGGAGAGGCTCTGGTGGGGATGGGATGGGTAGAGATGGGGTGGGTGGGTTGTGCAGGGCCTTCGTTTTCTTGCCTCTTCCAGGTCAGAAGAGGCTCAGTCAGCAAAATCTATTAGGTTATGTGGAAAAAATTAAGACCCCCCGCCCACCCTCCTCATATTGATAATATTTATGTATGTGTCTTACGCGTCCCTTAATACGGGTATAACTGTCCCCCCATCTCCAGCCTGGACTAGCCCTGAACAAATATGATAATCTTCCCCGTGCCATGACTGTCCTGCATGCACTTTAAAGGGACACATGGCAATCTTGAAGTGTTTATCAAACATTAAAATAAGCATTGCAATTTATTAAATGAGTATCATTCTTAACTTGAAACCTGCTTGCATACATTAAATGAAAAAAATCATTATTCTACCATAGGTTTAAATATATTATTGGTGCGATATAATCAAAGTAAGGAAATATGCAAAAACAAGTTGCTTTGTACTATTCTTACGATTAATATTAATAATTGAACAAATGCAAGTTATGTAGAAACACTAATGGGATGCTGCTTGTTTGAAAAAATCAAGATTGCCTGTTATCCCTTTAAAGTAGAATGGTAACATACAAATAATTCATCCCAGTGAACATCTATCTTTCACTTGTTTATCATTGATTTATAGAAATTTAAGAAAGCGTGATTGTCTGTTAAAGGGACACTGTCCATAAGTAAGCAGATATTGAGCATAGCCAAATAACTGTCTGATGTTTATGCAGTGAAATTTATACATGAAAACATGAGCATAGACCCAAATAAGTCTGTTGTAATATATTCACGAGTTTGAAAAAAAGTTTTATTTATTGTTGGTAAATATTGCAGGTCCCACAGTATTTACATTGTCTGGTGATCACGTGACAGTCATTAGCGCATTAGGTTTTCTATATAGTATGTATTGCTTAATATAACTGGCCCGCTTTGGTCAGACGGTAGAGCATTCAACTTAAATTGCGCACTCACTATTCTTACCCATGAGTGTCATTTTAGTTGCGAGTTCAAACCCGAAGAGGTACTCTTTCTTTTTTTTTTTTTGTACTGCTATTGAAATCTGTCAAACAATCTTGTTTTTATTTAGTAAATATTCAATAATATTAAGTGTTTAATGTTTGTGAACGTAATTATTTCGTGTTTTACAAGCTAAAAGCTACGGACATTGTCCCTTCAATTAATAAAAAAAAATCCAAGAGTTTCTGACAACAGGAGGAGAGTATGAACAATTAAATGATGAAAATTGAATTGGGTTTTAAGGCGCACCAACACATGAAAGGTTATATGGCGCCTAACAGGAATGAACATGCCAGGCTCATCCTCCATGTACATTGAGATAAAATACGGAGAATGGGCCTAAAACCTTCTCACCTGCATATGTGCAGAGTTGCTGCAAATTCTATTGTGAATCTCAGATTTGTTTCTATTTAATACGGAATTTAACTTTTTATCCAAACTTTCATTGATATAATGAACCTGACAATGTTTGGTAAAGATCTAAATGTAATGAAAAATGAAAGTGCTAGAGTGTTAACAACAAAAGCTAATGGATAGACGATAACAATGATGACTAACAAGGCGCAATCCATTAACATACTAGCCTCGCCTCATATGATTTTATCAAACTTGTTTAATGAATTCAGTATTAAATAGGCACTCAGGTAAGATCCTCATTTTATTGCACTCTGAGAAAACATTATATCGGATTGAACAATGTGTTGTAGAGCGTCACTAAAACTTGAGGGCATTCAGATTTGTGTACAATTAATTTTTAAATTGTGCCATATATATGTGATTGGTTTTCTAGTTCGGACTCCAGTGCAGTGAAACTTATATCAGCACTTAATAAATAGATCCGACCCGTCAGTCAAATCCAGTTCATCACATACATGTCAGAAGCCAGCTGACCAATGGTGGCTCTTACCTATGCGTCTTATCAGAGATTGATTGGACAATGCAGCAGTGTTTGTGGGACTTAGGGCTATGTCAGCCATAACTGTCCCACAAGTGGATTTATTATATAGAACAATTAGTAACTTTGCAGACCTATAAAATTAGATGTGCAGTTTTACTCAAGTTTTGTTGTTGAAATTGGGTAGTTTAATAGACACATGACATTTTAAGTAATTTTACCAATTAAGAATTTCATATGCAGATGAAGTGGGTGGAGCTAAGAGCAAAAGTCGGAACTATGTACTCGTCTTTTAAAAGCTAACTGTTACCATCACAATGCTATATAACAACTTATCAGTACATTACAGTGGTGTATAAAAACTTAATAGCACAGAGTAAAGCTTAGTTATAACGATCTGCAGTTGAATTTGACGGAAACATACCATCTTAAAATAAACTAGAATCTCAATTCACAAAAAATATTAGCAGCTTGGAGGCTTGGTGATCAATTCACAAAAGCTATTTGCAGCTTGGAGGTTAATTCACAAAAACTATTTGCAGCTTAGAGATTAATTCACATAAATTATTTGCCGATTAGAAATATTTGCAGCTTATTTGGTAAAAAAAGTTTTTTAGATTTGTTTTCGCCAATGTGTATGTGTCGTTCTGCTTGTTATGTCTCATTATAATGACATTATTTTTTGTTTGGGTGTTTAACACCATATTTAGGGCTATTAAGGCTATGTAGGACGGTCAATTTGTGTGTGTGTATAAAACCAGTGTTGTACCCAGTGGGATTCGTACCCACAGTGATGAGAGGTTTCAAATGCAGCATCTTTAACGTTCGACATCTGAAGCATTATTTTAGTGATAGTTTTGTGAAGAGTGAATGTTGTTATTTTTCATCAAGCCAGTTATTACCATATCTAGATACCGTATTTTGCTCAAATTTTCAGTTTTACTTGACATTAAATTCTAAACAGATGTATATAAGTTATTGCCAAGTGCAATTTTTTAAATATTTTGTCTTGTTATTTTACCAAGAGGTTGACCTCAATCAACCAAACAGCTAACGAACCAGTAGACAATACCTTTAATATCTCAATAATAACAATCAATAAATCAAAACAAATTTCATTCTGAAAGTGACAAATATCTTGTCAATAACGACTATCAATTTAAAAAAATCATTCAAATCACCTGTTTCCAATGGTACCAGTCGGCATATAATAATTTCGTACATTAAAGGTATTGTCTACTGGTGCTGTAGCTGTTTGGTTCAGTATAGTATGTAGTCAAACAAAACGACACTTACCGCAGTCTTCCTACAATATACAAATGAACCTTTAATATTCACATTCATCAGTATAATAAATAAAAAAAATAAATTAATTAATACTCGTGTCTTTTACTTTTTCATCCATTTGACTTTGTTGAATTGTGGTTTTAGGAACACCGAAACAAAAAGGTTATATGGCGCCAACATGAAGACCCGCCCTCCATTTATATCGAGACAAAAATATGTAGAATGGACTTAGAACCTTCTGACCTGCAGAACTGCAGAGTTGCTGCAAGTCCACCATCATCACACATTAACCTGCAGACTAACATTGAAAAGTATTTGACCCAAGTTCATGAAACTACATTTTATCTTACCCTAAGGAATGTATTTACACATGTCCAATAACTCTGACTTTCATTTTGACAAGAATTGAATTGGATTGTACGGTTCACCAATGAAAGGTTATATGGCACCCAGGCGTGTAGCGTGCCATACTCATTTACTCACGTGAGTAAACTTTTCAAACGAAATCTCAGGTGGTGGGGGGGGGGGGGGGGGGGGGGGGGCTAAGTGTGTGTTGTGGGGGTGGGGGGTTACATGCTGACCCTTAAATGCACCAGAAGTCGCGTACGAGCGTTTATTTTTTTTTAAATTTCAAGAACCCCCTCCAGCACCTACCCCCATGAGTAATTGAGATTTTGGTCACGCTACGCCCCTGGCACCTAACAGGAATGAACATGCCAGGCTCATCCTCCATTTACATCAAGATAAAATATGGAGAATGGGCCTAGAACCTTCTGCCCTGCAAAGACATTTACGATGGAGCCACATTTCCACGTTTGCATACGCGGTGTCGTGATGAAGACATTGAATGAGCATAATAGAAAATTAATATGAAGAAGTGGTCCTACCCCTTGGCCTCTAACAAGATTTGCAGTGGTTGTATTCTACCCCGGTAACCACATGGGGCCATTTTGACAAGAGTTATGCATTTTGACAGGAGTTGTGCTACTTTATAAAACTTTGGAGACCCTAACTTAGCTCATAACTTAGCAAAATATTGAACTATGGTCATGAAACTTTATGCAGTTCTTATCAATTATTCTCTGCCATTGAAATGTCCAATAACTCGGAATTTCATTTCTTCAGAGATCTGTCCCTTTTCTTAACTGAACGTTTAACCCAACAAGTTCATAACTTGGCAAAATTATTTACCTATATATTCATTATCAAATTTGCAATGCCTTTGCACAGGTTCTCTAACCCTACTTTAATTTTGAAGACTTATTCTCTCACTGCACCTAAGCAAACTTATAAAAAACAACGGAACGCTAAAATTGTACTCATTTTATCTTTGTTACATAGTAATTTACACAAGTGTTTGCAACGACCGACCAATTTTACGTAACCAAAACATATAAAATAAATGCTTTCCACCCTCACAAACATTCCTGTTTGTTTCTATTTAGAATTTAATTCTAAAATCATAAAATTTAACTAAACATTTAGATGTGTTAACCCGCCGTCATCCAGAGATTGAATGACCAGAATTCAAACACCACGTGACACATCACGTGAACTGACGATTACATCTGCGCGTGTATGAATTACAAGCAGAAGCCGCGTTTATATATCTTTGCTTACCTAATGAGAGAAAATAATTTGTCCTATTCACTCCGTTCAAACGAAATAAATGATATTGCCCCTTTTTCATAAACAAGCAAGGTTTCACGCAAGCGTAAAATAGCTGCCGAGATGAAAAATAGCATTATGTCTGGGGAAGAACTGGGGGACAAACAGTTTAAAATAATACTAAATCAACTTTAAGTAAAGGGGGCTTAAACATACGGAGAAAAATTGTTCGCTGCTACTATATGAATATTCCTATAATAAGTATTTTTGATTTCGTTCGGTTGCATATAGCGTAGGTTTCCATGGGAACGAGATAGATAACTTAGATAATTCTTATGAAATAATTGCTCACCTGATTTTTTTCTCAAAGATGAAAAACTGTCTGTTATAATTTCATAATACAATCTGATCACACAGTCGATGGCGCACCATCACAAATGTCGACGCCCGCCTTGTTCAGGCCCAGTAAGTGTATATATGGTTATAGGGTAGGGATCTCAACAGTTTCCAAGTTATGACCCAAAGGCTATGTCCCCATGGGTGGGGATAGACCCCATGCTGGTTGGACGGTTGTACCAGTCTGTTCATGCCCAGTTAGAGTATATATGGATGTAGTATGTGGATCTCAATGGTTTCCAAGTTATGTCCCATGGGCTATTTCCGCAGGGGTTGGGACTGACCCCGGTGCCAATGCTGTTGGATGGTTGTTCCAGTCTGTTCATGCCCAGTAAGAGTATATATATGGATGTAGGATGTGGATCTCGATGGTTTCTAAGTTATGTCCCATTTGCTATTTCCCCAGGCGTTGGGACTGACCCCGGTGTCAATGCTGGTTGGATGGTTGTATCCGTCTGTTCATGATCAGTAAGTGTGTAACTGATTTCAGAAAAGACTAGAACTGTTGCCGAAGGCGGACAATGAATGAATGGTGTTTTATGGCACGTCGACACATAAATAGGTCATATTGTGCGCAAAACTGACGAAAGATGAAGAAATGAAGTAGTAATTAAAAATTATATAAATATATAAAAACAAAACTATTTACAAATAAGGGATGATATGGTAGTAATATAAACTATATAAGTAAATCAACAAATGCCCGTCAACAGGTATATAAACAAGTAAATATATATAAAAACACATTATAATGATTTATATAGCCCGATTTCTTTCAGGAAATCTAAAACAAGACTAAAATCTATAGTTATCAAATAACTCATTGATAGTATTAACATTGTAGTACCTTTGACGAATAGAATCAAAGTCTACACATTCCAACAAGATGTGGAGGGGACAAATACCCACTGCTGGCAACTTGGTTGGGGACGGGTAAACATACAAGACTTTGTTCCTATAACATATAGACATATATTATAGAGAAAAAGCCCGGACAAGAATTTTCAATTTGACTACCAAGTATGAAATGCATTAAAAATACAAAGGACCATAACTGAGTGGAGAATTATTGAACCGGAATGTCACGATATGTGCATCTCCACTTGATATTGATGCTTTGTAGCAAGTTTCACAAAATCATAACATGGGGATTTAGAGAAATAGCCCGAACAAGAATTTTCTATGCATTTCATACTTTGTAGTCGAATAGAAAATTCTTGTTCGAGCTATTTCTCTAAAACCCCATGTTACATTCTTCATACACATATACATCTAGTTCAGAACCAAATCGACCAAATGTAGGTCACCATGACCGACCTTGACCAGTTAAGATTTAAAGTTTTCTTCATCTCCAAGTCATGGTAAGCCTGCCCTTCATTCTTCATAGACGGATATACCCAGAAGAGAATCAAGTCCACCAAAAGTAGGTCACAATAACTAACCTTCACTTACTTTACCTCCACCTGTCAGACTGAGATATAATGCATATTTTTAAAAAATCTTTACACAGTGTAAATCAAGTTCTATTCAACTTTGGGTATTTAAATTGTGTATTTGTAAACGTCTGTATTTAACTGGCACATGCATAATATTGTATGCGCCTGAACTGGTTTAAATCGAAGTTGAAATGGGGTTAACCATTAACCTGCTACAGATACATAATGGACTGTTCTTTCTTTGAATTAAGACCATTCCATTTATGTGACAGAGGTGTTTTGGGGAAAATGACTGATCAGCCACCAGACATTGTAAACCCTGATCTGCCTGCGATCTGGGTTTACAATGGATGCAAAGGCTATTATAGTTGTGCTTAGCGGGTTAAAGGTTAACAGTGCACCAGCAACAAAACGTTATAATTGTTATGGCACCAACAGGAATGAACATTCCAGGCCCAGCTGCATCAGGATAAAAGTATGTACAATCGGCCAAAAGCCTTCTCACCTGCAAAAGTGCAGTGTTTCTGCAATTTCTGTTGTAAATACTCCTTTTTAGCTCTACTGATCAGAGATCAGCAGAGCTTATGCCGTGGTGCGGCGTCCGTCGTCCGTCTGTCCGTCTGTCCGTAAACTTTTATTTGTAGCGACTTCACAGCTGAAACTACTGGATGGATATTCATGAAACTTTACAGAAATGTTGCCCATAAAGTCTAGTTGATCCTAGCAAAAATTCATGTTGATGTGAAATCCAAGATGGCCGCCAAAGCTAAAAATAGAGTTTTAAAATACAAGTTTGTAGCGACTTCTTCTTGAAAATTATAAGTGATATTGATATGGGACTTTTTCTAAAATGATCAGCATGACATGATGTTGATCCTAGTCAAAAATCGTTTTGATTCAACGTTAAACATGGCTGCCAGCGGCCATCTTTGTTTACATAGAGTTATATAGTAAAAACTTGTAGCGACTACTTCTCTGAAACTACTTGGCGGATTGTCATGAAACTTTACAGGAATGTTGCTCTTGATGTCTAATTGATCCTAGAAAAATTTCAGGTCGGCCGGAAATTCAAGATGGCCGTCACAGCTAAAAATAGATTTTTAAAAAATAAGTTTGTAGCGACTACTTCTTGAAAACTATAAGTGATATTGATATGGGACTTTTTCTAAAATGATCAGCATTACATGATGTTGATCCTAGTCAAAAATCGTTTTGATTCAACGTTAAACATGGCTGCCAGCGGCCATCTTTGTTTACATAGTTATATAGTAAAAACTTGTAGCGACTACTCCTCTGAAACTACTTGGCGGATTGTCATGAAACTTTACAGGAATGTTGCTCTTGATGTCTAATTGATCCTATTAAAATTTCAGGTCGGCCGGAAATTCAAGATGGCCGTCACAGCTAAAAATAGATTTAAAATAAATAAGTTTGTAGCGACTACTTCTTCAAAACAATAAGAGATATTGATATGGGACTTTTTCTAAAATGATCAGTATGACATGATGTTGGTCCTTGTCGAAAATCGTTTTGATTTGACCTTAAACATGGCTGCTTTGTTTACATAGAGTTATATAATGAAAACTTGTAGCGACTACTTCTTTGAAACTACCTGACGGATTTTCATGAAACTTCACAGGAATGTTGCTCTTAATGTCTTATTGATCTTAGCAAAATTTCAGGTCGGCCGGAAATTCAAGATGGCCACCACGGTTAAAAATAGATTTTCAAAAAACAAGTCTGTAGCGACTACTTCCTGAAATCAAAATCAATCAGTAGAGCTTCAAGGTCATTGACCTCTTGTTTTCTGAAGCCATAATCATTGTTTTCTGCCGCCACTCAGATAGTACCAGATACAATACAGGGATGCTGATGAAGACCTTTAATTAACAAGATAACAAGCAATGTCTTCAGTAAGTGACAAAAACTAATGACCCCGAAAACTTTCGACTCATTTGACGTTTGACCTCCATGTTACCTTGATCTTTGAGGTAGGCACACGTGCACTCGATTCTTGCAAAAGACACGCCTACCATTGTGGTTAACATTTGTATGAAGTTTGATGGAAATCCTTGTTTCAAAGGTATGGCGATGACATGATTGTTTAGGACTGAAGGAAGGACGGACTAACGGACAGTGTGATTACTATGTGCCTCTCCTCGGGTGCATAAACAACATTACACCAAGAACATGAACTCCAGGAACCACAATCTGATAACGAGTATATCAACTTTATTGTGAAACTGAAGTTTTGTTTAAATACTTGGCAAAAAATAAAAACGTACAAAAAGAGAAATTGTGTGTTTATTTATTTTATCCAAATACATGTATGTAATGCATTTATGTCATACCTGTAACACTATCCCGTATTAAAATACAAGAACAGGTCATTCCATACGAATATAAATTAATTTTAAAGTACAGCTTTGCAGAAAATAAGACATAACTATACAATGACTATTAGCAGTCAAGTATTGCAGCAGCAAAGGTTATCAAAAGCTAAATTTACAACGTATTTACCTTTCATCTGTTACTTTCATGCTCACCTGATACACATAAATTATAATAAAATACAATTAACTTCTGCATAACAGTATTATAATGTTATTTTTTAAACAAGCAACCATTCATTAATTAATTTCCTTTCAAACATGACACATTGAATTTAAAACAGCAACTATTTGCAGGTGTACAGGAATAGCTCAAATGACCTTGGAAAGTGAATTTTGAATTTGAAATGAAGGGCCATGAATTTCGAATAAATTCAATAAACCCTCACCTACCAAGTTTTGTCTAAATAGAAAAAAATTAGACCAACATATTGAGCCACTGGGGTTCGGGCAGGGTGATGAATATGAAGTGGTTGTCAATATGAATATAAGCATAAAGTCTGAAATCTTCAAAACTGAGCAAAACGCAAAAATCAACAAGTCCTGATGAACACCATTCTGAAGCCTATGTTGACCTTTCGACCAATGGGTTGACAAAAATGACCACTAAACACCTTATTGTGACCTTGACCTCGAAGTTAGGGTTGTAACTTACAAATTATTGTCAAATAATGATTCTCAGGACTACCAAGTTTCGTCACTATATTAAGAACTGTTTAAAAATGTATGAAACAGAGACAAACTACTAAAGCATCCAGTTATAAAAGATAACCGCTTATTTTGTAAAATGAGTCCTGAGCACCTCGTCACATCCTGATGGAAGAATATTTGTTTACCTCATCATAGGTCTATGTAGGTTCAAGTCAATCTTTCATTAACCTTACAAAAGTACATATCGAATTTCCCTTAATAAGAATTTAATTGGGTTTTAAGACGCACCAACACATGACACCAACACATGAAAGGTTATACGGCGCCTAACAGGAATGAACGTGCCAAGCTCATCCTCCAGTTACATCAAGATAAAGTATGGAGAATGGGTCTATTTCCTTCTTACCTGCAGAACTGCAGAGTTGCTGCAAATTCTATAGTACACACTCTATTAATGATGGAGCCACGTTTCCATGTTTGCATATGCAGTGTCACGATAAAGACCTTGAATGAGCAGGATAAAAAAAAAAAAAATGACAAAAATGAATATGAATCGGTGGGGGTCCTACCCCTCTGCAATGTGACTGTATGTTTGTGAAATTGCAGTGGATGTATTCTACCCCGGCAACCACGGGGGGCCCCCTAATAAGAGCGCCTTCCGTTACTATTAAGGGAAATACGGTATTAAAATATAGCTTCTATTCTCAATCATAGGCGACAGTGACAGTTTATTTACAAACATATCCACACTACGTCACACGTCCAATTTGTTTACCTATGTAAATATTAAATAAATAAGAAAACATGTCAATCAATCAAACAATCATAACAATTATTCATCCTTTATTTCAGGATTCGTCTTTCATTTCATTATTTATTAGTAATGACATTGTCAAGATGTTTACATAATTTGCATACTTTTCATGCCGGTCGTCACAACAACAGTGATAAATGTGCGTGAAAATAAAATAAGAAATGTTAATCGAACAACATCAACATTGCAATATTCATCACCAAAGTTATTATTTTGACATCAAGTAAACATACAGAGGATCTGACAAATGCTTCAGTAAACAAGACATGATGTAGTAGTAAGTTTGCTGAGCATCATAACAATTTCGCCAAAGAGTTTAATTCAATAATAAGATAGCATGAATGTAAGATTCTATTTATCATATAAAGGGACACCATTGTAGTTAAATGACATCATTGTAGTTAAAGTGACACCATTGTAGTTAAAGTGGCATCTTTGTAGTTAAAGTGGCATAACTGTAGTTAAAGTGACATCATTGTAGTTAAAGTGACGTCACTGTACTTAAAATGACGCCATTGTAGTTAAAGTGACGTCATCGTAATTAAAATGACATCATTGTAGTTAAAGTGATGTCATTGTAGTTAAAATGACACCATTGTAGTTAAGTGACGTCATTGTAGTTAAAATGACGCCATTGTAGTTAAAGCGACGTCATTGTAGTTAAAATGACATCATTGTAGTTAAAGTGATGTCATTGTATTTAAATGACGCCATTGTAGTTAAAGCAACGTCATTGTAGTTAAAGCAACGTCATTGTAGTTAAAATGACATAATTGTAGTTAAAATGACGCCATTGTAGTTAAAGTGACATCATTGTAGTTAAAATGATGTCATTGTAGTTAAATTGATGTCATTGTAGTTAAAATGACGCCATTGTAGTTAAAGCGATGTCATTGAATGTTGAAGTTGCATGCAATATCTGAAAAGGTATTTTTAAATCAAAGACCAGAAAGAAATATTTTGAATTACCACATTAACTTAAATGGTTACCTTGACCTTGAGAGTAAGACGTAGAGAATATTATGTCAGTGCCTTTTACTACCAAGTTTATGAGGCGAGGCTTAGAAAACGAAGTCTGGCATGGCTTTGTCGAGCAATTCTGCATTTTTTGTGTGCCGAGCCTAATACACTTGATAGTTAATTGAATTGAATTGGGTTTTATGGAGCACCGACACATGAAAGGTTATATGGCACCTAACAGGAATGAACATGCCAGGCTCATCCTCCATTTACATCAAGATAAAATATGGAAAATGGGCCTCGAACCTTCCAACCTGGAGAACTGCCGAGTTGCTGCAAATTCTATAGTAAACACTCCATTCACGATGGAGCCATGTTTCCACGTTTGCATACGCAGTGTCATGATGAAGACCTTGAATGAGCATGATAAAAAAGGACAAAATAAACATGAAGTGGGGGTCCTACCCCTCTGCCTCCAGCAGGATTTGCAGTAGTTGTATTCTACCCCGGCACTGATTATCATACAGTGTATCAGCATTTTCTGTATGGTTTACTATTTTATCTATTAAACAGAATAGGTAACGCTTGTCGAGGATTCCATATTGTTTTTTCTTTATGCCATTTTATGACGTCAGATAACATTATGTACAATAAACTCAAGCTAAACTGCATTCTTAACCCTTAACCCACTAAGCATGATGATAATAGCCTTTGCGTCCATTGTAAACCCAGATCAGCCTGGGAGTAACTGCCAGGCCCTCCTCTGAGCACCAACAATGCCAAAGGAAAAATGAAAATGGCCCTAAATTTCAAACTGGGGAAAGTGTTTGGCAACATCAAAATTGCAGAAAAGCCAAATTTGTTTCATTGCTAGGCTGTGAGCGGCCTGTTACAAATAGACCTCTACATTAAACACCTAGACGAGTGTACATTAAATCTCTTATTTTCAACCGACATTTAAAAAAGAAATTGAAGTAGGAAGGGATGACACCGCTTCCACCCCCTACCCTCCACCACACCCCATAGCCGCGTCCATTCCATTTTAACGCAAAAATGACATCACTCCTTTAAAGTAATCCTGGGGAAAACCCTGTCTTAAAACAACACAGACGTTTGCTTGCAACACTTCATGTATACAATTTTAAAAAGAAACAATGTGTAACAATATCATTATAAATGAATAAATCACATATTACTGATAAGTTCCTTGTCACATTAGTGTACTATGATCCGTTAACAAACACATTTAAAATATACATTAAACTGTAGAACTAATATTGCTCAGGCCATTAGAGCCATTTGGCTCCAATTTCTCCTATTTGGCTCCAACTTTTTTCATTTGGCGCAAGTGGTGGCGCAAGAAAAAAATTAGCCAGAGGCGGCCCTGACTGCTGATCAGTCATTTCCCCCAAAACACCCCTAATGTCGCATAAATGGAATGGTCTTAATTGAAAGAAAGCACAGTCCATTATATATAGGTAGGGGGTTAAGGGTTAATAAGGAAAATTTATTGGGACATGGATGTTGCGACCTGCATTTGCAGGCAAAGCAGTATCCCTGCAAATGCAGTATCAGACAGGCATTCAATTAATTTTTATAACAGCAAATCTAGATATTTTAAGATGATAAACATAGATTACATATAAAAATTAAAAAATCTTGATATGGAGCAACCAACACAATACTTTCTTCAAGAAAACCTGTATTTTTAATGGTCAACATAGAACAAGATCTTGACATTTAATATACACAGAATAGGGGTCTAACTCCTCAAAATATAATTCAACAAAAGTGCCAAAACTATTGCGCATGATCTGCATATGGTTATATCTACTAACTTTCATCTTAATCTGCAGGAGGAGTTTACCATGCATGCAACTGAAAACTTTATGTAATTGCGAAACAATATGCACATCATTGCTTCATGTTGTCTGACCAAAACCCAAAAACAGTATGAGCATCTGTACTTAATGTTTTTACAAACTGCCAATTTTCATTCCGATCTGATGGAAGCTGCAGGAGTTAGCTGGAAACAAAGAGCGACATACAGGCGGACAAGGTTAACACTACTTGCTCCCTCCACTGTGCAGTCTACGTAACCGGGGCAACTGATCTTTATATGCTCTCTCCACCATGTGGAGATAAAAAGGGTTGGCCTAAATTTCTGCCTTCTGTATGATGCCAATTTATTGTCCATAATTTGCCGGGATGGATTATTTAATTTTATCGATCGATACCGACTCTTCACACATGATGGAATGACGAGAGTGGCTTGAAAGCTTCACTATGGCACATATACCCGATCTCCAGAATACATAACAACACTGGTTAAGTGAGCTCGTCTGTTGATGACTATCTGACGGGTAATCTACCCCAGACAAGATTCCTGAGGATCTGTGTTGCTGATCTAATCCAATCCCTGATCCGACACTGAAAATAAGCAATGTAAATCTATGTTTTGAAATGGGTTCCATTAAAAGTAAAACGCATAAAAATACACAAAAGGCCATAAAGGGCTCACCTAGGTTACCAGGTTGGTATAAATGTAATTGGACCGGAAAAATTACACATATTTTAGTCACTCAGCAGGTTTGAACTCGGGACCCCTTGCATGTGAAGCGGACGCTCTACCGATATTACCATAAAAGCTAGCTGTGCAGCGAGACAGTATTAACGCGCTTATAAACCTATCTATTTACATACCCCCAACTGAGTCCTATTACATACCTTCAACCTTTTTATCAAATACACACAACACATACATGTATAGACAACAACATATACAATGATCTAGGCATCTGGGCATAACCTCATACGATGCCTACCCGGATTCTCCACCAATGTAATCGGACCGGAAAAATTACACATAAATATTTTATGCACTCAGCGTTTTTGTAACTCGGGGACCCCTTGCATGTGAAGCGGACGCTCTACAGATATCGCCATAAAAGCTAGCTCTGCGGTGAGACAGTAGTGACGCGCATATAAACCTATCTATTTACATACACCCCAACTGAGTCCTATTACAATAAAGATGCTTGATACAAAATATTACTTCTATAGCCCAGTTTGAATTGCTTCCCTTAATCAAATACAGATTTGTAATTTCCATAAAATATGACTTAAGAAGACAGGAACAGTTTTGAATTGAATTGGGGTTTTAAGGCACACCAACACATGAAAAGGTTATATGGCGCCTAACAGGCATGAACATGCCAGGCTCATCTTCCATCGAGATAAAATATGGAAAATGGGCCTAGAACCTTCTCACCCTGAACTGCAGAGTTGCTGCAAATTCTATCGTAGAAACTCCATTTACGCTGGAGCCACGTTATTGTTTTTCTGCCACTGCTCTTTTGATGCGAGCGAGATAGCACCTGAAACAATGCAGGGATCATGATGAAGACCTTTAATGAACATGAACAAAAAATGATAAAATGAACATCAATTTGGGGGGATTCTACCCCTCTACCTACTCCTCCAAAGGGATCTACAGTGGCCCTATTCTTTGCCCCGTGACCAAACGGGGGCCCCCGGTAACCACACGGGGCAAGACAGGAACAGTTGTAAACAGTAATGTAAAAGGTATATATAACCTTAATATGTTTCAAATATCGCAGCTCCCTCACGTTGTTCCATCCCCCAGTACAAGACTACGCTTGCTGGCTTAAGACAAGGTAGATTATAGTAATCCCAACAAACTATTTTTAATAGCAGCACTCTGAAAATAAAGAAAATGAAATACGGTTCAAAAGCCAGAGAGCTGGAGAATGATAACTTTCAAGGCTATTAAAAACCATTGCTACCAAATATATTAATTCAAAATAAAAAGGTGTGACGCTGTCTATTAAAAGAGGCAGGACAATTTAGTGACATGGCAGCATTATACTGAAACCCGAGATAATGCATTTGGAAGTCTGATCAAATGGAATTTCTTCTTGGACATGCCATATGTCTCTTGTGAATGTAAAGTACTCTTCTGGTTCTTGAGTAGAGTTAAAATGATTGTATTTCATCTTACTGAAGACGCGACAGACATTTTGGTTGACGTAATCAATGAAGTCCAGTCTATGTAAATAAGTGATAAATAAATTGATCACTCTTTGGATCTTAGAAAGAAATCAGAAGAAGAAAGGCCTAAAATGAAACTAATGATCTGTGTTTTTTCTGTGGGTTGTGGGTTGGACCTATTCCTTAGCTGCCGACCCTACGTTTTGTATGCCCAAGAATAAGAATATATATATATATAGGAGGGTCTTCCCACAGGAATATTTCGAGGAGTAATGGCATTAGGGATGATTATATCCGAAAGGGGTATTCATTTGATAACAAAAATACACTTAAAAGGAATTTTTAAATGGAAATTCAAATATTATTACATCATTTGGCTTGACTGGTATATTTACTTTAGAGACTAAATGGCTTTTGTTATAGATTATGTTTTAACAATTTTTTATTTTCCAAAAAAATTACAGTTTGTACAGTAATGATCAATTTTGAAAAGTTAAAGGATAGTGGCAAGAATTTAAGGGGTAACCAGTGGTAGAATTAAGTAGTGGAAAGCACCTGTTTGAAATTAAGGAATAGTGGTGCCACTATGCCTTAATAGTCTGGGGAAGACCCTGAATAGTGGTGCCACTATGCCTTAATAGTCTGGGGAAGACCCTGTATAATATATCTTTAGTCTCGCACATGTATAATGATGACATTTTGAACAGTAAAACTCATACATCTACTAATACATAGCTCCAAGCCATCAGTCAAATCCAATTAACACATATTTGTCAGAAGCCAGATGACCAATGGTGTCTCTTACCTACCCATCTTATCAGAGATGGATTACAAAATGCAGAAATGTTTGTGGGAACTAAGACTTAATGTCAGTCTAACTGTTGCACAAACATGGATTTTTCATATAAGAACAGAATTATAGTAACCTATCTATAAGCCGAAAATTATTTTGAATAGTTGTTAAAATTGGGTGGCTTAATTAATAGACGCATGAAATTTTTAGTAATTTTACCAATAATAAAGAATTTCATATGCAGATGACATGGGTGGAGCTAAGAGAATAAGTCGGAACTATATAATTGTAATTAAATTTGAAAAAAACAAAACACTATTTTTTCACAACATTAGCGCCAAACTTTTTTTTAATTTGCCCTATTAGGCCAAAAAAAATATACCTGTGTTTCCGGTGGCCCGACCGACCCTATTTTTAACCAGACCCTAAAACTTTTTATGAATTTTTTTTTTAAAAAAATAAATAAAAAAAATTAAAATTTGTTCTGAACAATGATTTATCACAATGACATCACAGAGAAACTTTCAGTTGTATCATCAACTTGTATGGGGTTTATGAGATAAATACATGTAGAATCTCACAATATCTTGCTCCAAAAAAAAAAAAAAATAATAATAAAAAACAAAATGCCTACCTACCTACCCTATTTTTTTAGAGCATGCAATAGGAAACACACCTATATTTTTTTTTGGCCTTAGTTAACTTAGAAAGATACAACAACTTGAGTTATGCATCGTATTGTTTTAAGGGTAAAGACAAACGATGGCTATCGCATAAGCTCTCTTGTCACTAGGTAAAACTATTGAAAATAATACGTTTTGAAATTAATGCAGCAATGTTTGGATGTTGGAAAAATCAAGTTCAGAACAAAACAAAAAATTATAGTAGGTTAAAATATCAGTCAGCATGACCTACTATTTCCCCCAACCTCTCAAACCCAAGTATTGATAATAAAAAGATAATTGTTTTTTTTTCTACATACAAAATGTTCATATCAATCGAATTACAAGCTGTATTTAAATGAAAGTTATTGTTTACTGATAACAGGAAACAATAATTACTTGCCATTCTGAATCCATACAGAAGTATATATCTTCATGATGTATCTCCTGTGCATAGAACGGACTTGTTTACAGTCACCACTTATGTCCCATCCATGTAGGCTGATCAATTTTCAACCACTTTTCACAGTCACAAACACAACGCTGATCAATTTTCAACCACACATTACAGCAAAACAACACAGCCTTTGTAATAATCCAAAACGAGCTGTTGAATATTCCAACAAAGTGACACAGTTTGTTCTCGAAGTTTCTATGCTGTCTTTGAGTTTACACACAAGAACAATTAAAACAGTATGCTTGATGTCCAACGTCACTTTTAACAATCTTTCACTCATATTGATCATCCTTGTTTAAAGTCTAAATCAACGAAATAAATATATTTATATTTCAGTGATAAAAAGGAAATCTATACTTTTTTAATCGTTTATATTAGTAGATACATACATATTTGCTGTCATAAGGCTCGCACGGGCCACATTTATACAATGTATTCATCCGACAACTGTACGTGTACATATCTTGTTAAAGACCAAAATATTTTAAAAAAATAAGAGAATTAGAAACTTAACTGCATGATGAATAAATGACACAATTAGTCTAGCAAGGTAGAATTTCAGCTGTATTTTGGCTCATAACGATTTGTTTTATTATACTCGCCAAAACACAGCTGAAATTCTAAGTAACTAACCATGTAATTCTATAAACGTATCACTGTTGCTGTCATATCTCATAACGTAGAAACTGTTTTATCTTGTTGGGTAATGGCAATAAACTAATCTTTGATTTCTTAATTGTCTGCAAAATCATGTCTCGACATACGTTCTGTAACGACGACACTGAAATAGACAAAAAAGACATTTATTACATTTCTATGCGTGAAAGATCGGGATTTCTCAGTGCAAGAATATTCATAATCGCTAGATATTAATAACTAACTCAGAACACAATAATAACTAACGTTGCTAACTCAGAACACAATAATAACTAACGCTGCGACGTTGAGGCGTGACGTCAACAAAGTGTTTCTGACGTCGACGTCATCCGCCGATAACGTTCAATGAGGCGAATATTTATTTGAAAAACGTAATCTAAAATGTAATAAATAGATTATTTAACTGCTAGGATCGATATTGTGTAATCGTTCACTTGATGGTAGACGTGGTTTGTTTTTTCACTCACTCGCATGCGCTCGTTCGTGAAAAGAACCACACATCTACCACTCGTGAAGGATTTCCCTATAATCGATCCCAGCAGTTTAATAATCTCTATTTATTTTTAAGCAATTACGGTTTGAATGGTGTTTTACGTCATTTTTAACACATGTTAGGCCATATATGGCGGTCAATCTTTTATGTTAGAGGCAGACAACCCCTTTTTTCCTGGGTAGAACCAGTACTGTATACGTCTCGCCAAATCAACACTTTTTCACTTGGCAAGTCAAGCTCACTGTGGGATTCAAAACGCAAAGAGGCGAAAAAGTTTAAGACGCAGCGTCATTACTAACCCGCCCATGGAGATTTAAATGTAATGATGTAAATATTTAATTTTATGCAACAATTTATTTCAAGGGACACAATAGCAATCTTGATTCTTAAAAAACTCGCCTCGTTATGCTTTTTGAAATAATTTGCAAATCATATTTACACTTATTGAGTACGATACCATAAATATGTATTATTCATTAATTTACTAAAACCTAGCAAAATGAAGCAGATATAATACACATTTCAATGTATTAATTCCAAAGTAATTACATTGTACATTTAATTAATACATCTAAGTTTTGCTTTTAGTTTGCCAAATGTCCATTTAAGTGGGGTTCATTATATTTTCAAAACAAAGTTCAAATACATAAAAAAGACAACATGTTGTCATACATGCACATACACGTATATCACGAAGATGGTAACTGGAGATAACGTCAAATGCACTTTTCAATATAATATGTATGCTTACCTTAATTTCACATACCAGGAAGTACTTGCAACCTATTTTGTTCTCATCTGTGCACACAGTGTTTTTTTAAAGAGTAATTTGGGGCCGAATTTCGGTCCCATTCCCCTCCTCAAAAATTATGTTTTTTCCCCTCAAAAACAATAAATATATATATTTTTTTTTTTGTACTTTTAAATGTTGTTTCTTAGTTGACCATCCATAACATATACATCTAACATGTTTTTGATGTGAATTTAATATTAAATGAAAGACTGAGACTTAATACATATAATAAATTACTATCTTTCTTCTTTATTTTAACACTGTCAAAATTCCCCCTTTTTCCAATTCACGTCAAATATTTCCCCCTATAAATGGCCCCAAGCCCCTTCCCCAAAAAGTAAAAAAAAAAAACCTGCACAAAAAAATGTAAAGACCTAAACAGGGAAACAGGTGATAAATAACAGTTTATTATTTTTGATAAATAACAGTTTGTTACTTTTGGCAATGGTTGAACAACAAACAAGAGATGCAAGACGGCCTGGGCGCTCTTCTTGCTAACATGGCTGTCATAATAATAGATTCGTTTGAATGGTGTTTTACATCATTTTGAGTACATTTTAGGTAGATTTTTTTGTGGTAAAGGCAGACCACCCAAGTTTTCCTGGGTAGAACCAGTACTGTAAACCTCCCACCATCTGTAAAAATTGACACTTTCTCACAAGTTGAGCTCCCAATGGTATTCGAACCCACAGCAGTGATAGGCGAGAAGGTTTACAATGCAACGTCGTTAACCCCTCTACCACAGTTGCGCAGACGTTATAAGAATAGTGGCAGTGAGAAATGTATTCTGTCAATCTGATGCGAACCAATCAGCATCAGCAGAATATATTTGTCTATTTCCCTAGATGTAAACATAATCAGGGCTGTCTCTAATAGCCGGCAGCCGGCTTTAGTCGCCGGCCGTTTTGAATTTTGAGCCGGCTATAACAAAACATTTTTTAAATCCGTATCAAATATTATGGAATTATTTCATCATCTGACCTTAATAAGCACCAAAAACAGGAGATTGCATGTAATTAGACCCCCATGCCAGTGTTTTTTTGGGGTAAATACAGACCAGTAAGGATACTAGTCTTAATATAAGCTAGTGTCAAAGTCTGTACTTACCAAAAACAAAACTTAAAATCAAGGGGTATTAAACTGTGAAAATAAAAGTGAAAAAAGTTTATTTCTCTTTTGTTATAATATTTCACAATTTTCAAAATTTCTAGAAAAATGCCGCTATTTTTCACAATGGCATGGGCACAGGCTGCATTCACAAAACAGATAAAAAAAAAACACTGCATGCTTATCCGTGGGGGAGAATGCCCACGGACCCCCTACTCTGTAAAAAAAGTTTTGAACCATGGTAGTGTTCGAACCCGTACAATGATCTCTGAACCATGACATTCGACCATAACCCTTATTATCTCAGTTGATAATTCACAATAGATCAACAATCAACAATAATTATCGTTTGCAATGAAAGTTTGCGAAAAAATAATAATCTTTTTATTGGTTACTCGAATGTGTCCGTAACTGTTACTTTTTATGGACTTTGCAACATCTTTTACAGACCCTTTGTGTGTTCGCGATATTTTTTAAAAATCAAATCTTGTTTGGAATTTAATGTTTCTGGTACCAAATTAACCGGGTAGGGTAGACCTTGGTTACTAAAAAATGATACTTAATTTCTATCCACTAGTTTTATTTTTATATGACTTTATATACCCTGGTCCAAAACTTTTTTTACCGAGTATAGGTACAAGTTTCATTCATTCCAAATCCCATAAAATATTTAATTTTCTTTCCAATGATTGTGTTTTTCTTACTCCTACATTTAGAGCAAAAAAGGAGTTTGACGGAAACAATGTCAAAACCTTGATTTTCAAAAGAAAAGCGAAATGATGACACTTTTAACTTTTGACTTCTTTTTATACAATTGCTTATGTTGAAAATAAACATAAATTATTATAATCCCATTTTGCTATTTATTATGAATCTTTTGAATGTATTCTAAGCGTCTCCGTGGCCGAATGGTTAACGACGTTGCGGGTTCGAATCCCACTGGGGGCTTGACTTGTAAATGAGGAAGTGTCGATTCTTACGGATGACGCCAGGTGTACAGTACTGGTTCTACCCAGGAAAAGTGGGTGGTCTGCCTCCACCACAAAAAATAGACCGAATCAAATATAACCTTACATGTGTTGAAAATGACATAAAACACCAGACAGACAGACAGAGGTCATCAAAATCAGTGAACAATTGAGGAGATAGAAGAAAAAGTAACAGTGTCACGTGATATTTTGGTTACTTCGTTGGTTAAGACAGGAAGTTTCCTATCTGTTTATTAATATGTCTGTGAATTGGCTAATGTATTGTGAAAATCAAGGTATTTAATATAACAGTATAATACATGTACCCACCTCCATAGAGCTGAATAATCCGAATTTGTTTTGTAGTTCCGTACACATCCACAACTGCATGCAAAGGCCCCGACAGGTAGGGGATAGTTTTAACACAGGGTCCTTGATCCTCACCGTTTATTATGAAATGCATCTCTGCACAATTGTCCACAATACGATACATAATTCCTATACGGCTGCCAACATCAGTTGGCAGTATTTGGTCTTTATGCTTGAAATGCGAGTAAACGCAGTTTAACCTGTTCAGTGGCAGAAGAAGGCTGCGATTGAACGCGCCTTGCGGAGTGTGAATTATTTCTGAATCCCCTAGCACAGATCTGTACGGCTCTGAACTGCCTTCCTCATTGTTTTGCGTATACATTTTACTGTATGATTTAGTAATGGCCGAAATCCAAGACCGACCCATGTTGGCCAAATCAGGTAGTGCATACTGCGGTAATTCAAACCCTTCATGGGGGTTGAATTGGGTTAATCCTATCCGAAGGTGGCCGCTCCATCCTCTCTCGTTTTTCTCGATCTCCACCAGAAAGATCTCACCTGGCTTTAACGGCTTTTCGCTAAAGGACAAAGCGTGAGCAAAACTTGTAGTGCGATAGGCCACCTGATCGTCATATTGAAGGCAGATGTTCTGTCCGTGATATGGGTGGAATCGTGTTACGGGCATTTCGTCCAACTACCTGCAATAAAGGAAGCACATATAGAAATATTGATATCAAACCATGTACTCAAGATATCTGGAGGAAACAACACTGGTGAAAGGAAGCCTCTCTGTCTTAATTAAATGCCCTCCTGGAGTTGGATGTGTATTGAAGATACAGATTATCTTTGTCTCTTCCTATATGTTGCTCCCTGTTTGGTTGCCAGGGTAGAATACAACAACTGCAAATCCCGCTATAGGCAGAGGGGTCGGATCCCCGCTTCATGTTCATTTTGTCGGTTTTTTATCATGCTCATTCAAGGTCTTCTTCATGACACTGCTGCATATGCAAATGTGAAAACATGGCTCCATCCAGTTCTGCAGGTTAGAAGGTTCTAGGCCCATTCTCCATATTTTTATCTAGATGTAAATGGAGGATGAGCCTGGCATGTTCATCCCTGTTTGGAGCTATATAACCTTTCTTGTGCTGGTGTGCTGTAAAACCCCAATTCAATTCAATTCCTGTTGAAATCTAACCTTAAAACTTCCCTGGACATAGGTCTGTAACATATATTAATTACAGTAAAAATATTACCAGCAGCAACGGACATATGAGAGTATGCCTACCTCAGCCATGAAACAGTAACTGGCCAGTCCTACCTTCTATTTATGTTAAAATTTGACCCCAATATGTTTCCTATGACATTTGAGAAACCAATCCAGTAGCAATACTATACAAGGTCAACGACTTTATAGCAACAAACACTGGTTTTACCTAATACATCATTAATACATCACTAATACATCACTTAATTTGGTGTAAATCACCTGGACTATGTCATATTTGTTGTTAGCAACAACTCTGTATATAGATTGTACATACATAAAGAAGAGGTCAAATACCTTGAAGCACTCTACAAATTATTAGAGTTGTTCTAACTGAGCTACTGGAGTGCCACTCTGTTCAACCTGTTTGATTGGTTATTCCAGTACAACTTTTCATGATCAAATGTGCATGTATTTTATTGGATTCCAGTTTTTTAAGCCAAGTCTAGTCACTACATAACTTTTCTTGTTTTAAAGGGACACTGCCCATAAGTAAACAGATAACAGTCTAATTTTTATTCAGTGAAATGTCTACCGGTACATGAAAACATTAGCATAGACCCATATAAGCATGCAGTAATACATTCGTGAGTTTAAAAAAAATAAAATATATATATTATTTGTAAATAATGTAGGACCCACTTTATTTACATTTTCTGCTGATAATGACATCCATTAGCGTATTAGCTTTTATATATTGTATCTCTTGTGTAATGTATTTGGCCCGGTTAGCTCAGTCGGTAGCGACGCTCGACTATTATTACTCGCGAGTGTAATTTTAGTGCGGGTTACGAGTTCAATCCCACGAAACGGTTATTCTTTTTTTTGTACCGCTATTGAATTCCGTCAAACAATCTTGGTTGTATTTAATAAATATTCAATAATGGTTGGTGTGTATTTTTGTCAATGTTATTATTTTTTGTATTATAGGCTAAAAGTTACGGACATTGTCCCTTTAAATCAAGTTTAATAAATATGATTTTAATAATTTGTTTTTTATTTATAGATACATACAAGTAACATACATGTAGTAACAAATAACAATCCTAAGTAATCAATTTTATTACAAAAATGATTAATGAAAAGCATTACATTTTACAAAAGCGGGGTGTTTTAAATATTGGAGACCTTTTTTTTTTTACAACATAAATTAATACTTCTGCTTGTTGGGAGGTATTTTTCTAAACTAGACCTCAAATCAGGCTACTGGCAAGTGTATTTTCTCTAAACTAGACCTCAAATCAGGCTACTGGCAAGTGTACTTTCTAAACTAGACCTCAAATCAGGCTACTGGCAAGTGTATTTTCTAAACTAGACCTCAAATCAGGCTACTGGCAAGTGTATTTTCTCTAAACTAGACCTCAAATCAGGCTACTGGCAAATGTATTTTCTCTAAACTAGACCTTAAATCAGGATACTGGCAAGTGTATTTGCTCTATACTAGACCTCAAGTCAGGCTACTGGCAAGTGTATTTTCTAAACTAGACCTTAAATCAGGATACTGGCAAGTGTATTTTCTCTAAACTAGACCTCAAATCAGGCTACTGGCAAGTGTATTTTCTAAACTAGACCTCAAATCAGGATAATAGCAAGTGTACTTTCTCTAAACTAGACCTCAAATCAGGCTAAGGGCAAGTGTATTTTCTAAACTAGACCTCTAATCAGGCTACTGGCAAGTGTGTTTGCTAAACTAGACCTCAAATCAGGCTACTGGCAAGTGTATTTTCTAAACTAGACCTCAAATCAGGCTACTTTCAAGTGTATTAATATGAACTACACCTCAAGTCAGGCTACTGGCAAGTGTATTTTTTTGATCAGGCTACTGGCAAGTGTATTTTTCTGAAATAGACCTCAAGTCAGGCTACTGGCAAGTGTATTTTTTTATCAGGCTACTGGCAAGTGTATTTTTCTGATCAGGCTACTGGCAAGTGTATTTTTCTGAACTAGACCTCAAGTCAGGCTACTGGCAAGTGTATTTTTCTGAACTAGACCTCAAGTCAGGCTACTGGCAAGTGTATTTTCTCTAAACTAGATCTCATAATGCATGTATTTAAAAAAAAAAGAAGAAAAAGCCCCTCTTTTAAACAAGAAATCCATGGATTCACATGTCTAGCCTCATGGGGGCTGGACTTAAAAATAAAAAGGTCAATGATGCTTAAATGAAAGTTTGTAAACATTTTAGCAACTAAAAACAATCTAGTTTGCCTTTCGCTGAGATGACATTTAAGTGCATTTGTTTAAAAACAAAATGGCTTATGCCATTCTATTAAAAACAAGAGGCCCAAGAGGGCCTGTGGATGCTCTACTGGCTAAAACCGCTCTTATATCAAGGGTTGTCAATATAAAATTGTAGATTCTTGATTTTTTATCTGATCTTTAATAGATATAATTATATTATATTTTTTTTAAATCTTTTTTAATTTTTTTTTTTAATTTTTTTTTTTTTTAAATTTAATTATTTTATTTATTTATTTTAATTTTCTTATTTCATTATATATATTGTTTTTTATGTTAACGCCGTGTTAGCAGGAAGCAATGCTGTGTAATTTCTTGTCGGCACTACTCCTCCTAAAAGCCATTTTGGATTTCGACGAAACTTGGCAGGAAGCATCGGTAAGATGTCTAATTGTGCATGTCACGCTTTTGTTCCAGTTTGCTGATTTATGTCGGAGTTATGGCACTTTGACATTTTTACTTTAAATTTCTTGTCAGCGCTACTCCTCCTAAACGGCTTGTTGGATTTCTACAAAATTTGGTAGGAAGCCTCAGTATGATGTCTAGTTGTGCAAAGCATATTATATCAAATGAATGTTGGACAAGTTCGAAAACTTCATTTTTTATCTGATCTTGTGGGTATATTAACATTCTAAACAAATATGGTAAAGATCAGATAAAAAATGAAGTAACTACAGATTTAACAAAGGAAAATACAATATAGCATTTTTCAACAAATCAAGGGCCATAACCCGCCATTACTAACTAGATCTAGCTGGTTTTAGAACTTGTCCAACATTCATTTGATATAACATGCTTTGCACAACTAGACATCATACTGAGGCTTCCTACCAAATTTTGTAGAAATCCAACAAGCCGTTTAGGAGGAGTAGCGCTGACAAGAAATTTAAAGTAAAAATGTCAAAGTGCCATAACTCCGACATAAATCAGCAAACTGGAACAAAAGCGTGACATGCACAATTAGACATCTTACCGATGCTTCCTGCTAAGTTTCGTCGAAATCCAAAATGGCTTTTAGGAGAAGTAGTGCCGACAAGAAATTACACAGCATTGCTTCCTGCTAACACGGCGTTAACATAAAAAACAATATATATAATGAAATAAGAAAATAAAAATAAAAATAAAAGAATAAAATAATTAAATTTAAAAAAAAAAAATTAAAAAAAAAAAAAAAAAAAAAGATTTTAAAAAAATGTAATATAATTATATCTATTAAAGATCAGATAAAAAATCAAGAATCTACAGATTTAACATAGGAAAATACAATATAGCATTTTTAAACAAATCAAATTTTTCAAGTAGCGCCAACAAGAAATTAAAAAAAAAAAAACGTAAAAAAAATGCAATTGGCACAGCTTTGCTTCCTTCCTGCTAACACGGCGTTAACATAAAAAAAAAAATATATATATATATATCATTAAATAAGAAAAAAAAAAATAAAAAAAAAATCAAATTAAAAAAAAAAAAATAAAAAAAAAAAATTAATAATAATAAAAAAAAGAAAAAAGAAAAAAAAAAAGAAAAAAGAAAAAAAAAAAAAATAATAATAAAAAAAAAAAAATAAAAATAAAAAAAATATCCATTAAAAAAAAAAAATTAAAAAAATTTATATACTAATAATAATAAAAAAAACAAAGAAAAAAAGGCAAAACATCTGGTAAAGTTTTGTAAAGATTAGATGAAAAATGAAAGCCCTATCGGTACTAACAAGGCAAACTATAGCATTTTTAACTAAATCAAGGGCCATAACTCTGCTGTTATTGGTCCGATCTGGCTTTTTTTCGAACTTGTGTAAGCTTTCATTGATATTAACAATCTGGTAAGGTTTGGTATAGATCGGATGAAAAATGAAGGCCTTTGGCCAGAAGAGCTTAAAAATCATCAGCTCCAAAAAGTAGGTCAAGGTCATAGATGAAATCCAGGCATCCAAAAAAAAAAATGCACTACCGAAAAACAACTATGTCAAAACAGAATATGTTTTCTTCTAAAGATTAAGCTATAAATTAGGTTTAAAACATCTAGTGCATAATTCTAGTTCATGAGAAAGTTATATAAATGTAACAATTAAAGTTATCTGCCCTTTGCTTGGATGGTGAAGGTCACATCCACTTTTGCTTTGTCATGTTGCAATGTACCACTCAAGATACAAATATAAGCAAAGTTTGAAAGGTCTAAGTGCATACAGTTTGTTAAAAAGTGACCTAAACGCCAAAGTTGAAGGTAAAAATTATAAGGTTATCTGCCCTTTGCTTGGAGGGTCAAGGTCACTTCAACATTTGCTTTGTCACGTTGCCATGTACCACTCAAGATACAAATATAAGCAAAGTTTGAAAGGTCTAAGTGCATACAGTTTGTGAAAAAGTGACCTAAACGCCAAAGTTGAAGGTAAAAATTATAAGGTTATCTGCCCTTGCTTGGAGGGTCAAGGTCACTTCCACATTTGCTTTGACACGTTGCGATGTACCACTCAAGAAACAACTATATATATAAGCAAAGTTTTAAAGGTCTAGTGCATACAGTTTGTGAAAAAGTGACCTAAATGCAAAAGTTGAACCTAAAAATTATTAAGTTATCTGCCCTTTGCTTGGAGGGTCAAGGTCACTTCAACATTTGCTTTGTCACTTTGCCATGAACCACCCAAGATACAACTATAAGCAAAGTTTGAAAGGTCTAATGCATACAGTTTGTGAAAAAGTGACCTAAATGCAAAACTTGAACCTAAAAATAAGCAAGTTATCTGCCCTTTGCTTGGAGGGTCAAGGTCACTTCCACATTTGCTTTGTCACGTTTGCGATGTATCACCCATGATACAACTATAAGCAAAGTTTGAAAGGTCTGGTGCATACAGTTTGTGAGAAAATGACCTAAACGCAAAACTTGAATGTTGACGCCGCCGCCGGAAAAGCAACACCTATGTCTCTTTTTTTCTTCGAAAAGGCGAGACAAAAACGGGTTGGGGGAATGGGGGTTTAATAATCAATCATCAATCGGATGCTTGTAACCAAGGATCGATCTTGATATTTCAACCATTCCCAACACAACAAATTATAATATGGTTCTAGGATCATAACTTTTCTATTTACATTACACTTAACAGACTGAACATATTCAGTTTTAATATGTCTATTTTCCATGTCATTTGAATCAGATCCATTATAAATCACACTCTCTGCTATATATAGTGGTGATTATTAATGATGTTGGTTTATATGACATTAAAGGGACAAACAGAAACCTTGATTCTTTCTACTCCTAAACACGCTACATACATGTATATAGATAAATTGGACTGTTCTTTCTTTGAATTAAGACCGTTTCATTTATCTGACAAAGTTTCATGAAAATCTGTCAAGTAGTTTCAGAGTAGTCATTACAAGTTTTTATATATAACTCTATGTAAACAAAGATGGCAGCTGGCAGCCATGTTCAACGTCGAATCAAAACGATTTTCGACAAGGACCAACAACATGTCATGCTGATCATTAGAAAAAGTCCCATATCATTATCGCTTATAGTTTTCAAGAAGTAGTTGCTACAAACACGTTTTATAAAAATCTATTTTTAGCTTTGGTTGCCATTTTGGCCATTTTGGACTTCACATCAACGTGAATTTTTCTAGGATCATCTAGACATCATGGGCAACATTCCTGTAAAGTTTGATGAAAATCCATCCAGTAGTTTAAGAAGAGTAGTCGCCGCAAAAAAGTTTACGAACAGACAAACAGACGGACGACGGACACAGCACCACGGCATAAGATAAAAATGAGGTGCTAATAATCACTGATAACTTCTCCAAGATAGCTGTATGTCTCTTTAAAAACTGAGAGCGAAAAAATTAAATTGAAATGAACTAAAATATATCGATAAATGTATACCTTACCAATATTCAGTAAAATGCTATTAGTAAATTGTCCATAGAAATCTCATAATAATAATAACTGCATTTATAAATCAAACCATATCACCACATTATATTTGTAGTTGTATGAAGTGATTGTCAGTAACTTATATAACCCTTCAAAACTTGTTTACCAAAATGAGGGTTACGAAAAATAGGTTACATTAAGAACTGCATGTAAACTCAAGATAATACATTATTCATGTGTACTTTTAACTGTTTTAACTGCCATACTGAATGAAATAAGGGTTGTCCCATAAATAACTACAACTATCAATGAAGGTGATATCACGAATACCCAAACAAAAATTATTCAGAGTCAAAGGGTCATAATTCTGAGAAAAATTAGGCAATCAACCATGGGTGATGTAGAGGGACATAAGATCATCAGTTTTTATGAGTATAATATGATGTTTGGGAAAACTCATTCAAAACTATTTGAGAAATGCTAGTAATAACATAAGGTCAATGACCTTGAAGCTCTACTGATAGGTTTTTGATAGCTAGATCAACATTCCAGTGAAGTTTCATGAAAATCTGTCAAGTAGATTCAGAGGAGTAGTCGCTACAAGTTTTTACCATATAACTCTATGTAAACAAAGAATGTCAATCAAAATAATTTTCAACAGGGACCAACACCATGTCATGCTGATCATTTTAGAAGAAGTCCCATATCAAATATCACTTATAGTTTTCAAGAAGTAGTCGCTACAAACTTTTTTAAAAATCGATTTTTAGCCATGGCGGCCATCTTGGATTTCTGGCCGACCTGAAAATTTTCTAGGATCAACAAGACATTAAAAGCAACAGTTCTGTGAAGTTTCGTGAAAATCCTTTAAATAGTTTCAGAGGAGTAGTAGCTACAAAAAGAAAGTTTACGGACAGACGGACGCCGCACCACAGCATAAGCTCTGCTGATCTTTGATCAGTAATGCTAAAAATGTGTTATGTGACGTGACAAAAATTAGGTCAAACAAAGGGCCATAAATCTGTGAAAAATTAGGCAATCAACCATGGATGATGTAGAGGGACACAAGATCATCAGTTGTTATGAGTATATGAAGTTTGGGAACAACCAATTCAAAACTGTTTGAGAAATGCTAGTAATAAAAATGTGTTACGTGATGCGACAAGACGGGACAAAAATGTGTTTCTCGGGACGAGACAGAACAGACAACGCGATTCCTATACAGCCCCCACTTCACTGTAAAAGTGGGGGTATAACTATCGTTTGTCTTCCAAGTTCATTTTTTTAAATAAAAGTTGTGACAAGTTCTGGTGGTTTCTCTGGTCATTATTGGTTACCGTATTTTACCTTGTATAGTACGCACTTTTTTTACCACTTTTACGGTTTCCGAAAGGGGGGTGCGTACAATATAAGGAAACAATAAAAAGAACTTTTTTTTTTCTTGCAGAAAATCGATGTCTGGCCCTGGGAAGAAAACCCTTGACGGCGAACAGACATCGAGACAGAAAATTGTGAATACCGATAATACACAATTTTTTCGTAATTTACTCGCTTCATATAAGTAATATATTGACTTAATTCGAATTATAAATGAATAAAGTGTATTATGATGCTTGTTTTTGTATAAATGTTTGCATGTTTGTTGTAAAACTTCAATAAATTGTGTGAAAAATCGTCCTTCCATTTTGTTGTTTATATCGCGTGACGTAAAATCACGTGACTTCCAGCTGTTTAGACTTTAGACTGGTACATGGAGTATTGTTACAGTTCTATTCTATTCTAATATTTATAGGATTTTATTTAATATTTTATAAAAAATTAATGAAGTTTTTGCTTTATTTTGAAATACATATATTTTAGACGGCGTAGAAAGGCAGAATCACCCTACTTTGAAATGGCAATTATTCAATAATGCTTGTGAAAACATGCTTACAGGTACACATTTGATGATTGATAATTGGGTCAAACAATATCGCACCTCGGCTGCAGTACAGACACATTATAAACACGGGTAGAATGGGTTATTCTATTTTTATAATCCTTTGAAGTTGCCGCGAGTATAGACTATTTCTGAGGATGCACTTTGACACGCCGTGTGACCTTTACCAGATTTAGCCACGGGGTACAGGTAACTGATCACGCGTTACACGTCTGATTCACTTATGATAAACTCTGGTTCCCGTGAATACACAATGTTAGTATAATCGGCGTAATGGATTACGGTAACCAACGACTGTGTTGTGTTTTAGTAGATGTAATTATCGGATTACGGACAATTATCTGCGGCATTATAATTGGCTCTTTGATCAGATGATACAAGATAGGTACTCCTCTGAAGATTGGCAATTAATGATTGAAGTAATTATATTTTCTTTTGTACGCTAATTTTCTCGATCGTGACTTATTTATTTTTATTTATTTATTTTTTTAACCTTTTATTTTCGTTGAATGGTTCATCTAGGAAAACTAATATTTTGGATGCGTATTATACACGGAAACAACTTTTTTACCCCAGTTTTGACCTCTGAGAAGGGGGTGCGTACTATACACGGGTGCGTACTATACAAGGTAAAATACGGTATTTGTTAATCAAAAACAAAAATGATCGATTTTAAATTTTTCAACCCAATATATTCAGCAAGTATTTGTCTAAAAAATGTTGACGAGAAAAAAACGGTCGCATACAGACTAGTATACCGCAAACATTATAGCTGTGTTTTCTGTCACAGATAATACAAGATTCATATACAAGATGAATTTATTTCGGTCCATTCTTGATATTATAAAACCTAAAATGCTTCCAGACAATTATTTCCATATAAAGGAAAGATTCTTTGATTGTGGTGAAAGCGTTATGTGGATGACATGACGCATTTTGATTGGACATTAGGCAATCTATTAGCGCAATCTTGAGCAGAAAAATCCCAAACTCCCTCATACAACAGCTCATGGAAAACTTAATCATTCAGCTGTTCCAGGGCTTTTTTCCACAAAAGTGAGAAGTGCGGCTTAGGCTTGTCCATTTTGGGGGAAACAATGCATTTATTTCTCATTTTGAGAAAGATGAAAGATTTCATCAGTTCAGTAAATATTACAATACTATGCTTTTTTTTTTATCCATTACTATTATAATTACTGACTTCTCAGTCAGAACTGACTTAACGGTAACAGACAAAAACACATCGCAGAATAATACTTTTTCTCAATTCTGAGAGACTGCTACTTTCTGATTGGGGAAAAATGTCTGCTACAGTTGGGAAAAAAAGTCAAGTTATTGATTGGAAAGAGGCCTTTTACAAGCCTCTGTTACATAAAGTAAACAAGAAATCTTTGCCCTCTAAGTGTGACCTTAACGCTATAGACCTGGACCTGGACATGTCATCTTGTTGTGGTGAGCACTTGTGCCAAATTATTTGAAAATCCGTCCATGAATGTCAGTTACTGATCGGATACGAAAGCACTTCTTTTTGACCTTTGACCTCTAAGTGTGACCTTGACCTTGTTGCCACGGACCTGGATTTTGCGCGCGACACTTCGTCATGTTGTGGTGAGCTTTTGTGCAAAGTTATTTGAAAATCCGTCCATGAATGTCAGAGTTATTGACCGGACACGATGGTATGGACGAAACGGACTGATGGACTGACTGACTGACAGTGCGACTAACAAATGCCGACCTTTGGTTGCATAAAAAAACCTGCTGTTCAAGACCAAGCTTAAGCAGCAACCAACGCGGTCGATTAATTTGAACACGCCTGGGACAACCCTCATTTTATGTAAAAGTTCATTTGCATTTCGGTCACATGTAGTCCATCTATTGTCTTGATTAATTACATAATCATAATTAATGGCAGTTTATGGCAGTTGTCAGGTTATTTTATGGAACATGAATACATCTTCCAGAAATGACAAAACAATGGATTGAATTTCAAGAGAACAAAGAGAATGTATTGCTCTACTGGTTTACGGCTGTATATGGTTTCCATAAGTTTGTTTTTTAATGATTTTTATCTCATTTATCTTCTCAAAAAGTTTGTGGAAATCAAATGAAAAACAAAGCTTCCACACTCTATAAAACTGGCAGGTGGAGGGTGACGGGCAAGGTGGGTGTAACAAAGCTTCCAAGCTCTATAAAATTGGCAGCTGGAAGGTGACGGGCAAGGTGGGTGTAACAAAGCTTCCACGCTCTATGAAATTGGCAGCTGGAGGTTGACGGGCAAGGTGGGTGTAACAAAGCTTCCACGCTCTATAAAATTGGCAGCTGGAGGGTGACGGGCAAGGTGGGTGTAACAAAGCTTCCACGCTCTATAAAATTGGCAGCTGGAGGGTGACGGGCAAGGTGGGTGTAACAAAGCTTCCACGCTCTGTAAAACTGGCAGCTGGAAGGTGACGGGCAAGGTGGGGGTAACAAAGCTTCCACGCTCTATAAAATTGGCAGCTGGAGGGTGACGGACAAGGTGGGTGTAACAAAGCTTCCACGCTCTATAAAATTGGCAGCTGGAGGGTGACGGCCAAGGTGGGTGTAACAAAGCTTCCACGCTCTATAAAACTGGCAGCTGGAGGGTAAAGGCAAGGTGGGTGTGACAAGGCTTTCACGCTCTATAAATCTGGCAGGTGGAGGGTGAAGGGCAAGGTGGGTGTAACAAAGCTTCCAAGCTCTATAAAATTCGCAGCTGGAGGGTGACGGGCAAGGTGGGTGTAACAAAGCTTCCACACTTTATAAAACTGGCAGGTGGAGGGTGAATGAATGGTGTTTTATGGCACGTCGACACATAAATAGGTCATATTGTGCGCAAAAAACCGATGAGTCATGAAAGAATGAAGAAGTAATTAAAAATAATGTAAACGTATAAAGATAAAACTATCTACAAATAAGGGATGATATGGTAGCAATATAAACTATGTATATATGTAAATCAACAAATGCCCGTCAACGGGCTTGTAAACAAGTTAATATATATATAGTCAAATATTATATTGATTTATAAAGTCTGATTTCTTTCAGGAAAAACAAGACTAAAATCTATAGTATCAAATAACTCTTTCAAAGTATTAACTGTGTAGTATCTTTGTCGCATAAGATCAAAGTCAACACGTAAAGGGCAAGGTGGGTGTAATAAAGCGTTCACCCTCTATAAAATTGGCAGCTGGAGAGTGACGGGCAAGGTTGGTGTAACAGAGCTTCCACGCTCTATAAAATTGGCAGCTGGAGGGTGACGGGCAAGGTGGGTGTAACAAAGCTTCCACGCCCTATAAAATTGGCAGCTGGAGGGAGACGGGCAAGGTGTTGTAACAAAGCTTCCACGCTCTATAAAACTGGCAGCTGGAGGGTGACGGGCAAGGTGGGTGTAACAAGGCTTCCACGCTCTATAAAACAAGCAGCTGGAGGGTGAAGGGCAAGGTGGGTGTAACAAGGCTTCCACGCTCTATAAAACAAGCAGCTGGAGGGTGAAGGGCAAGGTGGGTGTAACAAGGCTTCCACGCTCTGTAAAACTGGCAGCTGGAGGGTGACGGGAAAGGTGGGTGTAACAAGGCTTCCAAGCTCTATAAAACTGGCAGCAGGAGAGCGACGGGCAAGGTGGGTGTAACAAAGCTTCCACGCTCTATAAAATTGGCAGCTGAAGGGCGGCGGTCAAGGTGGGTGTAACAAGGCTTCCACGCTCTATAAAATTGGCAGCGGAGGGTGACGGGCAAGGTGGGTGTAACAAGGCTTCCATGCTCTATAAAACTGGCAGCTGGAGGGCGACGGGCAAGGTGGGTGTAACAAAGCTTCCACGCTCTATAAAATTGGCAGCTGGAGGGTGACGGGCAAGGTGGGTGTAACAAAGCTTCCACGCTCTATAAAATTGGCAGCTGGAGGGTGACGGGCAAGGTGGATGTAACAAAGCTTCCACGCTCTATAAAATTGGCAGCTGGAGGGTGACAGGCAAGGTGGGTGTAACAAAGCTTCCACGCTCTATAAAATTGGCAGCTGGAGGGCAATGGGCAAGGTGGGTGTAACAAAGCTTCCACGCTCTATAAAATTGGCAGCTGGAGGGTGACGGGCAAGTCGGATGTAACAAAGCTTCCACGCTCTATAAAATTGGCAGATGGAGGGTGACGGGCAAGGTGGGTGTAACAAACTTCCACGCTCTATAAAACTGGCAGCTGGAGGGTGACGGGCAAGGTGGGTGTAACAAAGCTTCCACGCTCTATAAAACTGGCAGCTGGAGGGTGACGGGCAAGGTGGGTGTAACAAGGCTTCCACGCTCTATAAAACTGGCAGCTGGAGGGTGACGGGCAAGGTGGGTGTAACAAAGCTTCCACGCTCTATAAAATTGGCAGCTGGAGGGTGACGGCCAAGGTGGGTGTAACAAAGATTCCACGCTCTATAAAATTGGCAGCTGGAGGGCGACGGATAAGGTGGATGTAACAAAGCTTCCACGCTCTATAAAACTGGCAGCTGGAGGGTGAAGGCCAAGGTGGGTGTAACAAAGCTTCCACGCTCTATAAAATTGGCAGCTGGAGAGTGACGGCCAAGGTGGGTGTAACAAAGCTTCCACGCTCTATAAAACTGGCAGCTGGAGGGTGACGGGCAAGGTGGGTGTAATAAGGCTTCCACGTTCTAAAAAAATTGGCAGCTGGAGGGTGACGGGCAAGTCGGATGTAACAAAGCTTCCACGCTCTATAAAACTGGTAGATAGAGGGTGACGGGCAAGATGGATGTGACAAAGCTTCCAACCTCTATATAATTGGCAGCTGGAGGGTGACGGGCAAAGTGGGTGTAACAAAGCTTCCACGCTCTATAAAATTGGCAGCTGGAGGATGACGGGCAAGGTGAGTGTAACAAAGCTTCCAAGCTCTATAAAATTGGCAGCTGGAGGGTGACGGGCAAGATGGGTGTGAAAAAGCTTCCAACCTCTATAAAATTGGTAGCTGCAGGATGACGGGCAAGGTGGGTGTAACAAAGCTTCCACACTCTATAAAATTGGCAGCTGGAGGGTGACGGCCAAGGTGGGTGTAACAAAGCTTCCACACTCTATAAAATTGGCAGCTGGAGGGTGACGGGCAAGGTGGGTGTAACAAGGCTTCCACGCTCTATAAAATTGGCAGCTGGAGGGTGACGGCCAAGGTGGGTGTAACAAAGCTTCCACGCTCTATAAAACTGGATGAGCTTCCACGCTCTATAAAAATGGAGGGTGGCGAGGGGAGGGTGGTAACAAAGCCTCCGCTCTCTATAAAATCGGTGGGGTGCAGGGGGTGTATAAAAATGGTATGGGTCTGCGGAATATACTGTTTGTGTTTTAGATGTGTGGTAGTGGATTTATAGTGGAGTGACAATATACTATCAGGAATGTTCTTGATATGAAGTGTGTTCGCTCCCTGGTGGAGGCATGTCTGAGGGAAAGTTCATCCTTCATTTCATCTCCGTCGCAATATAACGTTATATGATGGGACATAAAACCCCATTTCATTCATTACTGATTTGAAATAAGTATACATAGAAATTACGTGGTCCAAGTATCAACTTCATGCCCCATCCAACACTTTCTCCAAAAAGTTTTTTTTAGTAAAAAATGTTTTAAACATGTTTTATTGTCGAAATATCCGTTATAAAATGCTGCTAATATAAGCTTTCACATCGCTTAATGGAACTAAGGAAGGACCACGTAATGAATAAAAGAATTATAAAAGCCTAAATTCTGATTTGAGCTCTTGTAAGAAACAAACCATATCTTTGTTTAGGCCTTACTACACAATATAATAACGGTACACTTTCAAACCTTCAAAATAACTTATTTGCTGGAGTGAAAATTGATAAAAACGGTTTTAAATAAATACCCAAGGTTAATCATAATAAACTGAGTCAAAATAGAAAGTGAGCAATCAAAATTTGCATAATCAACCTGATTACGAATATTACATTGCTGAAACTTTTACAACATAAATGTGTTTAAACTGCATCCGAACTTTATATTTGAGAAGATATTTGAAAACCATAAGAAATTCCAGAAAACCAGCATTTAACTCCTTACAAAATATTCAACTCCATGCATTTTGCAATTTTTCTTTTGCTCATTTTTGACTGTGAGGATCTCAAACTGTGTTAGTGAAGGAACTTTTCATACAATTACTGCTTTATTAATGCATACAGTTTGGATATTTTAAAACTTATTTTGCTAAATGTGTCCTAATACACCTTTTTGAATATTTCCAAACATAGGGCCGACCATAAAACAAGAGGCCCAAGAGGCCTATATCGCTCTACTGGCTATATGGAATCTTTGATGGGGAACATGACAGCAATATGCGCAACTAGGCTTGGTACTGATCATTCCTGCCAAGGTTCACTGAAATCCTGTCAGAAGTTCAGGAAAACTAGACTGGACAAAGTTTGTATATAAGGGACAATAACTGTGTCAAAAATCATTCAACAAAAAAATGTGCAACTAGGCTTGGTACTGATCACCCCTGCCAATCCAGCTAGGCATTCAGGAGAACTAGCCTGTACAAAGTCAGTGTATTAAAACATTTAAAGGGCCGTAACTCTGCCAAAAATCATTCAACTGGAACACGGTGAAGATTTGCATAACGTGAAGATTTGCATAACTAGATTTGGTACTGATCAAAGTTTCAATGGCTACAAGTTTTTACTATATAACTCTATGTAAACAAAAATGGCCACTGCAGCCATGGTTATTGTCGAATCAAAATGATATCAATATCACTTATAGTTTTCAAGAAGTAGTCGCTACAAACTTGTTTTTTAAAAATCTATTTTTAGTTTTTTGGCCATACTGGATTTCACATCAACGAGAATTTTTGCTAGGATCAACTAGACATCATGGGCAACATTCCTGCAAAGTTTCATGAAAATCCATCCAGTAGTTTCAGAGAAGTAGTCACCACAACATATATATAATGGACTGTTCTTTCTTTGAATTAAGACCATTCCATTTATGTCACAAAGGGGTGTTTTGGGGAAAATGACTGGTCAGCAGCTGGACATAGTAAACCCTGTTACTCGCAGGCTGATCTGGGTTTACAATGGACGCAAGGCTATTATAGTCATTCTTAGCGGGTTTTGGGTTATTATTAGAATGTTCTATGTAGTAACAGGCACATTTAGTCACTACTTAGGCCATAATAAATTAATTGCTAGATTCTCATCCCCGCCCACTCCCGGTTTTTTATGCCAGCCCGGTAATTTTTATTTCTTAAAAAAAAAAAAAAAAATTGCTGAAAGTATGAAACACTATTAGAAATGTGTTTTCAATCTTGGAAATACTCAGTAGTATAATTTATTGTTTATGCCTTGTGCCGAGGCTGTTTTCCATTTGTCAAAAAATAAAATTTCACCCCCGCCCCTATTTTGAACTAATTTTGATGAGAAACTAGCAATTAATTTATTATGGCCTTACAGTGTTTTTTTGTAAATATTTTGGGAATATAAGACCACTAGCTTGATTTCAAGAAGATAACTTATATGGTTTTGAAATTATGCCCCGGGAAACTAAAATGTTGACAAATTTATACCCTACATGTAAGGCCAGTTACTTCAGTAAACGGTTTTGAACGTTATCCAGACACTTGCATGGATGAATGTCCCCTACCAACGGTATCTTAAGTGTTTTTTCCTTTTTTTTATACAAACAAAAGAAAGATCACTTAAGATACAATAGGCTTAGATTGTTATGGAATAAATAGTAATGAATTATTCTGCGTTAAGCTACACGTCCTACCACCCAGTGTACGCACATACCTTCACCACATAACACTGTACATACATGTGATACTTTCAGGACCTCAATCTGTGAGTTTAGTGTTTTTTTAAGGGAGATTCATGCAAAAATCTGGGAGTTTTTTTCGGGGGCTATTTTTAGCGCGCGAGCAGTATTTTTTACCCAAATTCTATAAACGAATACCTAAAAATACACTTTTAAACAAGTTTCTTCATTGATGTCAGGGGATATAACAAGAATGAATAAAAACAATTTTTAAACAATATTTTATTTAATAACCAATGATAAACATGTAAGGTCATCTAACACTATAAATATAAGTGTCATCTCTTGAACACACTCACAGCCCTTACTTCCACTAACTGTCCTAACTGTCCTAAACTTAGTTGCACACACCCTTACACTATTTCATGGCTTGGTCTATACTCATAGCATAAGGCTGAATTGTTTTTTTCACACTGAGGAGGCTGTGAACAGAGGTTGCACTGAGGCTGAAGCTTCTATCAATTATCCTATTTATAAATAAGTACATTCCAGAAATAAAAACGCAAAATAAAGAACATTTCCAACTTTTATTTTTGTCAAAGACAATGTACAAACATGGAACAAAAATAACCAACATCAATCAACCCTTTTTTTTTTAAAGTAAAATCTGAAATCAAACACAAACATCGAACTAAAGCAACGTACGTCAATCACGGAACTCCTTTTGAAGTAAAATCTTTATAAAATTCATTAACTGTTTTAATTAAATAATACATACTCACCAAATTCACGCCGACAAAGTCTACTTTCATTTTCGCTATCCGATAATTACTGCGTCACCTTTAACAAACTTTCATTTTACACTTCTAAATAAATGACACCGGCAATTTGTTTCAAGTCGTATCGATTTAATTACAGACATCATTAAAGACTTCATGAGTGTGCTGCTAATCCTTTGACAAGATCAATTAAACCAATAAACCGTTTGCAAATAACAGTTTCACCCACTTCCCCACACCCCCCAGGCTATTGATCCAGGTCAAATCCAGGTATGTCACGTGACGAACTCGCGAGGATTCGCGAGTAGTCGAGAAACAATAACATCAACAAACATATACCAAACAAAGGAAATGGACCGATGATTTTCTAAAAATCGATTTTAGCAATTTTACGGGAGTTTTTCACACAATTCCGTGGGGCCGGGAGGAGGTGAGAATTCCGTGACATTCATCTCACGCCGTGATGTATCACATGTACGACTGTAGGTAATAATGCCCCATAGCCAGTCTCTAATTGTATAACCTGTTACAATTAGGCCAAAAAAAACAACCTGTTTTTAACGGGCCGACCCTAAAACTTCTTATAAAAAAAAAATTGTTCTGAACAATGATTTATCACAATATATCGAGGTAAACTGACATCACAGAGAAACTTTGAGTTGTATCATCAACTTGTATGGGTTTTATGAGATAAATACATGTAGAATCTCACAATATCTTGCTCCAAAAAAAAAAAGGCCTACCGACCTACCCTTTATTTTTAGAGCAGGCAATAGGAACAACACCTTCTTTTTTTTGGCCTAAAGTCCAGGACCCCAGGAATGCCATTAAATAAACACCTATGGGCGAATCCTATTTTCCGAAATTTGGTTCTTTAAAACTCAATTTTGTATCTTTGGGTGGGTGTTCAATTTCAAAGTGCCTTCCTGGGGTTCTATGTATGTTTTAATGATATAGCCCTTATTTGTTTTGGCCCTGTATGTTTTCGTCTCCGGCTAAATGTTTGGACGCACCTCAGTTGCACACAATATTATTATGTTTTGCAGCAGATAATAAGCTTGCTTTTTATCACGTAGCGTCTAGTCAATTACTGCTAGAAGGTCATTGCCTGCATGTCAAGCCCTATTTTAAACAAGAGTTGCTCGCAACATGGTGTCTCGTCTAAAGTGACATGTTTCAAGCAATCATAGTTTCCCTTAACACATCTTCATCTTATCACAAGGAAAGTCATTATCCATGACCAATAACTCTGACTTTCATATAGGCAGAGTTATACAGCCTTATAAAGCTCGTATTAGAAGTCATATGGAAAACAATCATGAATGTTTTCCACTTATCAGTATTAAAGGGACACTGTCCATAAATAAAAATATTTAGAGCCACCCCAGAGAGAGGAAGAAAGATTTTTTTATTTTAGTAACATATTTATATCCAGAATCTTTACGTTTTGGATATAGAGAAATGAAAAGTCCACATTAATACATGTACCGTCTAAAGAAGATATCATTGGAATATTCAGTATTGTAATTGTGTGTAATGTCGTTAACATAATTATATACGTTTATTGTGCTTTATATTTCTGTTTAAAGGGACTCTGTAACTTTGAGATTATTATAATCTCAAAGTTACAGTGTCCCTGTAAACAGAGAAATTCTTTTTGATTTAGATAAATATATTTTTAAAAAAACTTGAAATTGATCTTAAATTTGGTTGTTGTGTATTAAATGTTTGTCAACATATAGGTTATTTTGACTTGCTGTATAACTGATGCAATTATCCAGTTTGTCAACTTGCATTGTTTCACAAAATGACATTTTAATCTAAGGTATCATGTTTTATCAAAAAATGTCCGCTGAATTAATGTGATGTTGCTGCTGGCATTGCATTGCAATAGCAATTAACACCCGCTATAACAAAACCGATGACAGATTTAGATTCAGCCTCAAAAATACCTCAGAAACATACTTCATATTGGGCTACCTCAAAGGGGAAAAAAATAATCATAATCACTGAAGTGCCGAATTTCTAAAAATGACTTTTTTCGGATTTGGCTGATGCAGGGAACCAGAAAATGTGTCGATATGTTAAAATTTTAGGCACGGACACTCATTTACATTTCGAACACATACTAATATAACAAGAATCATATGTGTCCCTGAGCAAGACACTTTATCTGCATTGCTTAGTACTGGTTCTACCCAGGAAGACACTGAGAGTGATTCTTACAATCCATATAAAATAAATAAGTTCAAACTAATATGAAAAGAGTTATTGCAAATGAATGTGGTGGTCTGTACTGTAACACAATACAATAGTAATTATATTTGACAGTTTAAACTCCATTTCTGTTTGTAATGTCTGTATTTGTAAGACATAAAACCAACACTGTTGTTCTACAGCGACTATGCCTCTTTAATCCTGTACAGCAAGTAACATGTGATATGTATATACAGGCAATCTGCTACTACATATTATGTAACCTGATATTGTAGCAACACTGTACACAATGTATACAACATTACAGCTCTCCCTTTTTTTAGAAGTTCATTTCTCTGAAGTTTGTTATTAAATTCATTCTGTATGTTTTTTTAAAAAGTCTGAATCAACGAAATTCCACTGTTAATAGTTCGCTTAAAGTTACAGCTTGTTATTTTGTCTGTGAAACGAAAACAAAGGACTGGGTGGTATATTTATCTAGTGTTGATAAATTCTCCTGCTGAGTTAATTTGAAACAAAAGCAATTATAAAGGATAAACTTTTACTGGAGTATCAAATTATCCATCTGCAGTAGCCATATAAAATTCAAGTAATTATGTTCCTGTCAAACCTTATAAAACTCACACTGAAATGTGCCGAGATTGGAATGTGTATGTATTTAAAACAGATGCGAAATATAATTTATGGATGGCCAAGAACAATGTCCAGTGGCAGAGAGTTTAGATATGAAATCTGGTACTCCACAATTTTATATTGCTCAACATAGTCAAATTTGAGATTTGGAGAGTGAAATCTGGAGACGGTACATGTATTTAAGAGACAACCAGGGCTTCCACTAAGGTTCAAATTTAGGAAGTTCGAACTTTCTGTATATCAAATTTGGAAGTTCATGGGGAAAATTTAGGAAGTTCCAGTGTTTGGGCATGGCATTCATACTCAGTCTTTGAGTCAGTGATTCCCCGTGGTGGTGAGGGAAACAACACATCTAAATTGTTAAAAAGACAAAAATATATTTATAATCATCTATATGTTTATAAAAGAAAATATTTGATGACATCATTATAAACAGTTTCAAACTAAAAATACTTAATTTGCCTTTGCGTGCCATACCCCACCCACAAGTTTTATACAGTGAATTACATTTTGCAAACAGTTTTCAATTTATCAGTCCAGGACAGCTTTTAATGAAAGGTATGTAAAACTGTCAAGTGTATTGATTGAATTGGATTTTATAGTCGCACCAACAGCTAAGGTTATATGGCGACTTTCCAGCTTCCATTGGTGGAGGAAGACCCCAGGTGCCCCTCCGGGCAATTTTCGTGCACGGGAGAGCACCTGGGTAGAACCACCGACGTTCCGCAAGCCAGCTGGATAGCTTCCTCACATAAAGATTCCAAGGCCCCTGAGGGATCGAACCAACAGCGGTGAGGGGCAAGTGATTTCAAGTCAGAGACGTTAACCACTCGGCCACGGACGCCCCCCTGTCAAGTGTAAGAATAAATGTAACAGATTCTTTAATTTATTATCAAAGCAATCGTTTGTTTTGCCAGTGATAATTTCACTTCCGTGTTTAGTCTCCATTCGCGAAGAGTTCTTTCCCCTAGGTTAGAGATTATTAAATATTGTTTGTCTATCAGTACTTCGTTTCTACTTGTAACTTTGATAAATACATAGAAAAATGACACAAAGATATAAAAGAAATAGCCTAAAAAGTATAATCTGTTTGTATAGTGTAAGGAGTTTCAACTTTGTGGTTAATGAATATAAATTAAGCAATTTGGCATCGAGATTATACTGCTACTTTCATTTTGTGAAATGCGCGGCTAGGCCAATTATCTAATTTAATTAACACTCTCTCCTCTCACCACTCCTCTCACCAGCCACGCGTGTGACCCTTGATAAAAACTGGACAAAACCGGTTTTACCTGTCAATTACAGGCTCCACTGAGTTTTAATTGCTTTACAACTTGTTACGACGGCAGTCTCAAATGAAATTAGATTAGATGGTCGGGGCTATAATCAGTAATTACAGACTATGGAACGTCCGTAGAAAAGAATCGCGGCATACTTTGAAGTTTCTGGAAGTACACTGTATGCCTTTGAGTTAATTTTCGCCGTACAACTACAAATTTTGAACGTAATTTACGGCCGTACACTCGTTAACGGAAGCCCTGGACAACTGACCTTGACACAGGGTCATTTGGAAACTGAAAGTTATTGGAATAAGAACAATGACCAGTTACGTTATACATGAAATTTGAACACTCTACTCTATAGGACAAAAAAGTAAAATAAGTTAACGCACGTTTTAACAGTTTTTGAAAACGATACATGTATTTAAGTGACCTCGACTCCGACCAATGGTCAGTTGGAGAGCTGGAAGTTATTGGTATTAAGAAGGACAATGACAAGTAGATTATATATAAAATTTGAACACTCTGCTCCAAAGAACAAAAAGGTTATAAGAATTTAACACACGTTAACACATTATTTTGGAGAAGGTACATGTATTTAAGAGGCAACTGATCTTGACACAGGGTCAGTTGGAGGCTGATAGTTACTGTAATAAGAAGATCAATAACCTGCGATGTTTTATATGAAATTTGAACACTCTACTCCAAAGGACTACAAAGTTATAAGAACTTTAACGCAAAATTTAACCAAAACCTTAACAAAAATCTTAACCAAACCTTTCTGTCATTGGGAGTAGAATGTTAAATTTCATATATAACCTCCTGGTCAATGTCGGTCTTAATGCCAATAACTTCCAGCCCTCCAACTGACCCTGGGTCGGAGTCAAGGTCACTTTAATACATGTACCTTCAATATTTGCGTTAAAATTTGGTGACGGTACATGTATTTAATTGACCTTGACTCGGACCCAGGGTCAGTTGGAGGGCTGGAAGTTATTGGCACCAGGAGGTTATATATGAAATTTAACATTCTACTCTCAAGGACAGAAAGGTTATAATACAATATGTTGACGCCGTCGAGCCCGCCAACATGAGCGGCGCCTATGTCTCGCATTTTTTCAAAAGGCGAGACAAAAAGCCAATTTAGTTCAGATTGACAAGATATGCATGTCGTAGCAGAGAACATATGTGACCAATATTTTGTCCATAGTAAGGCACAGTGACCCAAAATTGGCACATCATGTTAGCTGCATATAAGGAACATTCTGCATCATGTTAGTTGCATATAAGGAACATTCTGGTGGAGTTCAGTGAAACTACTGCAAGACAGGAGCTAGAAATGCATGTCGTAGCAGGGACTAGACGTGACCTATATTTCATCCAAAGTAGGTCACAAAGCCCCGAAATTTTGCAAATGATGTTAGATGCATGTAAGGAACATTCTGGTGGAGTTTGGTGAAATCCTGCAAATAATGAAGATATAAAAGAAAGAAAGTTTGAAGCACAGACTAACGAACGAACAGACAAACTGACGCACATACACCCCAGCTGGATGACATTGTGATCGCTAAGTCGAGACCCATAGAGGCACCCTGTTTGAACCACAGGTACTTAATTACCAACCCAGTTAATTTAGGAAGGAAACTTTTACTTACATATATTATCTAGATACCAGCATGCACAATAGCCGACCTCCCTCTGAAGGTGATTCAGGTCGTGCCACAGTGACTCCAGGGTGACAGTCTCAACCGAGTGTAATGATGCCTTGTTCTCTCCTACAAACGATAACATGGATCAATTATATTGTAGCAAAAATCAGGGATGTCACATTTAAAACAGAAGTAGGAGATTGGAGTGGGTTTGGTGTTGGTTTTTCAGGTTCAAACATATATATTTATATAACAAAACATTCTCTTAACTTGTTTAAATTTTTTATAATATTTATTTAAGCTAAAAACAGGAAAATTATCATTGATTATTGAGTTTTTAAAAAATAACAGTATAAAACTTTGGTATCATAACCTATCTGCCAATGTTGAATTTTTATGTGTTTTTTTTTTTCTCTAAACTTGGTCAAAACAATAAATACATTTCAAGGACTTTTCAAGGTTTTAATGACGCTTTTCAAAATTCAAGGGCTTTTGAAGGCCTTGAACTTTTTAAATTCAAAAGTTTTCCGGATTTCAACATATCGTTGGAACCTGTATGTGAAGACAGAAGTGTGAAAGCTCTATGGCTTCAGGTGTCTGGAAATGAAATGGATTTAACAAAAACCTTTTTTGGATGGAAAGACGAACACAATATGCCCACTCCACTTTTGTTACAGGGCATAAACATGGATGTTACTCTTAACAAACTTGAGTAATGTTAAACTCCTTTACTACATGCACATTGTGCGAAGTGTCTACCAAGTTTTATGAAAAAAGCATTAACCATCTAGAAGGACAAACTTTTACCATTCATCCCACATATCATCTTTTACACGTGTACAAAAAGGGTTGTTACTCGAACCAGTCTTCTGATTAGAGTTAAATCCCCTATACTAAAATGCACACTACCAAGATTAGCGAAAAAAATAAATAACCATCTAGGAGGAGTTTGTGACATGAAATTATACAATTCATCCCATGTTCAATGTACAAAAGGGCTGTAACTCACAATTTGATCAGAGTTAAATCCCTACATGCACACCTCCCGATTGTGGTGAACAGCACAAAAAAATGTGATAAGAAAGAATAAACCATTTTCCTACGGATGTATGGACAAGTGCAACACTAGAATTATGCCACCTATATTATATTGGGTGGAAAAAAAAAACTTTGTGTCACTTAATCCTTACAAACGCTACATTAGGGTTTTCCACGCTTAAAATTTACTCCTGGTTATACAGAAATTAGTCAACAGTGGAAAATAACAAACTTCATCATAGTTTTGGAGAAAACAGTAACTGTTAAGACCATATAAATAAATGCTTTTAAATAGCCAGAGATGACTGTAATATTGACAATTGAGGTATGTCGCTAAGATGAATGCTTGTTGTTTTGCCTTATGGCCCTAGGGGAAACCATGTTAAGGCCAAAAAAATTATAGATGTGTTTCCGGCCCGACCTACCCTAAAACTTTTTATGCCAAAATTATATAAAAAGAAAAATCTGTTTGTTCTGAACATAGCTTACATCATGGAAGTGAAACATAACACCATTCTATATTTTCTGTAATCCAGTGAGCACTGGTAGTATAACTATGTTTAAAGTGTCCTATTATTTATAACAAGAAGGGGTAATTTAGCTGGGGCAGTCTTATATCGAGGTAAACTGACAATATCACAGAGAAACTTTCATGGTTGTATCATCAACTTTTATGGGTTTTATGTGATAAAGAGAATCTCACAATATCTTGCTTAAACTAGAAATGTGTCCATAGGACACGGATGCCCCTACTTTCTTGTAAAGTTTGGCAATCATGGGTTAAATAGTAATGGAGGAGGGTGCGACACAAGTTTTTCAGTCCCTATTTTGATTGAGTTTACCCTAAACTAACACTATATTTATTTGGCCTTGAAGTGCACCTTTTTTAAATTCAGCCAGGGATGTCTTCATCCACATGCATCATTCCCCTGTGGAACTCGCTACCATGTACTATGGCTGAGGTCCCATCTTGGTAACCTTAGCCTCCCTCTTCTTCTATACACCGTTAGGGCTCACTGTTAGTAGGAACTTTAAGATGCGCTGGGGCTTTGCCGGTTTGATCTCACACCCAGTGCTTGCTATGGTATAGGTAGCCAGATTGGTTGGGACCTGAAGAGGATGAAAATGCAGTTGGGAAACAGGGCACTAGTCAGCTTTTAGGGGACTGGGGCCAGGACCCTCAGGAAGAGAAATTAGTGCGTTTTTTTTATTATTTAAGTGATACCAAGAATTTACCATTCCAAATTGCAAATTGTATGCTGTTTCCCTGTTTTGGAGTTAAACAATTTCTTTAAAGAGGGAATTTTTCACAGGAAAAGGGGGAAAATATAAATTTAGGGGAGTGGAATGGGGCCCCAAAAATGGCCAAACGAGTGCCCTGGGAAACTTCCTCTCACTTCTGCCTTCACAGCACTGCTCAAAGAATAGAATAGCCCAACATACAAGGCCCTTAAAATCCATTTGCCCCCAGTCACCCACAAAATACATTTGCCCCCAGTCACCCCAAGTCATCCTCAAAACATCTCACCTAAGAACATGTGCCCACTACCATTATTTTTTTTAATTTATACAATCTTTGCAAAGAAATTAGATTTGAGGGAGGTAGATCTGACGCTATACAGAGACCAAACAAAAATTAAGATTCCTGGTTTCCTGACCAACTCTCCATTTTGCTTCGACTCATATCAAAATTAATGTAATCCTGGAAACATGGACGGACTTCTGTTTTACTGGAAGGACAAGTGAAATGTAAACATAAGTATTATTTATTCACATTGTGTCCTCTCATACAAAGCGTGCATTTGTTTGCATGTATAAAAGCACATTTTACAAGACGGTTCCGTGTAACAAAGATGGCGACACTCGCCGCCAAATAAAGAATGGTGACAGTGTATAGCTATTGCAAACGAGATACGAGACTACGGGTTATATTAGGCATTAATATAAATAACAAAAAGTGAATAGCACTATTAGCAGACATATTTATCTTTGTCAAGAAGGTAATTTAACGGTGGTGATTATAAGACAAAGCCCAAAAAGAGGTGATGAAAATGCCTCTTTTGAGATCTCAGCTGAAATTTTAAATTTTTCAGATTAAAAAGGCATTAATAATAACAAAAAGTGAATAGTAGTCATACTTATCTTTGTCAAGAAGGTAATTTCGTGATGTTGATTATAACAGAAAGACGTAAAAAAAGAGGTTGTAAAAACTGTCTAATTTGAGATGTTGGCTGAAATGTTAACTTTTCAAATGTAACGCGCTTACGATCGATTTACCTGTATCGATAAAATAGTAAATGCCAGCGTACTAGCGCGACAACCAGGGGTTTTTTTCCTTCTATAGAAGAGGCCGCTTAACGGCCCCTTCCCCTTGGAAAATAAGTATAGTTTTTCCCCTAAAAATATAAATTCCCCTCCGAAGAATTGCCGAAATGCGAAAATCGGCCATCGTTTTTTATTATTGCCGAAAAGCTGTCATCTATTGTCAGGGGAAGTAAGTCACGCTGGTAAACAAAAGAACGGAATACGGTATGTCGTAAAATAAACCTCATCAAGGTAGAGCACTGCGCAAATCAGTGATCTCCCTTTACGAGATTTCTTTTACGACATCCCGTATTCCGTTCTTTTGTTTACCAGCGTGTCACGGAAAAATGTCTCATAACTGGAAGCAATTCAACAAGAAAATCAGAAAAACGGACGCAAAAAATACGCGCAAAATTGATGAACGACATCGCCACTGAATTAAGAGGCATGTCCCAGGACACCTTAGACGCATTAATGCGTATCAGTGACTTCAGTGGTAGTTTAAGTGATCAAGATTATGACAATCTGGTGGAGGAATTCAAAAACGTTAAACATAGAGTGATGGCCTTATAATCATAAGATGTATGATAGCAAATTCAATTGAATTTGCCATATTAAAAGTTAATCATGCACTTTAAACTTGTTTACAATTTGTTTCCCCTTTTTCACTAAAACGCCGGCGGCCCGCGGAAATTTTCCCCATCTCAAAGGCCCCAGGCCCCTTCCCCTTTTCCAGAAAAAAACCCCTGACAACATAAATCGATAAACTAGAGCGTTTATGAACCCGTGTCTCCTCCCTGTATACCTTACTCCCCGACTGTACACTAGGAGTGAAACAAACATGAAAACGTGCAAGAGGGGTGATGCCTTTTATGCCTAACTTTTGTTGGACAATAACAGTCATCGAAATTAGGATTTCAAACCACAAGCCCTTCGGGCAAAATATTAGTTTTGAACAAACCCGGATAAAAACGAACAAGCCCGGAAAAAAGTATGTCAAAAATTGAAAAAACACCAGTATACTCACTATGGGCCATATATAATAGTAACATTTATTCAAATTTGATCATGGTAATGTTTATTTCAATCTCTACAATATCGTAAACAGTGCACTTCAAAACAAAACTCGAGGTTATTATGACTGTCAGGAGACGAAATATATTTTACTGTATACTCGTCCTGTATGACGAGTGGCATTGGCATGTTAATCGTCCTTATAGGATGTTTACTCATCCTGCTCATATCGTAAAAGTTCATAAATCAAAGTAGTCAGATACCATCATTTAACACTATTACATATAAATAAAACAAAGGGAAATGTCATAATGTGTTTGTTTTTCTTTATATAAATCAATGAAAATTATGGAACTTTGACCAGTACTATAGATATTCATAGTCTATAGTTCACTACAGTCTGCTCATGGCCATTACAGTTACTCTGGCATGGTATATATTTTTCCCCTTCTACTGTGAAAAATTCCCCTTAAAAAAAAAAATATATTTATTACAAAATGTTAAACTCCAACACAGGAAAACAGCATACTTTTTTGCGATTCCCCTTCCTGAAGGCCCTGGTCCCAGTCACCTAAAAGGTGACTAGTACCCTTAAAGATTTCCCCCGTGAAAGGGTTATTTGTATAACATTCAAATACCGTAACGTTCGACGCTCCGTGAAATTAGAACGGGAGCCGCATTTTAGAATGTCTCAAAACGGAAATGCGTCAATTTCCCAATATCCTGTTGACTTAATTTTATCGCTGAATAAACAGAGCTGCGACTATTTACTGCATTTAATCGCTTAATAAACTATGTAAGAACTATTTTCTTTGTTGTTTTTTTTCTACTGAAATGTTACTCGTCCTCTCGGACGACCGATTCATGGGTTTCACTCGTCCAGATTCGAAATTTCAATCATCAATACGAGCGGAAGAGTGGAATTTTCGTGCCCTGTGACTATTTTATGGATTTTTATGGATATTACTACCGGCAAATCTTGAATATTGGACAAGCCCGGCAGGCATTTTACCAGTCTTGGGCTTGTGCTAATTTCGACCACTGCAATAAATGTAGAACATTTGTGGTCACGTGCTTTTGTATCGACAATGATTTTATTTTTAAATCAGTGATGTGTTAACAGTTTGTCTTGTAATAGCAAGTTATTTGAAGCGAAGTTTTGGTATTCTATTTTATCAGTGATGTGTTTGTCTTGTAATAGCAAGTTATTTGATGGGAAGTTTTGGTATTATTTTGAAAATGCAAAACGGGCAGTGGAGTTTTCTTTTTATTTCAACCAGAGACTTAATAAACCACTACTTAAATCAGTGTTTCAACTAACTTCTCAAATGTATATTTTTCACCAAAAAAACATTAGCAATGGCATTTATTCAAATATTCACATGATAAACTCTGAAATCATGCGCAATTCATAATTTTGATAAAGCGTTATCAAAAACTCTGAACAATCAGTGACCAGAAATAAGACATACCAATACATTCTGGTAGGTGATAAACTCGGGTCTTTATCCTTGTATTTCATGCACATTCATGTAAATAGATTCAATATATGCGTCTTTGAAACCTTGAAAATTATAGTCTTTTTACTCTGCCAAAGATTTTTATTTTACTATAGAACTTAAGGATAAAAACCGAGTTAACACACATTTTATCACATACTGAAAATAAGACAAAATCTCAAAAACTCTGCAATGGAAAATTATGAATCCGAAATAATACAAGAAAAAGGGGAGACCGCTGAAAACGTGAGAACCGAAAATGCGTGATGGCAGAATACTAGACCTGATATTAATGGCCTTTGTTTTTTTTGTTTTTTTGGGTATAAATCGTTCATTAAAAATAAAAAAAATGTGAGAACACTACTAAACGCCATAAATTTCAGGTCTAGCGGAAATTATACAATCAATTCATCATGATCATCGAGGCATAATTTTCATTTTATGGAAGTGCTTTGTCTGTCATCTAGGCAGTCACTATTTCATATTAGCAATGTATAGGATCTTTTTTCTTCAAAAAAATGTTCTGGATTCCCTCTGAACAGTTGTAATGTGTGTGTTTGCACGAGCTGCCTGATGAGTGATGTTACCCCACCCACAGAGTTTGCAAAGTGACCGATAAAGAAAGCCATTTCAAATGCATGATACCCACTCTATAATGGGTACCACTGTGATTAATTACAAAACATATACCTCGGTTATTTAAACGTAGTTAAAATGCTACCAAATTGTGTTGGTATAAAGCCTTTTATTAGCAAAAGCATAACAACGCCATTCATCCCATATTGCTCCCTTCCGTTTGGCATGCGTAAACACTGGTCCCCTGTTCAATCAAGAAGGAATCCAGCACCGGGAATCCAGTATTGTGCCTGCTAAAAGACGGAAAGACAGGGTCCTTCAAGACACACGAAGCTTTATTCAAAACAAAGAAACATCACTCAGCTCAGGGAGCTCGATTATAAATATGGTTTTAGTTATTTTTTTAATAGTCTATAAAAATATATACATACTGTAACCTAACGACTCGACAATTAGATCAATCACAGACATATTAATTTGTTATTAGGTCTGTGGATCTACTGTAGAGGAATTTCTTTAGCATATTTTGCTGCTACTATATTACTCATTGAGCGGGGGAAATTGCGTAGGGTATGATTTTCTGAAAGTTTCAAAATTATGTTTATCTGCCATCTGAGCGTTAGGGCATTTGTGTGTAACGCACGTGACAAGTACGTTACCGTGATAAGTCAGATGCACGTTTAGTAAAGTTGAATAT